>CM042844.1:67908012-67925512 GCA_023653725.1 Bungarus multicinctus
TTTCTTGCACACACTTTCTCTTTTAAAGGCAAGTACAATAGTTAGAAATGTCATCTTTGGTCATATTTAATAATTGATGAGAAGGCCTTGCAGGTCACAAAAGCTTATACAACCATACAATATTTATTTATTTTACATTTTATACAGGAAAGACCCACTGAGAATAAGATTCTAATTTACAGAGATTCCCATTGACAGGAAGAAAAAGGGGGAATGACACAACACGTCCCTTACAAGTTTATTCTGTGTGAGAGAGATAAAGTGTGTGGGTGAATGAATGAATGTGTATGTGTATACCTGCATATATGAGCAATATAGGAACAATTCTTTTTTTTAAAAGGTCAAATATTAACAATGTATTCCATATCAGAACATGCAGGTCTATTGGAATTTAAAAGTGCAGGAATTCAATAGGTTAGCAATTCCAACAACTTTCCATCCTGTTTAAAAAAAAATCTTTTTTCCAGTGGAAACCGAAGTTAGTTTAAAGAACAAACTTTATTTTTTTATATTGTCTTTTTAAAAGTATGCGTATGAGGACTTGTGTAAAAAAATGATAATTTGTTAATAAGCATGTAGAATAGAAGAATCTGCAAGGAACAAGAGGTAGCTGCACCCATATTATAAAAGATCTGCATCATTTTGATATAAATTGCAATGCACATAAAAAGGGATTCAATCATGGTTGCCATCTCTAGAGCTTTTGGACAGCTCTCCTCACTAATCACCTATACATCTATGCCCCTGGTGTAGAGCAAGGATAGATTCTTCTAACATCCTGGGCTGAAGGCCAGATTTGGTCTTTGGAAGGTATCCTTAAAACCACATCCAAAAATATGTTTTATGCATCTAGGATAAAACTGATGTTTCCATTTAGGTATTTGTAAATATAGGCAATATCATTATTCTCCAGTTACATATTTAATGATAATCCTTCAATTACTATATTAACATTTATAATTTTCTAACAACTTTTTGATTTCTCTACAGACTTTATTAAAGACACTTGAGAAACACCTGTTGTCCTGGCTTCTCAGACAATAGCCTGAGTTAATACCAAATTGCTTGAGATTGTATGGACATTGTTAACATATTTTACTGGAAATGCTACAAAACTTTCAATTGAGAAAAAATTGGATCTGAGTTCTGCTTAGATAGTTAATTAACTACAGAAGACCTGGTTCATCTACCTAGATACGTTTATCCTTTGGTGTTAATGGTCATATGCTCCTGCCCTTTTACTTAGCCATGTGTATTACTTTAATTAAAATAAAACAGCAATACATACCCACACATGTAAACCCAATTACATCAGCAGTTTGTTGCTGTTCCCATCACTGGTTATGTCTCTGGCATTTGAGGTTCTTTCAATTTCAAAGGTCCTAGCTGCCATATATTTTTCTCCCAAAGTCTGTTATGCAGAAATGAAGGAAAGATTGAGAAATACAAGGATCAGATGAGTATAAAGGATATTTGATGGATCAATACTTAAGTAACAGAGCAAGTTACTTAAATTCTAAATTCCATTCATGACAGAATTGAATCTCTTCTCTGGAATTCAATGGAAGTCCGGGCACAGAGCAATATAGACAAGTCAGCTGGTTTTCCATGTCATATTCCTTTCCACATGATTCCACCAGAGCCCACGACTTCTCTTTTCTTTTTTATGACAACAGGATTAAAAATTCATATAATTAGATCTCTTACATTACTGGTATGAATTTCTGAATCAGAATTTCTGAATCAGGTTGTAAAAATAATTTTAAAAAGAACGTCTATGAAATCCCAGATGGAATTTTGAAAATGAAATCAGTGCCCTACAGCCAATGTCAGAGGTTACTCAAAAAGAATATTAATCTTTGTAGTCATGCCTATGACCACTTTAGAGGTCAGCAGTGAGTGGGTGTAATTTTTGGAAAAGGACTTTTCCACTTAAGATGGAAAAAACGTGTCATTGATCAGGATCTCTACCTTTGTGGATTGAAGAACTATGTCTTCCCTATTTAACAGGAACAAAGATACACTATCTGCATCCTCTTGCTTACTTCATCTGGTTCTTCTAATGAATCTTCAGATCAAAATATCCAATTTAACAGACAATGAAGCAGGGAGAAAGGAAAATTACAGAATATTTTGCATCGTCTTTTAGGATGTCCTTTCTATCTTTGAAAGTCCCTCTCAAGTAGCCTGCTCTATTGTAATGTCTGTTTCTTGGAGATTTTTTTTTCTCCAAAAGAAGCTTTACTACCAGTATTAGAATTGTGGTTGCCAGATTGCTTGTCCTGATTTTTCACACTGCAGAAGCAGTCACTGCCTCCGACTTGCACAGTGGAACTAATTAAAGATACATGTCATAGTCACATATGAACCAAGGCATCCTAGTTTTGACTCTACTACTTCTTTGAATTATGTGTTAAGCCAGTACTAAAGAGTTGATCTCTTTTAACAGCTGTGATTGAAATTGGAGTTGTTCCCATCAATCCAACTGGAACAAAAGAAAGAGAGATAATGTTCTGACTTAGACAGGTATCTTAATAGGCTAACAATGATATCTTCTTCCCATGTATAACAGTGAAGTCTGATTATAAATAGTACAACCCTATCTTACTATACCGGTCTTATAATAGATCAGTGTAGTGATTTATTTAGCACAGTTTTGTCGACAGTAGCTGTTATTATCTGGATGTGTTGGATTTTAGAATTCCTAGGACACCAGGCTGGGCTCCTCCAATTGCATTAATAGCAGTTGTTCATGCATTCACCAGAATCTAAACGTCACTTGATGGTATCTAACTATCTTCATGGCCTTACCTAAAAATACTAGGGACTTAGTCTGCAACAAAGATTACTAAAAAAATCAATAGCATAGCTAACAAATAAGAAAAACTGATTAGAGACCAGTATTATATAAAAATGCTTCTATTTGCTCAAAATGGCAAACATAATTTTGCACTGATTTTGTGCATATGAATTTGTGGACATTTGTATTCTTATGTGTTTAAGGATTCAATTCAAACTGATAATTATATATCTCAAGCCATTCTGGACTGATATATTTCCCCTTCAGGTGCCAGAGCTGACCTGAAATCACAAATATACAATAGTTGAATTGGGAGTTCTATACATATCATAATTAGAAAATTTATTAATAATTTGGAATGCTTTTAAGGGCGACATTTGGGATCTGATTAACGCATATGCTACATGAAGAAAAAAAATCAACAGTAATTTGGCAAAATAGTTAAGAACTTTTAAATTCTACTTCAGAACTTTATAAAGCTTTTATGTGTGCTACACTGAAATTTTGTCATTTGAATGCTCTAGATAATGATTTCTCATTAAATCAATAGATGAACTGTGGTTTTTTAGAAGTGAGAAATATTTTGCTGAAGTTCAGACAGCTTCCCTTCATTTCACATGTGATTGGGATGCATGAGCTAGCTCCCACCCACAACAGATGCACAAGCCACATGTTTGACAGCTGTGCAGAGCAAATACATTTATGGCAATACATAAATAGGGCTCTTCACAAGGCCAGCAAATGCATGAGCTTTGAGGTTCCTTGTTCATATTTGCATCTTGGCATATGTAGTTCTTTAGCAAAACTTTGCAAACCTTTCCCACCAGTGTTCATGTATAAAATGAGTTTTATAACCCACTCATGCCCTGGCTTGAATTATCAGTTGAATTATTAGTTTTGTTCCTGACTCAAGAAAAGACACCCTTTTTTCAGATTCATTTTCATCTTTGGAGACAATAGTATCTGAAATATACATTATATATTTTATATATACTTCCTGTAATAATGGTGGTAATACCTTTCTGAAACTTTTTCTCCAGCTCAAGAGGTGTCCAGTTTATTCTTTACATGAATTGTCAGTAATAATGGTATATTTATGGGAAGATTCTAAAGATGATGTGAAGATTAAGAGTAACTCTACATTTGGAAGTGCCCAGTTCATTTGATACCTCCCCTATGAAACAGTGGATTTTCTTGATCTCCCTTGTTCCATTACTCTTACTTGTTGTTATTTGTTGTGATCCACACAATCAAAGGCTTTAGCATACCATATTTTCCGGCGTATAAGACGACTTTTGAAACCAAAAAAAGACAACCGAAAATCCAGGGTCGTCTTATACGCCGGGTCGTCTTATACGCCAGAAAATATTACGGGCGTCGCCGGGAGACGCTCCTCCCCTTCCCGAAGAGAACAAGATGGCGGCCGCTCTGCCGGCCCATCATGCTCCGCGGGAGGTCTGGTCGTCTTCCGTGTGTGTGGGAGAGAGACCGAGAGAGCCGCCCTGGGGCCGGAGGAGGAAGGTTGTACGGTCGGCTGATGCGAGCGCGAAGGAAGGAGAAGCATTTACAAATCCTTGCAGCTTAATTTTGAATACCCGTATTTTCTGGTGTATAAGATGACTTTGAAAAAAGTCAACCAAAAATCGGGGGTCGTCTTATACACCCGGTCGTCTTATACCCCGGAAAATACGGTAGTCAATGAAGCTGAAGTAGATGTTTTTCTGGAACTCCTAGCTTTCTCCATGATCCAGCATATATTGGCTGCATTCTACAATATTGCATTCTAACCACTGCACAACATGGCTCACTGGTAAAAATAAAAGTACAAAATAATACAAGCAATAAAACCATATAAAATAAATTAAAATATTAAAAATCATGATAAATTCAAAAGTTATAGTCAAAAGGGAAGGTTGTCACTTCAGCTTAAAAGCCAAAAGAGTATAGCAGCCTTGTCAGCCTTACGAAGTAGTCCTGACAAAAAGCACACCCAGGAGTATTTTCTACATCTTTATTGTGAGGTTATATTAATGGAATCTTGCAAGTCTAAACATTTAATTCCCCCATCTTCTTGGACTTTAATTGTCCAAGAAACTTGGGAAGGCCATCATTTCTTCTGCAGCAAAGCTACCTTTTAACTGATGGTTGATTAGTCTGTGGTTCTTCCTCCTGTCTCCAAGGTTAGGGGTGCCCAATCTTCAGTCCATGGCCTGGTACCAGTATGTGGCCTATTTGGAACCAGGCTGGCAACTGGTGGATAAGAATATAAGTGTGTGAAGTTTCATTTGCAAAAGCAGTGGATGCACACTCGAAACCATCCCCTCTTCTCTATCCCACCATGCCCCCCACTGCTGGTCCATGGAGCAGAAAAGTTGGGGACTACTGTCCAAGGACATTCCCAAGTATCTTACATTTACACAGTTAAATGCAACTGCTAAAGTAATGCCTTTAATACCTTAGGGGCAATGCAAGAAAAGTCTTTCTCCAAATTGTCAGATAAATGAGCCTTCAAATAAACCTTCAAAATCATGGCATCACTGAGAAGGATTATTTGCTGACATTGTGCCCTGATATTCACAAGAACTATCAGATCTATATTTCTAAGACTCTCAAAAACTGTAACTTCCTCTTTCTTAACCTCAAATGTAAGACAACCAGCAGTTATAGTTTCTCTGAGAATGCTGTGGTACCATAGAGGTTCTTCAAGTTCAAATGTCATTTTCCATCCATCTCAACATACAATCTGTCTTGTTCTTTAAAGAAGAGAAAAGAAACTTTTCTCAGCTTTTCTAAATACCTAGTTTAATTATTTGGTTGTCACTGAACTTTAAATAGAGGAAGCTCACCCAAGGCATCTTTTGAAATCAATCTGTCCCATTCTGACTCAGCAGCATTTACTGTTATGGCAGAAAGATTAAGTAAATCTCAGTAGTATTTCTCACTCTTCCATACAAGTTTCTTTTAGTTATGCCGTCAGCTGTTTAGGGCCTTAAAGGTTAATTGTGCCTAGAAAACAACTGATAATCATTGCAGATCTTTCAACAAGATTCTAATATAAACTCAACATCACACATTAGTTAATGTCATAGTTATCACATCTTACATCAATTGAACCTTTTAACAGTAGAGCACACTGCAGTAGTCTAACTGATGCAAATGTGACATTGGTAAAGTTGACTGACTCACGTGTAATAGAAACTGTTACATGAAATATAATTGTGCAAGTACTGTATATTATCTGGAAGAGGGAGCATTGTTTGCTTTTCTGTTTAATGTTCATACCTACTTGAAGAAGGTTTTCCTCCCCTTTCCTTTTCTTTTTAACTCCTTCTCCCTGTTTCATAGATTTTCCATGATGCAAATCAGGTTGAAACATATCAGTAGTGGTGTGAATGATGTAACACTCTGTATCCTATTTGGCCTCTCTCTCTCTCTCTCCCTTACAAACCTTTAAGTCTCCCACTTAAAAAGTACATACCAAAACAGTCTTGCTTCTTGTTTCTTAATTAGATATGTGGAGCTATGTGGACGCATATGTGGAACTTATGTCTGTGGAGACACATATTTCAGAATTTCAAAATGATTCTTCTTCTTCTTAAATGCAAGGTTTTACACATTTGCAGTCTTGAAAAATGTCATTATGATTGGAACGAGCCTTGTTAGAATATATGAAACCACACAGTAAAACCCATCAACTTTACAAATTGCCAGGGATAGCCTAAGCATTCACTAGGTTTCTATTACATTTGTTAAAAAAGGGGAGAGGGAGGAGAAATCATGAATGGTAGTAAAGGGATTAAAAATGAGGTAGGTTTCATGTTATAAGTGCAAATGATCTGGAAATACTTGTTTCTCTTGGATGATTCTGAGGAAGTGACATCATCTTAGTTTGCCTGTTGGGATATTAGTTCTGCATTTATCAGCCCAGATTTT
This sequence comes from Bungarus multicinctus, assembly GCA_023653725.1. Lineage (NCBI taxonomy): Eukaryota > Metazoa > Chordata > Lepidosauria > Squamata > Elapidae > Bungarus > Bungarus multicinctus. Next base: position 67,914,746 of record CM042844.1, read on the forward strand.
GGCTCTAATTCTGGTGAAATTAGGCAGTCATGTCAAGCTGATTTTCAAGATTCCCACCTCTACACCACACTTATGACACGATCCAAGAACAATGCATAAAAAGCTGAGCTATAAAAACATGAATAGCCTGCTTCATATTACTTGCATTTTATAGTGCAGGTGTGCTTACCTTTATTGAAATTGCAAAATAATGAAATCATGCTAGTAAGTAAAGCACTTTTATTATAAAAAAGAAGGAAATATGTAAGGAAAACTATTTCTTAAAATCTATTCATTACAATTAATATCATGGTTCTTTTATCACCAAGCTCTTTGCAATATCTTCCACAAAATCTCAAATCTTTCTGAAGATTTCAAACTTTTAACTTAGAAATGGGTTGTGGATGGAAGACCACTGTTTGGGCAAGAGTTATGATCAGAATGTTGGTAGTTATAATTTAAGGTTGCTTTGTTTTTTTCCTCCCCAGTTCTGCAGAATGAAACCGGTGGGGGAAATGGAAGTGTAAATAGGAAATCCCATCTCAAAATTTATTACCTATTTCCTTCAAGAATGTGGCATAGTTCCTTCCCCACTTGCAATTCTTTAAACAAAAACAACAAAAAAAAGGAAGTAGTGAAGAAAAAAATTCTTGTGATAGATATCCTTCAAACACTGCCTGCTAAGAGGCTGTTATTATAGTATTTGCCACTACCAACACAACATACATAGTTTACTTTAAGCATTACATTTTACTGCTAAGATTTTTACTCCCTTTGAAAAATGGTATTGGAGTAATCCTGTTTTGATTAAAGGATTGTTTTCTCCAGTGTAGTGTCTTAACACAATGCAATATACTTTTTGGATGGGGAAAAAAATATAAATTCCTTATTATCATCATCATAACAACAACAACAGCAATGGAACTCATCAATTCAAAACTGAATTTCATAAAAGCCCACCTGTTTAGAACCATTTAAAAGCATTTCTTAAATTATTATTAGAAAAATAAATATTCTAAATGTCCCCATATTTTATTTCAAATTCCAGCAAATGATTCCAGATGCATTGGAATTGCAATCACTGGAATTCTCAGTCAGTATTTCCAGACAGTCATAAGCCATCTTAGCTAAGTATTCTGGCTGTTGCTGTTGTGATACATCTGGAGGACATCAACTACATGTTGAGCTATAATAATTATTGGAACAAAACTATGACTGTTATATAGTGTTCTTTCTAAACTAGTAACTAAAATATGGATCTCATGAGACAGATTTTATGCACAAAAGCAGCTCTTGCTTCACATGAACTTCTTATGAATTTCTTATTGGCTAAAGGGTTCATTTATGCCACAAATGTCTTTTAATTTTCTACTCCATACTTTACTTTATAATCAAAAAGTTATTTATTTATATTGCTTGAGGGTGCTATGTGTAGTTCAATCTCATTTCTGAAACTGGCCTCAGCATTTTAGTCTACAATTTGTTTTTGTAGAAGGAAAATCATTCCTTATCTCTCTGGCATTCAAAGCACAAGTAGACATAACACTAAACAGGCCATTTTCATTCGTTAAAATCAGACTCAAAGACTATTGTAGTCTGGATCAAGTGTCAACGTTTCATCCCAAACCAAAATCTCAATGAAAATTGCCTACCCAAGTTATTTTTAGCCAAGGAAAGAGAATTCTCACTTGGAAACCAATGGGAATTTCTTAGACAACCAAAAAGCATATTCAACGTGGGACTCCATGATGGAGAATGAATTATATCTATAACACACATGGAGGTCAATTTCTTCTTTTTCTTTCATGGATTTTTGTACTTGATAATAGTAACAGAGTTGGAAGGGACCTTGGAGGTCAGTTAGTCCAACCCCTGCTCTCTGTTCATGGCATTAAAAGAAGCACTTCAATCAATGTTCTTAACAAGCTACCACTCTTATTTTTCTTAAGCTACCAATATCTTCCTTTTTCTTTCATACAGAATATGGCTTGGTGGATTTTTGTATTTAGTAACCATAACAGTTGGAACGGAATTTTCTCCTTAGTTCTGGCTTCTCTCTTTGATTAGCTCCCATCCACTATTTCTTGTCCTGCTCACAGGTGCTTTGGTAGGACAAGAAACAATAGATGAAAATTAACTGAGGAGAGAAACAACCTAAAACTAAGGAGAAAATTCCTAACAGTGAGAACAATTAACTAGAGGAAAAAATTTCCTTCAGAAATTGTGTATTGCTATATCCATTAGGATATAAGGGGACACGGTGGCTCAGTGGCTAACACGCTGAACTTGTCGATCAGAAGGATTGGCAGTTTGGCGGTTCGGATCCCTAGCACTATATAATGGAGTGACCTCCCATTACTTGTCCCAGCTTCTGCCAACCTAGCAATTCAAAAGCATGTAAAAAAATGCAAGTAGAAAAATAGGGATTCCCACTTTGCTGGGAAGGTAACAGCGTTCCATGCACCTTCGGCATTTAGTCATGCCAGCCACATGACCATGGAGATGTCTTCGGACAGTGCTGGCTCTTTGGCTTTGCAAAGGACATGAGCACCGTCCCCTAGAGTCGGGAACAACTAGCACGTATGTGCAGGGGAACCTTATATCCACCAGGGTAACATTTCCCAATCTGACACCTCCATATGTGCCAGAGTGAAAGTACAAGAGTTTACTAGCCAGTGCAGGAAATGAAGTCCAGCACATTTAAAAAGGGACAGCCTAGAGCAGCCTTTCTCAATTGGGGTTGCATGGATCCTTAGGATCCTGTGAGAGGTCACTAGGTGTTTCATGAGAGGTGTGCTTGGAAAAAAATATATATTTTTGTACTTTTCATTCTGCATAATACTAGTACAGTGGTGAGAAAGTTTATGTACCATAACATGTTGGCAGCTTGTGTTTTTGCTGTTGTAAATATTACAAGGTATGGATTGCATAAGTTAGAAGTACAGTGCATTGTGGTATTTTCATATTTTAATGATTTCTATCCTTGAGACTTGAAAAATAATATCAAGGCTTCCTTGAGGTTAAAAGGATTGAGAAAAGCTGCCCTAGAGAATGCTAAAGAGGGAAATAATTGGACTTCCTTATAGAAAGCTTGCTACTGAAAGACTGAAAGTCAAACTTTGGACTCTCATGGCCAGCCAGTGAAGTTACAATAAATGTTTATTTGCTTACTTATTTATTTATACCATATTTCTACCCCACCACAATCCAGAACCTCTTGACAGCATACATAAATTATAAAAACCCAGTAACTCACCCACAATATAAAAAAATATAATAACCAAAAGACATCACCATACAAACATACAGTAACAATTATAAAAAACAGAAAATGAAGATGGCATGATATCCTCAGGAGAAGGCTGTCTGGGACATCTCCATACTTAGAAATGTACAGGTGAAACTTGAAAAATTAGAATATTGTGCAAAAGTTCATTTATTTCAGTAATGCAACTTAAAAGGTGAAAGTAATATATGAAATAGACTCATTACATGCAAGCCGTGTCGTGTCATAATTGAGATGATTATGGCTTACAGCTCATGAAAATCCCAAATCCACAATCTCAGAAAATTAGAATATTGTGAAAAGGTTCAATATTCTAGGCTCAAAGTGTCCCACTCTAATCAGCTACTTAAGTCATAACACCTGCAAAGGGTTCCCGAGCCTTTAAATGGTCTCTCAGTCTGGTTCAGTAGGAATCACAATCATGGGAAAAACTGCTGACCTGACAGTTGTGTAGAAAAACCATCATTGACACCCTCCATAAGGAGGGAAAGCCTCAAAAGGTAATTGCAAAAGAAGTTGGATGTTCCCAAAGTGCTGTATCAAAGCACATTAATAGAAAGTTATGTGGAAGGGAAAAGTGTGGAAGAAAAAGGTGCACAAGCAGCAGGGATGACTGCAGCCTGGAGGGGATTGTCAGGAAAAGGCCATTCAAAAGTGTTGGGGACTTTCACAAGGAGTGGACTGAGACTGGAGTCAGTGCATCGAGAGCCACCACACACAGACGGATCCTGGACATGGGCTTCTAATGTCATATTCCTCTTGTAAGCAGCTACTGAACAACAAACAATGTCAGAAGCATCTTACCTGGGCTAAAGAAAACAGACCTGGTCTGTTGCTCAGTGGTCCAAAGTCCTCTTTTCTGATGAGAACAACTTTTGCATCTCATTTGGCAACCAAGGACCCAGTGTCTGGAGGAAGAATGGAGAGACACACACTGCAAGATGCTTGAAGTCCAGTGTGAAGTTTCCACAGTGTTGATTTGGGGAGCCATGTCATCTGCTGGTGTTGGTCCACTGTGCTCCATTAATTCCAGGATCAATACAGCCATATACCAGGAGATTTTGGAGCACTTCATGCTTCCTTCCGCAGACGAGCTTTATGGGAATGCTGACTTCATTTTCCAGAAGGACTTGGCACCTGCCCACACTGCCAAAAGCACCAAAACCTGGTTCAATAACCTGGGATTACTGTGCTTGATTGGCCAGCAAACTCCTCCTTCTTCTCCGACCACTCGCAATTTGTGTTGGCAGGGGGGCAGAGATCAACCTCGAGGCCCCTGATTTGTGGGGTACTTCAGGGGTCGGTGCTCTCGACCCTCCTGTTCAACATCTATGTGAATGGGGGGGGTGGAATTCCTAGCCCCCACGGAAAGGGCACACAATTTAGGTGTCCTCCTGGATGTACGGCTGTCATTAGAAGATCATATAGCAGCCGTCACCAGGTGGGCTTTTTGTTAGGTCCGTAGGATCTACCAGTTGTGGCCCTTTCTGGATCGGGATGCACTTCGCACGGTCACATCCGCCCTCGTCATCTCCCGGCTGGATTATGCCAATGCTCTCTACATGGGGCTCCCCTTGAAGAGCACCTGGAGGCTTCAGCTGGTGCAAAATGCGGCCGCGCGGGTGGTCTTGGGGGCTCCTCTGAGCTCCCATGTTACACCACTTTTGCACGAGCTGCATTGGCTCCCAGTGGCCTTCTGGGTGGGATTCAACCTTTAAAGCATTCCATGGCTTGGGACCTGGGTACTTACGGGACCGCCTGCTGCCACTGTCAGTCTCTCGCCAACCAGTGCGCTCTCATAGAGCGGGCCTCCTTGGGGTACCACCGGTTGGATGGCTGATGGCGCCGAGGGTTCGGGCCTTCTCTCTGAGAGCCCCCTCTCTCTGGAACGAATTGCCCCTGGAGATAAGGACCATCCCCGACCTGTTGACCTTCTGGCGCACACTAAAAACCCACCTATTCCATCTATCTGGTCTGGCCTAGAGTTATATAAAATGGTTATAAATTTGGTTTTTAAATGGTTTTTAACTTTTCTAATTCCCCACTTTTAACTCTTAAAGCCAATCTATTATTTTAATTTATTTTAAAATTATTATATTTGTATTTATATGTTTTTATCTGGCTGTGAACCACCCCGAGTCCTTAGGGAGACGGGGTGGTATACAAATTTGAATAAATAAATAAATAAATAAATAAATAAATAAATAAATAAATAAATAAATAAATAAACTTGCCTGACCTGAACCCCGTAGAGAATCTATGGGGCATTGCCAAGAGAAAGGTGAGAGACATGATACTGAACAATGCAGAAGAGCTGAAGGCTGCTATTGAAGCATCCTGGTCTTCCATAACACCTCAGCAGTGCCACAGGCTGATAGCTTCCATGCCATGCCTCATTGAGGCAGTAATTGCTGCAAAAAGGCTCAAACCAAGTACTGAGTACATATGCATGCTAATTCTTTTCAGAAGTCCAATATTGTTCTATGTACAATCCTTGTTTTATTGATTGCATGTAATATTCTAATTTTCTAAGATTGAGGATTTGGGGTTTTCATGAGCTGTAAGCCATAATCATCTCAATTATGATAAATCACGGCTTGAACTATCTTGTTTTGCATGTAATGAGTCTATCTCATATATTAGTTTCATCTTTTAAGTTGCATTACTGAAATAAATGAACTTTTGCATGATATTCTAATTTTTTGAGTTTCACCTGTATATCAATAAAGAGACAACTAACCTGATTTCAATCACAAGTCTATTTCATTGGCTCAAAACTGCCACAGAAAAGCTTCTTGCTCCAGCTCTGAGACTACTAAAAAAAAAAATGTGAGGTCAAGAACAGTTTCTGTTTGCTTCATTTAATTGTCTGGGCCAGTATTGGTTGGCTTAGAAATCAGAGTATACCAGTATAGTACAAGAATTTTGGAGTTGTCATTCTAATCATGACTAAATTATTTTGTACCAGCTGGCCAGTCTTGAACATGTTTACTCAGGCATCAGTCCTACTATGTTCAGGGAGTTACTCCTACTTAAAAGTGCATTAGATTGTGCTCTCAGAGATGCTGAGCTATTGTGGCTAGATCCTAAGCTAAATTAGAAATTTATGAAAGTAAACATGTCCCATCTTCTCTGCTCTCTTCTTAGCTTGGAGTGCCTGGGATTCTGACCAATGTAGTACGACTTGCATGAAGTAACTAGTGAAGGGTGATATCATTCGTAATCACCTTTTATTATGGCAATTTCTTTGTGGAGGCACCTGCAGCATTACAATTCTCAGCATATCTTAAAGTTTCCTGAAAACAAAAGAAAAGTAGGCTGCAAAGACCCAGGGAGATAAGTAAGAAAGGAATCTATATAATATCAAAGGTTATTAATTTTCCTATCCTTCATGATGATTAAAAGGGACTACCTATGCCTTGGATTCAAAGAAAAAAAATGTGAATTAGAATGTGCATCTCATGCACAGAGTACCTGTCGGAATCTTTAAAGCAGCTACATCTTTTCCTGGGATTGTATACAGCTACTTTCTACAGCTACTGCATGATTCCAGGAAAAGGTTGGTGTAGTGGTTAAAGTGCTGGCATAGAAACCAGGAGGCCATGGATTCTAGTCCTGTTTTAGGCATGAAAGCTGGCAAATTTTGGGCAACAACTTTCTCTCAGCCTAACCCACCTCATAGGGTTGTTAGGAGAAGTAAGGATTTTAGATAGGTTTGCTGCTTTGAATTACTTATAAAGCAATAAAGGCAGGGTAAAAATCCAATAAACAAATGAAAGCTGTATTTGATTTAAAAAGTTGCTGCCGGATTTTATGTTCATTTCTGTACGAATCCAAAGCACTGCATAGTCCAATTATTAAAGGAGCAAGCATCATGGGGTGGGAGAGGCAGAACCATATATTAAAGCATCTGAAGGCAAGAACCAATGGATGGAAACTAATCAAGGAGAGATCCAATCTAGAACTAAAGAGGAATTTTATGACAATTAGAACAATTAATCGGTGGATCAACTTGTCTCCAGATGTTGTGGGTGTTCCATTCTGGAGGTTTTAAAAAGAGATTGGACAATGATTTGTTTTGAAATGGTGATTTGTTTTGAAATGGTGATTTTCTTACCTGAGTAAGGGGTTGGATTAGAAGACCTCCAGTGTCCCTTCCAACTTTGTTATTCTGTTATTCTCAGTGATTTTTCAAACAGACCATCAGAATCATTAAAACTCAGAGATTACTTCCTCTCCATCTTATGTACTACACACCCTTCACTTTCTGATATTAGTTTTAGAAATGTATCTTGGGGATACTTAAAAATAGAATGGTTGGCTAGAATTAAAAATGAAATCAATTTGACATCTGTTTATATATATTCATTATTTGCTGCCTCTCAGTTTATTTTTTATAATAATTATAGTTTGACACAAGAAGTATATTAGGACACCATTTTCAGAAAAAAGCTGAAAAAATAAAGTGGGATAAAATAAATTAGAGAAACTTCTTAGCTTCTTCATTCTCTTGCTTTGTTAAAGGGAAGGGCCGGAAAAGTTGGAAATCGTGCATACACATGAGAGAAAAAAATGTGTTCATGTACAGGTGTATGAGGGGAGTTTGTATAGACTTGTTGAGTGGATATCTAACAGCAATCTTTATTGATACAATTTATTTCAGTTTCAGGTCTATTTAATTCTTTAAAAATCATTGATTATTACTTCATTCTTTTCATTTATTTCTCATGGTATGTTTATGGCCACCCTACTTACGACATGAGATAAAGTTTGGTATAGTGGTTGAGGGAAGCAGGCTAAAATCCAGGAGACAAGCAAAAAGAATTGAAGCATTTATTGTGATTGCATGTTATGGGGACCAACCTTATCAGTTCTATTTCAGTAACTTAATTTGTGTATATTCCTTCCTTCCTTCCTTCTTTCCTTCCGACAACTATAAAACATGTATACAAAATGTTTTATGAGTTGACACCTAACACCTTCCTTCCTTCCTTCCTTCCTTCCTTCCTTCCTTCCTTCCTTTTGCCTTTGCACTTGCCATTTCTTTATCGTGTTCCAGTTCACTTGTCAGAATATGACAACTCTTGCTTTTGCTTTATCAAGCAATGGTATCTGCTTTCTTGCAAAAAAAACTTGTGCGCAGGTGAATATTTGGTGTGCGTTCCTTAGGCATGGCTTAATGGCTAGATCTCAGGGCTTCCTTCCCACTGCTGGATCATAATTTTTCTGTGCTGGATATAGAAATTGCTACACATTCTAGCACAGATGGCATGCCACAGAGCTGTTGGAAGTGAATGAAAGCACTTTCCCTCTGTTAGGTCTCTTTGCCAGTGTGAGGACATTTTGGCCAGCAGCAGCTCCTGTTGCTTTCACTGGTGCCAGCAAAAGAGGGTTGGGATAAATTAGATGATATGCTATACGATGTGTGATTTACTGATCTCCTATGACCCTCACATACTGTAAATAAATAGGGTAGGTATAGTTTTGCTGCCATAAGTTAAAATTACTGGCATGTCTTTTTTGTGTTCTCTAACCTACTTTCAACATGGGTTGTTTCATTGTGGTAGACTTTCTGATGTTCACATACCCTTCAAAGAGTGTTCATTTGTCAGGGAATTGCATAGCAGGTGTCCAAATAAAGTCAGAGATGCTGACATTAACTTGTAGTTTTATATAAATAAATATATTTACATTATATACACAGCAAACTAGATAGTCAAGCAAACAGCATCATCATCAGGTAAATCATTAGATAAATCACAGAGCATATAGGGGCAAAAAAAGAAAAAAAGATGGGGAACAAGTCAACCTCCCCTTTACACCCACAGCAACCAATCACAGTTTATATTGCCTCATGCAGGAACCACCATATTTTTCCAGATTTTTTTTCTTGTTTTCCTCCCCAAAAGCTAGGTGCGTTTATAATCCGGAGCGTCTTATAGTCTGAAAAATATGATAGCTCTGTTCAACCAATCAACTACAACTGTGTTCTGACTCTTTGTACAATCCCACTGCTCCAGATAGTAAAATTAAATATCTTAACATCATTTTGTTTCATTTGTTAGATTAAACTAAACAGCAGAAGTGATATGGGATTCCAATGGAGTGGAACGAGATAATTCTTTCTACCAAAACTAAGATTTATTGAACTTAGCTGTTCCAGCTATCTTACATACAGCACAACAGAGTATCCCATTTTAAATTCAGTGATTAAATCCAAAGGCTATTAGGGATTATAAGCAAATATGTTTAATAGGAAATCAGATAACATGGAATTCAATAAAAACATATTAGAAGACAATATTGATAAAACCTTTTATGTAGCATGGGAAAAGACAGTTGCATTTTGATTGCAGTTCAGTTGATTTCCAAAACTGGATTATAAAGTCAGGAGATGAGTAAGCATCAAGAAGTCTATCTAAATATTATCTAAAACATAAGGGAATAAGGTAATTAATATATGGGACTGATTCTCCACCTGCAAAGAAAGCTGCATTTGAAATATTAAACTCTTGTTTTTTAACAGAGAAAGCCATTTGGGATTTAGGAAAAATGCTATCTATCACTGGGCATTTAGATGAATAAAGGTGTTTCCTTCTTCATCTTTTGCTAATTCTCAATGGAAGTTTGGGGCCCCTTTAGAATGCATGCCAATAATATTAAACTGACCACATCATAACTGTCACAGGATAGCTGAAGAGAAGGTATTGCTTAAAATTATGTTAACATATACAAATAGTTCTCAATTTACAGCCATTTGTTTAATGATTAATCAAAGTTACAATAGTGCTGAAAAAAAAATCTTACAATCAGTCTTCACACTCATGAACATTGCAGCATTCCCACAGTTCACATGATCAAAATTCAGGTACTCAGCAATCATCATGTATTTATGATGGCTTGCAGCATCCTGGAGTCACCTGACTGTCATTTGTCACCTTCTCAGAGAGCTTCCAACAAGCAAAGTCAAAACTGAATTTACTTCACCAACATGGCGAAAACAGTCATAAAATTAAATAAAATTAATAAAACTATTGCTTATCAACACAAGCTCCAGTCTCTAATATGGTCATAAATCAAGGATTAACTATATGTGAATCAATGTGTATGCAGTATTCTTCCAGAAGAGATTCAACAATTATTCTACTGCCGTTTGTGTCTGTCCATCTTTCCATAATTGTTGTTCATAGAAGGCTAATTTTAAGAAACCTGGAACAAGAAAAGTATTAGGATGCAAAGGTTTTTAGGAAAGGGTATGCTTATACAGAACTATATCTCAACACTTCACCTGTTTGTTAGTTTCCTAACGCCTTTTTAAAAAGAGCTATAGTAGGCAGAAGTGATTCATTTTGTTACGGAAGTTAGTGAAATCATTAACTGTTCCCTTTGTAATATAATCCCAATCATACCATTCTTCCTATAGTTCTGCCAATAGTAGCTTTCCAGGAAAATAGCAGTTCTTTTAAGGGTTTTTCTTTAAAATACAGTACAAGAGAAGCCAT
>CM042844.1:67930512-68375512 GCA_023653725.1 Bungarus multicinctus
TGGGCTAGGACATGCCAATACAATAACTATGCAGGGTCATCATTAAATAATAATCTGAAGCATTTTAGGAACAGCCATTGGGAGCCAAATGTGCTCCTGTGACTGAAAATTGAAAAAGGTCCATCCTTATACCTACCAAAATTCAGGGCCAAACAATCTTTGGGCACCTCAGAGGAGGAGGAGGAGAAGGACGATGCTAGCACCTACACAAATGCCAACTTGTCTCCCCTCTCAGCAACTCTCCTCTATCTCTCTGCAGGGTTTTGGACAATAATCCTAAGGTTCTATTAACTGCCAGCTTCTATTATCTGCTATTTATATTGTCCACACCTCAGGGTAAATTGAGAGTTTCTGGTACCTGAAATTATTTGCCAAGTATTATCTAGCCTGCTTTTAATTTTGCAATATAACATATTCAGAATATTTTGCAATATAACATATTCAGAATATTGCTTAAAATGAATGTATATTCTCTCTTTTTACTTTCTCTCCCCCCACCCCCTTTCTCTCTTCACTCCACCCCCCCGCCCCCCAGTGTGGACAGACAGTATATAGAATAGCCCGGATCCTGCAAATGTCAAAGAAAATGTTTATACAATAAAATGCTTGTGTTTCATCCCGATTATCTTTGATTGAATACAGGATTTGATTGGCATATTTAACCTCTATATTTTATTCTCATTCTGCCCTTCTTTCCCTTCCACCCCCCTGACCTCAGGCCAGCAAAGTAATTTGGAAGTCGAACTTCACCTAAGTGTTAATGATGAAGCTCTGGGAAGTTTTGCCTGTAATGAGGCACCATGCAGGAGGAAGTATCAGTTGGGATTCCTATTGAAGCCATATGTGAGGCCAATGTTGCATGAATTAACATACGGTGGGTCAAGTTAACATATGTACAGTGAAAAATGACTAATGACTTCTCACACTGATGTTATTTTTGGACCTTCTTCCTCCAGTGCAACCTTTTGGAGAGGAACAAGTAAAAGCAGTTATGCCTCAACTGTCCTGGTTCCCTGTGAAGAAAGAGAAAAGTGAAACCATATGCTTCGCAAAGAGGCAAAGGCAAGCCAGAGATGCAGAGGAGAAAGGGAGAGAGAGAGAGAGAGAGACAGAGAGAGAGAGACCAGCATGGGGCCACCGCCGTCCTGTAGCAACCAGCCAAAGGGGATGTCTGCCCAGTAATGTCCCCCTCTTGCCAGACAGCCGAGACAGCAGCACGCCTAGATGACAGATGCTATCTGAGCCATCCCACAGGCTGCATTTACTGCCCTTGGTGCCACTAGATACTGAGATGGCTGCAGGGGCACCAAAATTAGATTGGCAGGATGTGAAAAGAGTCAACTTTTTTGTTTAATGCCATCAATTTGTGATGGAGGAGACAGGTATTAGCTAAGGGACCTCTGTGGTCCCCGCTAGCCATTAGTTTCCTCGCAGCTGCACCAAGTTCCGGATTATGAATCTGCCACGGTTGGTCATTCATCAGTTTCACAGTCCACTCCAGCGCACATTCCAACAACAACAGAAACATCTCGCCACACCGACTTCAGCACTGCAGAGCTGAAAAACCTCCGTTATCAGCAGAAATAAATTTCATCATGAGAGTATGGGTAGGCGATGAAACCTGATATAAATTATACGGGTTTCAAGCATGCTGATGTTTCACGTTGGGTGCTGGGCTCCACAGTGATGGGGGAACTTCCTTTCTCCCTGCTGTCAAACAGGAAATCTTTAAAAGTTGGCTGGAGAGTTATGGAATTACCTGTGGAAACATATTGCAGAAGGTCAAGCAGGGGGGTCAATTTGTCAGATGGCAATGTCAGAGCCCTCACATCCACTAGCTATAATTTGTTTTCTTAGCACTGTTTCCCCCTTCTTTTCCAGGATATGTAGCTGCAGAAGCCTAAAGCCTGTCAATCCTTAAGTTTATACATGTTCATTGTTTAATTTCCCTTCCCCTTCCCCCACCCCAGCTTTTTTAAAAAAATCTAGTTCTGTGTGTAAAACAATTACTAAAAAGGTAAACTTCAGGAGCACAATATTACACGACTCATGCTGTTTTTGTCACCGGATTAACAAGCAGCACACTTGGAAAATAATAGCCATCTGATGTTCTGTCTGCTTAAGTCGGCAATAAAACAGAAGAAAGGGATACGGGCAAGAACAACATGAAACAATATAATCTAAAACTATAATCCTATTTCACCTTTGTGAGGGGGAAAAATGCCCTGTTTGCAAGACATAGTTTTAAAGACTTCAACATAAGGTTGTTCTCAAATCTGCATCGTATACACATTTTTCTGATATAAGACCATGGGAAACATTTCTTAATAGATCTGTATAACTATTTGCAAAACCACTCTGTGGTTTTGGTTGTGACAGAAATGTTTTGAGTTGCAGTGCGGTTTTCATCAGTAAAATTAAATTTATTTTTTTAAGTGGTTTGCCTATGTATATTCCAGGACAACCAGTCATTTTACCTCAATATCTTAGCTAAACAATGTGAGGTGGTGAAAAAAGTAAAGGCTGGTTTATAGCAAAAGTAGAAACTCTCCCCAATTCAGAGAACAGAAGGCTGCATAAAATGCTTCTGCACTTGTAGCTGACTAACACAGGCTGCCTCATAGGAATCTTAATGGAGTAATGCATTCACATCTGTGTGCATTACCTCATCACACAGATGCAGGATATTTCTGCTTCACACATCAGCCTGTGGTGTGCCCTGACTTTTTCCGATTAACATGTGGAAGCCTGTGTTTGCATGCTAACTACTACAGCCGACTGGAGACATCTGCCTATGAATGAGGGCTGTTTTTAACCTATTTTTTTCATCTGTAGGCATTTCTGTGATGGCTTCGGTTCTCCTATGCAGAATCCTTCGTGTGAACTCCCACTGAGGGGCTCATGAAATGGAAAATTCAAAAGTGAGAGAATTTCTTTACTCACAGAAGGGAACAAGGAAAGTTCTGGGTGAATTAAGATCCATATGCCCAGAAACTGACTTCAGCACCATTCTAAGTGATCATGCTAGCATATCATGTTCATTGGTATGGGGCTACTGTGGGATATAATTGTCAATTTACAAAGGTTAGATTTAAAGTATATGAAACAATTGATAGTTTGGGGCATTCTGAGTCCGAATTTGAAATAGAAGTTGTACTTCTATTACATATGAACATATCGTTGCTAAAAGTGTATACTTCAGTAAAAGTATATACTTTTATTGAAATGTGAAACAGAGGTGAAAGAATGCCTGATAAAGTGGCTTTTTGTCATAATATACCCAATAGAACCATTGAAAACATGTGGCTGAAAGAATTGAAATGTACATTATATTATAAACAAAAAATTTTCATAAGATGATATACAGTTGGTATTTGTCATCAGAGAAATATATAGAATGTATAAAAGCACTTCGAATTTATGCTAGAAATGCAAACAATAAGAAGGGACATTTTATCATGTTTGATGGGTATGTAAAAAAGCTTGAGAATTCTGGATTCAAATACACGCACTGATTCAGATAATTTTAAAGATTAACACAATTGAAACCAGAGGCTTTCTTTTCAGATTGGGAAAAACGTCATGGAACTTTATTTTTGTACATGATAACTGCAGCAAGATTATTATATGCAAAAGGACGGAAAGATTTGGCGTTCCCCACAATGTAGGACAGGTTGGTAAAATAATGGAACTCGCTGAGTTGGCTAAATTGACTTCTTTGATTAGATTTTTAAAAATCTAAAACTGGAAACCCCTTATTGACTTTTTCTGTGAAATAGAAAAAAAAATGAATGTGTGGTTTTCATAATTAAATAAAATAGAATATAGAAAGAAAAGAGGTATGTTGTAAACACAGAGTAAGAACTTATAACTGCTACATCTTTATCTTTTTCTATTTATTTTCATTGCATTTTTAACAGAATAACAGAGCTGGAGGTCTTCTACTCTAATCCCCTACTCAGGCATGAGATCCTATATCATTTCAGACAAGCGGTTGTCCAATCTCTTCTTACAAACCTCCAGTGACGGAGCCACAACTACTGAAGGCAAGACATTCCACTGATTAATTGGAAACTGTCAGGAAATTTCTCCTTAGTTCTATGTTGCTTCTCTCCTTGATTAGTTTCCATTCATTGTTTCTTGTTTCTTGTCCTGCCTTCAAGTGCTTTGGGGAATAGGTTGACCCCATTTTCTTTGTGGCAGCCTCTTATATATTGGAACACTGCTATCATGCCCCCTTAGTCCTTCTTTTGTTCTTATTGTTCCCAGCATTGCCTCCATCAGTCTGCTGTGCTAAATAGCCAGCTTCTGGTGCAGCCCATCAAGAGGGACAAGGCTGCCTCTTCACAAGTAATCAGGCTGAACTTCACTGCTCCTAGCTTTTCTCGTGTTCTCGGATCAGGTGTAGAAGGCAATTCCTCTTCCTCATTTCTTACCAGCTGCAGTTGCATGTTTCCCCCATATGAAGCCTAAGAGTTGTCCGGCTGCAGCTGTGCTTCAGCCAAATACCTCTCAGAAGTCTGTTTAAAGCCATTGACCAACTCTTCTCCTGACCTGCCTGAAAAAATAGCACCATGTCGTGCTTCAAATTTATTTCCAAAAAGGTGTTTCAGCATCCAGGAGGGTAGCCACTCTCTGCAAGTATTGTTAAACAATAGCAGACAGTATCATGATTCCAGAAAAATATGCAGCAATTTTAAAGATATATTTGTTAGTGTAATATTCTCATTTTCATATACTTCCATATACCTTTTCAGAATCAAATTAAAAAAACTGCACCCTTTGGGAAATGTTTGGTAACCTCTATTTCTTTTCATTTCAAGCTCTTCATTTACCTTTCTTTAATCATGTGCCCCTCATGATGATGCAACAGTTTTATGTGATGTTACATTTCTTCATTAAATGAGGCAACTCAAGGGAGAGAAGTAATAAAGTGTTAATATATCTAATTTTGGCCTATCACAGCTCATTCTGTTCCTTTTTTCCATATGAAACCAGATGAATAAGTCAGACTCATGGATTTATGACCATAAAGTGTAGCTGATTGTTTTAGAAATTAACTACTACAGTAAGTTTTTTCCATAATGATAATGATGTATTAGGTGCATCTATTAGGAATATATAAAAATAAAGGAGAATTTTTGTTGGGTATGATCCTCCTTCTAGAAGAGCAACTTCTTTTCCTTCCTATTTGATTTGCATATTATTTTGCTATTACCCAATTATTAAGTTTAATCATATTTTAGAACATACTGCAAAGTGACACCTTCTCACTTTGGCATTATCAATGCTGCAGTGGTGGGATTCAATTTTTTTTTACTACCAGTTCTGTGGGCATAGCTTGGTGGGCGTGGCAGGGGAAGGATACTGTAAAATCTCCAGTCAGAGGTGGCATTTGCTGGTTCTCTGAACTACTCAAAATTTCCACTACCGGTTCTCCAGAACTGGTCAAAACCTGCTGAATGCCACCTCTGCTGCAATAGTTTCATATTGGGAACTCAGTTTTTCTCAAGTTACCCAACTAGAAAGCTTGGTAGGAATAAGAATGGTGTTCTTTTATGTCTCCTTTGGTGTTGTGCTTTCTAGAACTGATTATCTCTTTCCGTTCTCAAGTGAATTAAACGTGTTAGTGATCAGCAAACAATCAAATGAAGAATTCATTTATTAACTGTCTTTATACATCACTTGCAAAGAGGGAACTGGAAATGGTGACGAGGGACATATAGGATTATTTACTTTCCTGCCACATGGAGTTACATTGCTGTCCAGGCTCTATCTCATTGTCAGTGATTGGGCACTTACCAGACTACCTGTTCAATGTTTCCCAACAAAATGGATACCTATGCTATTTTATTAAAAAAGTGCCTGGCTAGTCAACCCACTGTAGCACAACCAACAGAAGGTATGGAAAGGATAACACTGTCTTACAGCAAAAACATATCAGGAACAAGCAACACAGTACTACAACCATACAGCAATTACTGTAGCATAGAAACCAATGAAAAACCTCAAAAACATCTTAAGTAAATCAAAACAATAAGCAAGAAGACATGATAAAATCCCACAACACATAGAAAGCTTCAGCCATAGTTTCAGCTGGGAAACTGTGAGCATCCTAGACCAAGCTAAATCCAAAAATGCTAGGAAATTCCTGGAAGCTTGGTATTCAGACAAATCATAGCCATCAACAGATACATAGAGATAAATCATATTTGCACACTGTTTGAAAGAGGAAATAAAACACAAAGAAACAAAAAGATCAGAACACATCCTCTCCAGCAGCCAACACCCAGATAAATAAAGTTTAATAACAGGCAAACAATCAAGTAGAAAAAAAATGCCCTGATCAAAGTATACTAAGGAGAAAACCACAGTTCACTAACACTGGCAGGACATGCTATTATATGCAAACAGAGAGCAAACCCTTCTAGCATAGATTTTACCTAGTCAGATAATGAAACAACTCTGCGAGCAGACAATCAAGTTCAAAGAGCACCAAGGATTCCATAGTTCTGACCTACATATATTATCTTGCATTGGATAATAAAACTTTGTTGATGAATTAAAGCTATCAAAATTCTAGAGCCCCAAAAACTAAAATAAGAGGAATCATAAAGACGTTTTAATGAAAGCTTAGAAGAAATGAATATTATCTTCTACTTGTGTCAGAATATTTTAACTGTAAAAAAGAAGTGATGAAATACTTAAGCCCTAGATAAGTATATAAAAGTCTGTGGACTTGACGATGTACATATGCCCAAGCTGTCCGGCAGCATACTTAACTGACAGAGCCAACAGATTGTGCAATTTTGCTGTGGTAATTACTCAATGGTTCAGCAAATGGTAAGTAAATACTTTGGAAATCATAATGTCTAATTGCAGGCACACATATGGTTTATCCCTACCCATTCCACAGTAGGTAAAGTAATGAACACACCCACATGTTGTTTTTTTTTCATTTCAAGAATCATCTTGTCTTTAGAACAGTTACTTTTGGAAGATGATTTATCTTTATAAATTTATTTATTTTTTTATTTATTTTTAACATCAGTTATTTTAAAAGTGTACAATATTGAATTAAACTAGAACGCAATCTCTCTCAGACTCATTCAACAAAGAATCAGAAATAGGCAACATCATTTTATGCTATTTTATTTTTTGCAACATTCTGCTCTATTTGTAAAATATTTACAGCCAAATCCAAACCATATTCTTTTGAGTTAAAGGTCACTATGATTGATTTTAAATTGTGAATTGCTCCCAAGCAAATGTGCTTCAGTCTAATGCCCAAAGAGTTTAGAACACTTCCTTAAATGTAAACTTAAAATACAAAGTGGAATAGAGTATTTCAGATTATTTTATTTAGCTTAGTTGGAGATAGGTCTCTGGATTACTCTGTTTCCAATTCAAAATGATCCACAAAGTGCTGTCACAGGATGTCAGTCTGCTGAATGGAAAGGAATGCCCTACCTATCATGAAAGGCTCTCTTTTTTAAAAAAAATCTACATTTTTGGCATTTTCTAGCATTCTCAAATGCTAGGATGGAAAGCGAAGGAGGCATTGAAGAGAATCTTTTCTTTAACTATAAGGATTTGCTTGCCTCACTTTTCTTCCTGCCATCTATTTTGTTGAAAAATATGTTGTGACTGTCTTGTCTACTTGACTGGTTTAAAGACTGTATATATTTTATGGAAAAGATGGATGAGTTAATACCTTACACTTTTCCTCAACTTCTGTCAGCTACAATCCATTCATAAAGGGACAACTATTATTTCTTGCTATCACTCCTTGGCACAAAAAGCCATGAATCTATCTGCATAAGATTTGCCACAGATATTTCTTACTATGAAACCTATTTTCACTGCATTTTTTTTTACTACATTCTGCTCCAAAACAAAAGTATAGACACTTCTATTTTTTTTTTAAATCATCTCATTGTGATTTTGAAAAGATAAGTAATAACAATGTAATATTCTTTCCTATGCAATGTAATCAGAAGTTGAGCTTCCTGAATAGCATTTAGTAATTAGGATGAATCAAGATAGATTGCTTTTGCTGCCATGGGTACTTTCTAAGTTGAAGATCTAGTCTTTCGGCAAGAAGGGTGGTTTTTTGTTTTTTTTTACCACAGCCTTATTTATTTCAATCTACCAAATTATGGTCTGTCTCATTCTCCATAACAGGAGTCTCCAACCTTGGTAGCTTTAAGCCTTTGCTGGCTGGGGAATTCTGGGAGTTGAAGTTCACCAGGCTTAAAGCTGCCAAGGTTGAAGGCCCCTGCTACATAGCAATTCTTAGAAGTTTACAGAATTATAATACATACAAATTTTAAAGCAGTCTTCAAGGACAAGAGAGTCATGCCATGTTAATTTTAGGGGGAAAATGGCTCTAAATGGAAGCAATGGCCATTTAGAAATCCCATCTCCAAGGCCCATAAAATGGCATTTCTTATAATAAGGGGTTTTGAGCCTTGCAATCCTGCCCCTTCTATCAGATGGCCAAGATAACCTTGATGTTGTTGAGCTCACAAACCATGAAGGACAACCAGAAAATAATCGATAGTATAGCATGTTGTCCTACGGGTGAAATTGAAGTTTATTTGCAACCACAAAATTAATACATATGGTGTTTTCACAGTTATTTGTGGGCCTGTGAAATGACAAAAACATTGGCTTGTGCAATGTACACATTCCCAGGTTGAACAAGGTGATGTTCTGCTGTTGGAACTTTTTGTACTATCTTGTGTATGTGCAGGCCGCCGCGCGACTGTAACACATACACAGAACAAAGAGGAAAGATAAAAGGAGATTTATCCCAGCAACAGTTGCCCAGCCAGTGAGAACCGCGCACGTATAGAAAGTTATCATATCTGTGTGCGTTGCTTGAACTCCTTTGTTGCCTTCTGTATCCTCCCACCTTTTGTTAATAAAAGGGGGTCCCGGAGTCAGCTCTGGGCTCTCATCCCGAGAAAGCTGCCTTGTGCATCTTTCCTCATTTGGACCCCTCATGAGCAGTCCACCAGAAACCACATCTGGTGACTCCGATGTGATAATCTCAGAGGTTGTACGTCCTTGGACCTCCTCTACTCATCGCCTGGAAGAGGCTTGTGCACACGATTCCGTCCGAAGCAAGACAGCAATCCCCTCATGAGTATGGGAGTAGGGTTCTCTAAGGCGCAGACGGCACACCTGCAAGAACTTAGAGAGCTAACCAAGCCTAAATTTAATAGAAAATCCACCCCGACCCTTACTAAATCTGACCTTGCCAGTTTAATGGCATATGTTTGGAAGCATGGTCCGGCTTATCCGGAGAGAGGCTCGCTTAACGTGACTACATGGAGAAAATTGGGCATTTATTTCCATGAAAGTCCGAGAGCCCCTGCAACAATTCTTTCTGCCTGGCAGGCGGTTATGGAGGCTCTGATACAACATGACAAAAACCTGCATGAGTCTCCTTCAATTGTCCCACAGCCACCGCCATATCAACAGGGGCCTGCTCCAGGGGATAAGGCTGCCTTTTCTGTTACTCCAGTCTCCCCCCCCCGAGGCTATTGCCCCTCCTGCATCCCCCGAGCTCACTGCGCCCCCTCCCAACTCCACCATGGGGGCGGTTGCTACTGCTATAGCACAGGCTCGGAGTCAAGATCTCCTTGATCCCGAGGAACTTGCACAGTGCTCTGCTTTTCCTGTGTCGTTTACCAATCTCCGTCCTCCCCCTCGGGAAACTAAATTCGGGGCTTGTAGCCAGCCCCACCCAAAAGGCTGCACAGTGGGAGCCATTTCCTGCTTCTTTTCCAGCTTCTGTTGTTCTTGCTGCTGATGCGTCACTTGACGCTGATTTCCCTAACACCTCCTACTTTATTCCCGCCTCCCTGGCCCAGCCCCTTTCCCTGCCCATTTCTGCTGTTTTGCTGCCACATGAGTCATTTACGCTGCGGGGCGCCTCTCGCCAGGGACTCTTTCCTGCCACCCTCCCTCTGACCCTCATTTTACGCAGCTGCCTTGTTGCTCACTCTTTCCCCCATTTCTCCATGGGAAAGCCATTCCTACTTCCATCAGAATAAAAAAGCGCTCATTAAACAATTTGGAATTTCGGCATCAGAAGCCTCAGCCATTGTTCAGCAGTGTGCTTCCTGTAGCAAACAAGCTCACTCATTACCAATGGGAGTAAACCCTAGGGGCACTGAGTGTTGTCAGATTTGGCAAATGGATGTTACTCAATATCCTTCCTTCGCCCCTTGGAAACATCTTCATGTTTCAATTGATACCTATTCAGGATTCATAATGGCAACTCCACAAAGGGGTGAGGCTACAAAGCATGTAATTAACCATTGCATTCAGACTTTTGCAATGTTGGGACGCCCAAAAGAATTAAAAACAGACAATGGGCCCTCTTACATTAGCTCGCTATTTGCAGAGTTTTGTAACCGTTGGTCCATAGTCCATAAATTCGGTATCCCATACAATTCGCAGGGGCAAGCATTGGTTGAGCGTGCCAATCAAACCTTAAAAAGGGCCCTGGACCTTTATAATATAAAACAGGGGAAAATCACCCCTGGCCTCCCAGCAGTGCAAGATAGATTGAACCTTTGTCTTTTTACCTTGAATTTTTTAAACCTAACTGGGACCCCACCCACCTCTGCCACAACCCGTCACTTTTCTGCCTCTCCAATTGCAGTTATCAACAAGCCACAGGTCTACTATTGACAGCTCCCTGATCCAACCTGGAGAGTCCCAGCTGACCTAATCCC
This sequence comes from Bungarus multicinctus, assembly GCA_023653725.1. Lineage (NCBI taxonomy): Eukaryota > Metazoa > Chordata > Lepidosauria > Squamata > Elapidae > Bungarus > Bungarus multicinctus. The sequence continues at coordinate 67,941,264 of CM042844.1, forward strand.
CGGGGAAGAGGGTACGCCGCCATCCAACATGACAGACAGACTATTTGGGTCCCAGGTAGGCAAGTGATGCCTTTTCATCAGAAGAAGGAAAATGGCCCTGGTTAACCTAGCCCTGCTATGCTATTTTTGCCTGGCCGTTATTGCCACATCCACACTATCCGGTGACACCACTCACTGTGCACCCTGCATAAAGACTAATAAGCAGGGCGAGAGAATTACTCAGACATTGTTATATAGCACCCAACTTGTTTGCAGACAGAAGGCGGCACAAACTTGTACATACAATGGCACCACTTATTCCATCTGCACTGATGATGGCCAGCGCAGATGTTATGATCCTGCAGGACCCATGCATAGATACACCATCAGAATTATCGCCAGAAATAAGCAGCTTGTGAACCATGACTTTTATAACCCTGCAGTGCCACAGACAGTCGTTTTTGATACATGCGCTGCAATGGATGAAGGACCAAACGAGTGTGGCTCCCTGTCATGGAGACGAACATACTCTCAAAATGAGAAGTACATTTGCGCTCGCACCAAAAACCAACATGACCACTGCGGATCAGGCACCTTCTGTGGGGACTGGAAATGTGTGGACTTTCAGTCCAGGGGGTTTACTGTTAAGCCTGAAACCATCCCTAAAGAAGATAAGAACAAAAAATTATATCTTGCTAGGATCCCCCCCCCGCCACTTGCTATCAACACAATTGTAATCCAATTAATATCACATTTCCTGTCCCTACGAATTGGCTCACCCTACAACCTTGGAAAGGGGTAAGTGATGAATACGGTTTAGGCATAGATGGAATAGGCAAAGATCCGTCAGTAAAATTGAAAATCCAGATTACACAGCACCAGTTAGACCCTGAGAGCCACTCCCTATTTCATTCTTATTACCAAGAGATGCAAAAAACACAAGAATTGGTAATTCCTGCCGAAGCAAAGAACACCTTTTTAACCTTGGCAGAAACCATTGCAAAAGAACTTCAGGTTTCCAATTGCTTTGTTTGCGGGGGAACCAGTATGGGAGAACAATGGCCCTGGGAAGCCCAAGAAGTGCACTATGATCACATTGAGGCAAGAGGCGCTTACAACACCTTTTTACAAATGGGAGATGAAATTTGGGCCATTACTACCAATTTAGTGGGCAATATTTGTTATCAAAGAAATAAAACCAAGCATAGAACCTTTGATGTAGGAGCACTGAGATGCCTAGGGGCCTGGGATAATGGGACATGGTGGTCGGGAGAAAATTTGACCGCTCCTAACAAATCACTGGAAAAGATTGCTAATATGACCTTTTTGTTGACCCCCGAGGATAACAATGATCCCTGGGTCACACCTGATGGCCTGTATTGGGTATGCGGTTGTTTTGCTTATAATAGATTACCCAAACGCTGGTATGGCTCGTGTGTATTGGCAACCATTAGACCCAGTTTTTTCCTATTGCCACTCCGTCAAAGACAAGATCTCGGAGTTCCAGTATATGAGGAGCTAGGCAACATTCGAAACAAAAGAGGTACCAAAGATATTCATAAGGGAAACTGGAAAGATAGTGAATGGCCCCCTGAGCGAATTATTGCCGTCTATGGACCAGCAACATGGGCTGAGGATGGCACATATGGGTATCGCACTCCTATTTATATGATTAACAGGATAATCCGACTACAAGCAGTTGTCGAAATCATAACAAATGGAACTATTCTAGCATTAACATACCTTGCAAAGGAAAGTGCTAAATCCAGGACATACATTATGCAAAATCGTTTGGCCCTTGACTATTTGTTAGCAAAAGAGGGAGGGGTATGTGGAAAGTTTAATTTACAAATTGTTATATAGAAATTGATCAGAGCGGGAAAGTAATACAGGAAATATCTGAAAAAATGGTAAAAATTGCACACGTTCCGGTTCAAACATGAAACGGGTTTAATATTAATGATTTATTTGGATCCTGGTTTCCAAAATTACCAGGGTTACAGGCTATTGTAGCTTTAATTGGGATGATTGCACTCGGTTGTATTATATTACCGTGTGTTTTGCCTATTTTTGTACGCACTATTAGTAATAGCTTATCATTACTCGTTGAACGCAAGGCTACGGCGCAGGTAATGGCATTATGGGCGAAAACTCAAGAAGAGCGTCAGAAAGATCTTCTGAATCCAGAAAAACTCAGCCTAATGGCCGCAGTGTGGGATGAGGGAGAGGAGGAGCCAGAATGACGCAGCTATCTCCATCTATCGGACGAAGAATCCTGCCTTTAAAAACAAAAACAGAGGAGATGTTGGAACTTTCTGTACTATCTTGTGTATGTGCAGGCCACCGCACAACTGTAACACATACACAGAACAAAGAGGAAAGATAAAAGGAGATTTATCGCAGCAACAGTTGCCCAGCCAGTGAGAATCATGCATGTATAGAAAGTTATCATATCTGTATGCGTTGCTTGAATTCCTTTGTTGCCTTCTGTATCCTCCCACCTTTTGTTAATAAAAGGGGGTCCCGGAGTCAGCTCTGGGCTCTCATCCCGAGAAAGCTGCCTTGTGCGTCTTTCCTCATTTGGACCCCTCATGAGCAGCCCACCAGAAACCACATTCTGCCTTCTTGTTTCAGCTCTCATACTGAATGGTATGAGACTTTTTTTTTCCCCTAGGATCAATGGTTCTAGTGGTTCTGTAAAATTCACTAATTTAGTGTATATAGCAACTTTATGTTGCTATGTTTTGATATAACCACTCTGAATAATTAGAGTTAATTGTACCTGCAGATCACTTTTTGACATGTATCTATTTTCATGGCAGCCCTATATATAGTGTATTATAGTAATCCCCTTGAGACACAGTTAAGGTATGAGTGACTATGAGAAAGGTGTCCTAATCCAGGAAAAATCATAAAGCCAAATTAATCTATGTAAAGGCTCCCCTGACCACCGCAAGCAACAGTTGACAACTTAGGACTTTCAGATTGCATATCAATTTCACTTGGAGTAGTACAACATCATAGAAAACTAATTTTAGATGCTCTCTGGAAATGGGAAATCCTTGAACACATAACCCATTCAGCTGGTCTTTGGTTTCTGGTGCTCCGGTGCACATGCTTTCACAATACATGTGCACATTCCGGTTTGGGCATTCGGTGCCAAAAAGGTTTGCCATCACTGCCCTAGTTCAATCAATGCAGTAGGATCTATTCATCCCAGAATCCAGCTTAAAATGCATTCAGGTACTTTTGTTAATTTCCTAAAATATTCGACATAACATGCTTTGGATGTTTATCATGCCCTTCATTCTCTAAAATGGTCCAACCTTAAAAAAGAAAATGAATTGTCATTATTGTGATGTGAGAGGAGTAGAAAAATAATAATATTTTGCTGAGCTTAATACCAAATGTGGGCCTAATGAGGATTGTGCACAATTGTTGTAATTTCTCTTTGTCTTTATCCAGTTGTGCTCTAGGCAGCTGTTTTGATGTTTCTCTTCCAGAGTTCCTGAGAAATCCATGGAGCTCTCCAGAATCAGATTATAGAGAGAGCTATTCATTACTGGAAATAGCTAAGGACTTAAAGGACCTACTTTCAAATTCTTCAAATGTTTAAATACAACCATATTTAGCTGAAGCTAAATTGCAGACATTTTTCATTCAATTCTATTGTTTTTAATTTTATGTTAACAAGATATAGTATATTACGAATAAATATTTATTTGCTGGGACAATATTTTTACATTATACTATTCCTCAGGAAGTTCCCCTCTTTTTGTTGAAAAGTAACCCATTTTATATACTTATACAGTAACAGCATGGATACGTATTATTAATATATGTTGGGTAGGTTTAGTAGAGATTAAGTAGCATTAGCCCTGCACTCTATGTTGTACAGTAGTTACATCATCTTAAGCTAATGCAGGGTTAAGCACCATGTAGTCTGCAGACTAGCAGCATTTGTTAAAGGCATTCTTGTACAATTCACTGATTCTTTTAAGAATTCTGCAAATCCCATTTTCATGTGAAACATGACTACACTTCCAGTTTCAGGACTCTATTTCTATTGCTAAATGGCTACAAAAATGAAAAATCAACCAGCTCTTTAAAAAAAGAAAGAAATTAGATGCTAATTATTTGTAATTGCTGAATGAGGCAATATGTTATGCCATGCAGAAATTTCATTGGCAATAGCACAAATCTGTAGGATAGAAGCTCTAAAATGAATAACATACTTCAAGTTACAAACAAATACTGTTTTGTAGGCAGAAGTTATTTTAATACAATGTTTCATTATTTTCTCAGTTTATAAGCATTTCCACATGGGTACATTAAGAGAGTGCTAGTCAGGTGTCATCCAATTTTAGACCCAAATTACAGGCTCTGGTTCTATGTGCTGCAAATGATAAAGGAAGAAAGATGATATAATAAAGCAGAAAGATCATATGCATTAGTGCAATTATCTTAATGCTTGTTTTCAATAGTAAATCATGAGGTATATATTGAATTAAATAAATATCTGGCTTTACTTATGTTAATCTCCTGGCTTCCAACTGGCCTCTTAATTCTGGGATCTAAATAACCATTGAATTGGGAATTGTAGAAATTGAAGATTCTAGTTTAGGAAATTCTGCAACTAGAAGATACATTTTAACTAAGAAAGGTGGCATAGACTTTGATCTTGAAGTATAACTTTACTAAAACTATGTTAATTTACAGATAAAATTAAGAGCATAGGCCATTCTTTCTATCTTTTTTCCAAGAAACTGTGACTATCTTCCAGAAATTGGCTAAAGTTGCAGCTTTCTGCATTTGTGAATTCTTTGTCAATTTAAACCTGGTCTCTTTAAATTGTTTCCAAATTAGTCTGAAGCCAAAACATGTAAGGAAAATTTTATGAAAAATCATCCATGCAGTCCTATTTGGAGTGCTACATGAACCCCTAATATGGAATGAATTAAGCACGTTAAGGAATTTTCCACTTAATTATATAATCAATATAACTATTGACCTTCCGGTGCGCACTAAAAACTCACCTATTCCATCTAGCCGGTCTAGCCTAGAGTTATGTGTAATAGTTTTAAATTCAGTTTTTAAATGGTTTTAATTTTCTTAACTCCCTACTTTTTAAATTCTTAATTGGCCAACCTATTTAATTCTTTTAATATATTTTAACTTATTGTATATGTATTTATATGTTTTTTATTTGGCTGTGCACCGCCCCGAGTCCCTAGGGAGAGGGGGTGGTATACAAATTTGAATAATAAATAAATAAATTAATTAATTAATTAGTGGACACCAACGGCTGGCTGCTTTTGTGTGCCCTACAATGCTCTTGACTTTCCCCATTTGAGCTAGCTGATATCCCCTCCAGTTTACCCACACAGCACCTGTAAAACACCCCATTTCTTTTCTTGTAGGCCCAAGAAGAATAAGAAGCTAAATTTGGGCATGGTGTTGGGGCATCCTGAAATGCTTTCAGTCAGGATGGGAGGGACACAGGGGTGGGATTCTACCAGTTCAGCCCAATTCAGACGAACCGGTAGCTCTGAGGATTAGCTGTGAGCGAATCAGTTTACTCCAATGATCAGCTGTTGGGCCCACCCGCCTGCCTTGGCTCTAGTCTGTGCTTTATATCCTGGTTTTCAAGCTCAGCTGATTCATGCAGTACAGTGGATTGCCAAACATCACCTGTTTAACACATAGAGATTGCTGGAGAAGGTCAGTAACAAACGTTCTGCACATGTGTGAAGCGCACATTTGTTGTGTATGCATGTGCATGCTCACCAAACTGGTTGTTACACTGATTGAATCATACCCTTGAATGCCAGATCTAAGAAGAAGGATAAGCTGAGAGCTTTCAACAATGGGGAGCTGGAGGAATTGAAGCTAATTGATTGTCTCTTTGCTTCTTCAGCTGTAAGCAGCTGAGTCAGTCAACTTCCTAAAGTAATTCAGCTCAGTATTAAAATAACTTCCAGAAAACTCATGGTATATTGGGACTTGCAAAAGTAGACCTGTCTCAAATCTCCCCCTTTGAATATGGAAGATGCCTCAGAGATAAGTAGATATAGATATACGTATTCTTTCCAGCAAAACATGGAAAACAGGTTCCTTTTTATAAGCATCTGTGTTGTAACCTCTTTATCACAAACATCGTCTTCCAAAATTCTCTGAGTCTAAAAATGTGAATGGATGTTTCCAAAGTATTGTAAGACAAGCACAGGTGGTCATTTCTTTTATATCTCATATGTGAGTGCCAAACCCCCCAGTTACTCATGAGAATTTAGAGCAGGGGTGTTAAACTGGCGGCTGTGGGCCAGATGCGTCACAGGCAGGCCACACCCACCCTGGCTCTGCAAAGGAAAAAAACCATCACTATACATCACATGACATCAGCGAGTTTGACACCTGTGACTTAGAGTATCAAAGACATCACCTCGTTTTAACATAATCACTGACAAATGAGTGTTACAATATCGCCATCCATTTTCAACATTTTTGTAACTTAATCTCTTTTTGCTTGCAATAAACCTGACTAGTGAGACTGTGTGACACTAGATTTCTTTACTGAGAGTTACTCTTATGGGCGTGACATACTGCTTTATGAATAATTTGACATGACATATAGATCAGATTTAAAACTCCAGAAAGATTTTTTTAAAATGAAGTATTAAAACTTTTCTGTAAAATATATATTTGAATGACTCCCAAATTGGAAAACTAGCAAGCCAAAATTTTATCTTTTCTTGTTGTGACTAATAATTTTGTGCCACTTACTAGTTACCTAAAAACTGGATGCATTTGTTTGCTTGTTCATTTTCTAGGGCTTTTATAGTGGTTTAACACCCACCACCACCAAACCTAAGGGCTTATTATTTCCATTATCAGAAATTTAATCGAAAGTATAAAAGATAAATAAAAAAATCAACAACTAATAATGCAACACAAATTGAATACAGCACAATGCATAATAAATTATAAGATTTACCATCAGGAGGGACACAGTGGCTCAGTGGCTAAGACGCTGAGCTTGTCGATCAGAAAGGTCGGCAGTTTGGTTTGAATCCTTAGCACTGCATAATGAGCTCCCGTTACTTGTCCCAGCTTCTGTCAACCTAGCAGTTCGAAGGCATGTAAAAATGCAAGTCGAAAAACAGGGACCACTTTGGTGGGAAGGTAACAGCATTCCATGCACCTTCGGTGCTTAGTCATTTTCCAGCCACATGACCACAGAGACGTCTTCGGACACCGTTGGCTCTTCGGCTTTGTAATGAAGATGAACACCGCCCCCTAGAGCTGGAAATGACTGTCAGATATGTGCAAGGGGAACCTTTACCTTTTACCTTTACCATCAATCCAAGTTGTGTCTTCTCTCAACTTTAGAAACAGCTAAATCATATATGTATTCTATCTCCCAAACCAATCTGGGAGAACAGAACTTAATAGTCTTCCAAAATACTAACAAGTTTGGAGTCATCCTTGTCTCTCTGAAATAATATTATTCCAGAAAAGGAATACCATAAGCAAAATAATACTTAATCTTTTAAAAACTTCACCCTTAAATACTTTCATTCTAACCTGACACAATAGGTAAATCATGGTTTTTACATCATCACCATCCCTTCCCCACATTGCCTTGGATCCACCAGAGATAGGACATGACAAACCAATGGCTGACTTATTGGGTGAAAAAAAATTGGAGGAGAGAGTACTATGTATGCCATTCAGAATTCCAAGAAGAAAGGCAGGAATGTAAATCTGATGAATAAATAAAGGATATTGCCAAATTCAATAAAAAAGCAATGAAGTGACAGTAAAATTCTAAGTAGGCAAAGAAGCTAAAATCCTAATGCATTTTACTTTTATTTTTTTAAAAAAATTACTAAGACAAGGGCACAAGAAGATATATAAATGATGAAGCAAATACAGGAAGCCATCAGTTAAGTACAGTATTTTGGCCTGAAATTTCCATCACTGATGTTGATTGTAAAGTGTGACATTTTGCAACCAGTCCCTGATCAGTAAGTGAGACAAACTGTTTACTCTCCTTTATCTTAAATCCTGGGCAACTGAAGTGTAGCCTCGTAGAAGGTAGCTCTATTTGTGCTATGTAATACATGCATTGAATTACCGCACTCAACATGATAAGAGCTACCAGTAAATGCAAAAAAACAATGCAAAAATAAACACTCTAAGACAATAAAGTTCTCCAACTTTATCAGTTTGTGCTGCCCTTAGCATCTCAGTAATTTGTTCATGGTGACCCCAGTGGTTCCCAAACTGTGCACTTCAGCACCTTGGGGCACCACAGTAAACTCATGAACAATTCTGTTTATTAAGTAGTAAAATATCCCAGGGTCCCTCTGTGAATTTGCTGTAGTGCCCTGGAGTTCCACAGTGCATAGTTTGGGAACTGTGGCTATAAGATAATATAAAATAATGACACATGTACGAAGATGGGTACTCATAGCAACTGGAGCCAAAACCTTGCTAGAATATGAAACTTTGATTATCTTACAAGCATAACATTGTAGAGATTTAAAAAAAATCATTTAGTGCTATAGGTAATCATCAAATTACAGTCACAAGTGGGACCAGAACATCTATTATTAAGCAATGTGGTTGTTAAGTAAGTGGTGCCTGGTTTTACAACCATTTTTTGCCATTGATGTTAAGCAAATCATGTAGTTATTAAGTGAATCCAGATTCCTTCATTGATTGTGCTTATTGAAAGCCTCCTGGGAAGGCTATAGATGGAGATCATGTGATCCAGGGATGTTGAAAATTTTGTAAATACATGCTGGCTACCAAGTACCTGAATTTTGACCATGAAGATGTAATGGTCCTGCAAGTATGGAAATTGGTCGTAGGTCACTTTTTTCCAACACCATTGTAACTTCAAATAGCCATTAAATAAATGGACATAAGTCAAGAGATGCTACCTATACAAGTACAAGACAATCAAATAAACCATGCAACCCTATGCTAAAAGTTTCTGGAGATGAAAAACCCACAATTCCAATAGATAGACATTTCCACTACTACTAAATAAATATATCTTATAGTGAGGGTTTTTTTTTCTTATCAAAAAGAACTTCAAAAGGCTACTGGGAGGTTTCTCATTTTGTCCAAATGCTGTGAATCTCATAAAGAAGAGGGACAATCAATAGGTGCCTTCTAAATCTATGAATCAGACAAGCAAAGGATGTTGGCAAGGGACGTTCTGGATGAAACTCAATGCTACGCAAATCATGAATTTCAGAGTACAGATTGTACATTTGAAGTGCCCATAAGTGATTTCAGCTTTGAAGAAAGGAATGAAAATGCAACTCTCACTTCCAATAAATTAACAGGATTTTATCTTTCAGGCCCTTCTTTAAAAAAAAAAGACAATGGCTCTGAATCACCATCAATGCAGTTAAAAGAGTTTTTTTAAAAAAATAAAATAAAATGCCTATCTGAAATGAATTTTATTTCCAGAGCACTAATGTTTTAGGCATTTTAAACTGTAATAATATGCTTTGTAGAAATTTGACCCACTTTTGCAAAGAATATGATGATTTTTCTTTCACAACTGTACTATTCTTCCCCAAAAGCCTGGAATAGCTAGGATATTTCTCCCCTTTTCAATTTAAATATCCATTTGTTCAGCTTTCTGCATTTACGGCCATAAGTAATACTCCTCCTTATCCACATTAAACATTCTTGCCTCCTGTTGTTTAACTTAGCACTGAACTGAGCATGTAACCAAATTTATCTCAGCAAAATGTACATGCATCAAATGTTACAGAACTTGACATAAAGATTTTGTTGATTCTACTAATTCTTGCAGGCTTTATAATTATCCTGTTCTACCTGGGGAGCTTCTACATTTGTGTCATAGTAACACAGTGAATTTTGCTTTGAGACAGACCTGGTCAAAAACATTTTGCTGAAGTGAAGCAAATGCTTTCATCCCCTAACACAGAGGTGGGTAACTATGGCTCTTTTATGACTCATGAACTTCAATTCCCAGAAATCCTGAGCCTCAGGCTCAGGAATTCTGGGAATTGAAGTCCACAAGTCATAAAGAGACCATAGTTACCCACCCCTGCCCTAACTCAATGCCATTCTAGTCAATTTGGCAGATCAGGCAAAAAAGTCCACCAGTCTTCCTTCCCTTCCTTGGCAGTAAAAATCCAATAACAATAAATTTAGAATCTTTATAATTTGAAATTGAATTTTGGGCACTATTTTGGTCTGAATATGCTCATAAGACACGCTGAAGCGCAAACAAGACAGCCACATTTCAGCCTAATGAAAGTGTTTTTAAACTTTGTGAAGCCATGACACCATGAAATAATAAATAAAATTGTGTGCCCCCTCTATAAATCATGGCATTAATGCTAGTAACAATACCATCACTAATTCTATTTAAACCTTGTCCAAGGATATGGATTTTTTTGTACCACAGTCTTCAAGCTCAAGAAACCAAACCCCATCATCCTCAGGCTGGAGATGATGGATTTGGACTGGATGGCTTAGCGTATGAATTGGTGTTGCAGCATCCAATCTGGGTTGATTTAGTCTTCTGAGCTTTCAGACTAATGCTGGGACCCAGGATGTTTGTCTCTAGTAGAGTGTTTGTCTTTAGCAGAGAGATGTTATCTGAAGATGGGCTCCAGCAGGAGTTCAAAAGCTTTAGAAGACTAAATCTTTCTGTGACCAACACAGATTGGATCCTTCAACATTATCCTGAGACACATATATTTGCCTTTTTTCGTGATTGTCTTGTAAAATCAGCTATACATAGGTGAATGTACCATGTAAACACAACCTCTTTCTCATAGGTGGACAACGCTACCTGGAAATGTGATAAATGAAACAATAGTCTTTTCAGGGTTGGAAAACATCCACCTTTGTGTAACCAGAAATTACAAATCTCCATCCTACCCTCCTATCTTCCTCTTCCTCCCACTCCTCCTCTTCTTTCTCTTCCTCCCCTTCCTCTTCTTCTTCTTCCTCTTCTTCCTCCTCTCTCTCCCCCACTATTGTTATCATTCTGATTCTTTTGAAGAGTCAGGAGCTTTCTGAAGGATTTTTAGGACCCAAAGGCTGCATTCACATAACATGTTTAATCAATTTTCTGATTTCCACAATACCTTGAATAATAGGATAACAATTTTGCCCATTATTTTGAGCACAATGTGATAAGCATTAACAAACTGATTAGGGTTAAAAGTAACAATGGTTCATGAATTGTGCAAGTTTGGCTACTAAGTCTTTGACTGTTATGGTTAAGCATATTGCTAAAGCCCAGCCAAAGTTTACTTCAGATAAACCAAACCTGGTTACATACTAATCCACTTTTCAAATAAGCTTGAGTTAAATATTGACTGGATATGCAACTTAGATACTTTCTCCTCTAAAAGGTGTTACTTCCCAGATTAATGCTGGACTGATCCTTTCATATTGCAAGTCCAAAGACTGCCATTATGAAGACTGGGTTAACATAACAAGCTATGATGAAAAGTAGTTGGCTAAGTTCAAGGCTTGTGTGAAACCAGGCACTGGGGTAAATTCAGTAAATTACGCTTTACATGCTAAGAGCAAACACATATATAATATGAAGATATTGAGTACATTGTTATTCTTAAGTTATGCATTGTTAATGCAATACTTTATCCAAAACAATTTTTTTTCTGGGATTCAGGAAAAGGGAAGTCATGATGTCAAGAAGCAGTTTAGGCTCAGGCAATTCAGACAAATGATCTTGCTTCCATAAAAGGCCCCGTAAAAGAGAGCTACACTTTATAATTATTGTTTTTGTTAATCCTGTTGCTATTATGACTGTACATGCCATGACAATGATTCAGATGAGGTGGTTTAAAATAAGTCGCAGTGCGGATGCAGCACTTCTTTAAAGCAGCTACTTCTGCTTTCAAGTTTCTATACAAGCCAGTATTAGTAATAAGTAGCTATAAAGAGGCAACAGTTCGCTCAAGCCAAGTGACATGATTGTTGACTTGAGAGAGCTTGCTCAAAAAGTTTATCTTTCTCCCCCATTTTGGCAGATGTTGATGACAATAATGATAGACCAATCGCTTCATAATACATACCAGAGATTTGTTCTTGCATTTTTTTTGTTTACTTGTTTCCTAAAAGTGTTGGCATAAAATTAGGAGCCTGTACATGTCACATGCAAGAGACTTATATATCACATATAATTCACAGATTTGCCCAGTTCACTCCTAAGCTAAGAGAAAACAAGTGAGAGGTTCTTCAGTGCTTAAATGGCTTAAAGGGAGAGCATGCAAATCATTCACAAGGCCTGAAAACAAAATGGTAAAATGCACATCATGAGTGGTAGACCCAAATTCAACTGCATCTTTACTAGTATGGCCTGGAACCTTCTTGTCATCCGAGTTTCCACAAAAAAAAAAGTTTATTTTAGATGAGAAAGACAGAGTTTATTTGATACAGATTGAAGATTAAAGGAAATAGATTCTAACATTTTAGGGTAATACAAGGCAAAGTACAACCTAATCTCATGATTAGAGGATGCCTTCTACCAGATCAGATTCTTCATGTATATAGTCCTATTACTACTTGATTACTATGAGCATGACCAAAGACTAATACTACCTGAGACCCATGACCCAAGGTATCAAGACTTCCAGAATTGCCTGCTACTTCTTCCAGCAGGGATATAATAACATGGGAATGATCTTGGGAGGTAGGGCAAAGAAAATGCTACCTAGGAATGGTCAGATAAGAGACAGCATAGCCCACACCTGATGTGAGGCTCAGAAGGGACTCACCCTAATTTCTTGAGGCCTAAAAGTGACATATCAAAGATAGACCGGCCAAGACAAGTGGAAAGGTCAAACAGGGAAATAGTCTGGAATATCTAAGTGGTCATAAGATATCAAAGTTTGACTCCCTCTTAAATGCCATTGAACCTTATCTAGATGGTACAAACCACCAATCTGAGAATATTTTTTATATAGGCTTGAGCAATAAAATAGCTAATTAATCTCTGCACGTATGGATCTGATTGCTCTTGAATGATACAGTAGTAGGATTATACTTTCTGATTTATATTTTTCTGTTTATGTAGCATAAAATAGATTTAGCTTATCTAGCCATGTTTTTTATCTGGTCTCTCCAGATAGACTGGCAATGGAAGAGCCAGGCTCTCCTTCAGAGCATAGCAGTTACAGGCACAAAATACCACATTTAATTCTATAGAGAGGTTTAAGTATGTTTTTCTTCATTCAGACTTGGGCAAAGAAACCATGAGCAAAACACATTTAAAGGGAAAATATAGCCAGTCCACTATATGGGTTTCATGTACAATACTTATATCAAACATTTCATTTTTCTTGCCTGCTCCTCTTTCTCTCTCTTTCCCTTTTAAATAAATCTTATACATTATTAATTAACCCCTCATTCCTTTCATTTCATGTGCAGAACAGTGAGCAAAAAATAATGCTTTTTTTTCAGGCTTAACGAGCAATTTGCAATTAATTACTGAAGCTTATTAAGGGCAGCTTTAGCTTAAAATATTTTCTTCCTACCTTTTCTCTACAGTATTCACCAAAATTTGGCTTCCTGGGAGGAACTAATTTAATTTCATGGTTTGTGCATTACTTGCACACTTTTTAATCCACTACTCCCTGTTTTTAAATATTGTCCCTAAAGAAAACCAAAACATTAACTTTCTATTCATCAAACAAATAAGATTTGGTTTTAGTTCTATCTGTGCATGAACATACGGACATAAAACTCTTCATTCTCTCCACTACATCCCAGTAAGTCAATAAACTGCTGGGATTTTTTTTTCCCCAAAAAAGGAAACTTACAAGGAGATTTTCAAGGTGGCCATATTCATCTACTGCAATTAACTGTTATAGACATTGAAATATTGATTATATACGTATACAGGTAGTTCTCAATTTATGACCACAAATGAGTCCAAAATTTATGTTGCAAAGTGATAAATTTATTGAGTTTTGCCCCATTTTATGATTTTTCTTGACATATTTGTTAAGTGAATCATCACAGTTGTAACCTGGTTGTTAAGTGAATCCGGCTTTCTCATTGACTTTTTGCTTGTCAGAAGGTCATGAAAGATAACTACATGACCCTGGAACCCTGCAACTGTCATAAATATGAGTCAGTTGTCAAGAATCTGAATTTTGATTCAGATTCTCTATAGAATAAGCCTGAAATATGGTCATAAAACACTTTTTCAGTACTGTTGTAACTTCAAATGGTCGCTAAGTGAACTGTTGTAAGTCGAAGATTGCCTATACATGTACAACTGTCTGTGTGTGTGAGGTTAGTTATTTGACATGCTAAACTCTATTGCATGCTTTACGTACCAAGCTATCATTTGTTATTGTTTCGTAAATATAGATTTATTTGATTGACTGGAGATTGGAAAATAAATTGTTTCTAGACTGAACCATTTTAGATTTCAAGGTTGTACATGGCAGGATACAACCAAACATCATGAAGCGAGAATGGTACCTTTCATCAGATCAATTCAGGTTATTTAACTCTTAATTGGCTAACCTGAATGACAGAAGTTTTTCAGAGTATATCCCAAATTGGTAAGTCCAGCAATGAAAAGCAGTGTTGGCAGTGACCAACCACAATTAGATCACCCAGAAGTATCCCATTGAGCACACAAAAGGGCATTAAAGTAGAGTAGAATTAAGTGGAGTAAGCCAAATGATACTATTCCCCTCTCAAATTTTCTACTAATGAAAATTAGTAGAAAGCATGGACAGACAAAACTCTTTGTTGTTAGAGGCAGACAAAATGACATTGCTTGGGACAGAACCAATAACACAACCCTTTCCCTATTTAAATCAGCTGGCAGCCCTTTTAAAACAGACAGGTTTACTTTACAGGAAGACTGCTGAACATGTTTAATGCAAGTCTGGTGATCTAGTTCTCATAGAAGTGACCCTATTCTCAAAGCATTTAGTATCTTGGATCTGTGACCCCAAAGTGGCTAGTCCCAAATCTAAGTTCAGTCTTGCCCAGTTTCTTGGTCAAACTTTAAGCAGCTCGTTGGTTCCTCACCATAACATATATAATGGTTGGAACCTTTAGATATGAAGCTTAGTAAGTATAATAAATATAATTTTAGTTCTGGAGATCGCAAGATGTCTGTTTCTTCTCTTATATATATACAGTGTGTGTGTGTATGTGTGTGTGTGTGTGTGTGTGTGTGTGTGTGTGTGTGTGTGTGTGTAAAAATGCATTATTACCACCCAATGTATTGCAGTCCACCTTTTGAATTTCCATACTAGTGAGTCTTCTCCACTTCTTCCATAATAGCTATAAGTTCTGCAAGTTTTCATTTTTGATTACTTTCTCTATTATGTGGTCTCCCCAGTTCTCGCTTGTAGGCAAGTGGCATTTCTTGCAGATATTCCAATGCACCATTGTTGCTCTGTTGTCATGCTATTGTTTGTAGTCACGCTGTGCAATCTTCATGCAACAGCTTAACTAGATGATCTAGTATTTCTTCATATTCTTTGCAAAGGGGACATTTGCTATCTGTTGCTATCTTCTCACTTCTGGCTTTGTATGCTCTTAAGGCTCTTTTCTTAAGGAGTGGCATTGTACAGTCAGAATTAATTGCTGTGTCTCTTTTCTCAATGTTGCTATTCTTAACAATTGCCAGGTCAGCTAGTTTTTTAAATGTACTGACCATGTAATCATTTGCCTTGCCATGTCTCTTTTTTATTCTTCATTTAGTCTTTCTGATGTACCAGTTTGGTCTCTCCAGTACTCAGTGAGCACTCATGGTATACTACCTTTGGTGCTATTACTGTTATGGTTTGTCACATAGTCAACCAGATGTATAAACTGGATTTGCCATTTAATCCACCTATCAGAGTTTCACAATATATGGCCAAACAGTCAAGATGACAGGCCTCTGTTGTCTATTGCAGCTACCATCTTGACATTTGTTTTATCTCACTCTGCAGATACCCTTATACAAAGAAAAGACTAATTAAGGAACTAGCAACAACTAAAAGATAAGACTAAGCCTTCTGACTGACTAAGGAGGAGACTAACAGTCAATTTTACAATGCTTCTTAGTATAAGTAAGGAAGCAAAGAAAGGATAGAGCTAATTGGGATAGTTGTGATGTCCACCTGCTGCCCTACCAGAGCTGGACTGCAATAATTGTGTAATGGGAATTTGGAGGTAGAATCACTTATCTACTTTTCACTTGAGTCCTACCCAATGGTTTAGAACTTATGCTCCCAAATTTCATACCCAAATCTGACATTTAAACTTGTAGCCCAATACATCAAAATGGTAACATATTAAACTACTCATGTTGCAATTTCCTATCTTTGCCATCAATGAAAGAAAATGCATATTTTCTAATCATACTCCTTAACTAAAGTGAACAAATAATTATGTGCATATGGAGTTTATTTCTTTACAAACCAAACAATGAGCATACAGTAATTTGAAGAAGGTATTGTTCTTCTATTCCCTAGAGATCCACCATATTAAAAGCAGTGGGAGGCAGGAAAGTCCACCATACTAAAGCACACATTTTATGTTACTCAAACCTGATATGAAATGCATTACCTAAATCTAATCAGCAAAGTAAAAAGTATTCCAACAATACTTGGAGGGCACAGCATTTATTCTTAAAGAGGGAATTAAGCTAATAAACTTTCAGGTAACTTCCAAGTCTCCAATTTTGTATCTTTATTTGTTGCCAGTTCTAACAAAAAGCACAAAGTTCTATTTTTAAAATTATATAACTTTTAAGCTGTTCAATCATTCTACTTTGTTTGTTTGTATTTTTGTTTTTGTTTTTAAATAAAGATTCAGTTTCTTTATTTCTATAATTTTAATCTGACTGCCAATTTTCTAGCTGCTGGGCCATGGCAGAAGAAAAGATTGATCAACGTTACCGTCATTTGCCAACCACACTCTTATAATAAACAATAACATATGCAGAGAATAAGCTGCAGAAATTGTGTTGTGTGTTACAAATTTGATTCCCTAAGAATCGTTCTAGGGTTAATTTAAATACTATGCTCAAAAACTGTATAATCCAATGTATTTTATTTTTAATACTATGCTGTAGATGCATTCTGTTACCTGATAAAGACTACAGATAAAATATATTTTCATTTTGCTTTTACAGTCTCCCGCTAAATTAAAGCATCAAATGTAATTAATTAAAATCCAGCTCATGGTTTTCAAGGCCTGGTCTGGTAGAAGCAGGTGACAATGATTTATCCTAATCTACTGACTCAATATCTGATCCATCTCTGGAGAGCAAACAAGGGGTATTTGCTATGAAAAATATTTCAAAGGAGCAGCCTGACATCCTGTGTGCATGTGCTGAGAGGAAGTTCCATTAACATAGGATGGGGCTGTTGAGTGTGCAGGTGTAGCCCAGATAGTTTTCATCTCAATTAGGACTTCAGCAACAGCATTATATCTGAAAATGCTTTCAGGCAAAAGGCCTCGCGCACCCACCATTCTTCTCCAAACAAATGAGAACTACACAAAGGGACACAGATATAAAATGCCTGTGTGCTTTCTGGCGACATGTGTACTCAGAAACCTGCTGTTCCATTTTTCCCCTCTTCTTCAATGTTCTGCTTTAAACAGTAAAAGGGCAATCCTGTATTTCTGAACTGAGCAAAAGCTTCCCTGAATTTGGAGGGGCTTATTTCTGAGTTACATTTATAGGAGTGCAGTGGAAAATATAGTTTCATGCTTGTGTGCTTGCTTGCTTGCTTACTTACTTACTTATTTAACTTACTTACTTACTTACTCACCAACTCATTTTCTGGAGTTGCAGCAGATAACAGATAATCAGAGTTGGTCATCTAGTCCAACCTCCCACCCAAGTGGGAGACCCTACACCATTTCTAACAAATGGCAGTCCAATCTCTTGAAAGTCTCAAGTGATGGCGCTCCCACAACTTCCGAGGGCAAGCTGTTCTATTGGTTGATAGTTCTCACTGTCAGAAAGTTTCTCCTTATTTCCAGGTTAAATCTCTCCTTGTTCAGTTTCCATCCATTATTCCATTATTGGGTGAGATCATCCGTGGCTTTGGGGTGGAGTTCCATCAGTACGCTGATGATACTCAGCTGTACATCTCCACCCTGGGCCACCCCAACGAAGCCGTCGAAGTGATGACCCGGTGCCTGGAGCCGTGCGGGGTTGGATGGGTCGTAATAGGCTTCGTCTCAACCCGGCCAAAACCGAGTGGCTGTGGTTTCCTGCGCCCAGATACAGCCAGCTTATTCCTTCGCTGGCCGTGGGGGGAGAGGTTTTGACCCCCGTGGAAAGGGCACGCAACTTGGGTGTCCTCCTGGATGTGCAGCTGTCTTTGGAAGAACATATTGCAGCCGTCACCAGGGGGGCTTTTTATCAGATTCGTCTGATTTACCAGTTGCGGCCCTTTCTGGATCTGGGCTCACTTCGCTCAGTCACTTCTGCCCTCGTTATCTCCCGCTTGGATTATTGCAATGCTCTCTACATGGGGCTCCCCTTGAAGTGTCTCCGGAGGCTGCAGTTAGTTCAGAATGCAGCCGCGCGGGTGATCGTGGGTGCCCCTCGGGGCGCACACGTAACACCACTTCTTCGCAGGCTGCACTGGCTTTCTGTGGCCTTCCGGATTCGATTCAAGGTGGTACTGACGGTATTTAAAGTGCTCCATGGCTCGGGACCTGGGTACTTACGGGACCGCCTGCTGCCATCAACAACCTCCCGCCGCCCAGTACACTCCCACAGGGTCGCCCTACTTGGGGTACCGCCACCTGATCGTTGTCGGCTGGCGGCCCCAAGGGTGCGTGCTTTCTCTGTGGGAGCGCCCTCCCTGTGGAATGATCTCCCCCCGGAGATACGAGCCATGACAGATATCCTCTCCTTCCGGCGCGCAGTTAAGACCCTATTTTTTAAACAGGCTGGCCTGGCCCAGTAAGGGTTTAAGGGGTTTTAAGTTAATAGGGTTTTTAAAATTTTAAACTTCATTTTTAAACTTTTGGGATGCAGCTATATTTATGTTTAATTCGGTTTTAAACTCTATTTAATTTTGTATTCTTGTATTTTATGTATTTATTAGGCTGTACACCGCCCCGAGTCCCTTTTCGGAGAGGGAGCGGTATAGAAATACGATCAATAAATAAATAAATAAATAAATTCCTTGTCTGGCCTTCAAGTGCCTTGGAGAATAGCTTGACCCCTTCCTCTCTGTGGCAGCCCTCAAATATTGGAAGACTGCTATCATGTCTCCCCTGGTCCTTCTCTTTGCTAGACTAGCCAAGCCCAGTTCCTGCAACCGTTCGTTGTATGTTTTTGCCTCCAGTCCTTTAATCATCCTGGTTGCTCTTCTCTGTACTTTTTCTAGGGTCTCAACATCTTTTTTATAATGTGGTGACCAAAACTGGATGCAGTACTATAGGTGTGGTCTTACTAAGGCTTGATAGAGTGGTATTAGTACCTCACTTGATCTTGATTGCATCCCTCTGTTAATACAATTTAGGATTGCATTGGCTTTTTTGGCTGCTGCTGCACACTGCTGATTTATATTTAGTTGGTTATCCACTAAGACTTCAAGATCCCTCTCACAGTTACTGCTGTTGAGCCTGGTTTCACCCAGTCTATATGTGTACTTTTGGTTTTTCTTGCCTAAGTGTAGGACTTTACTTTTCTGTACATTGAATTTTATTTTGTTAGATATGGCTCAGTGTTCTAGTCTATCAAGATCCATCTGGATCTTGAGCCTATCTTCTTGGGTATTAGCTATTCCTGCCAGCTTAGTATCACTGCAAATTTGGCATTTCACCATCCCCTAAGATATAGTACTTGTGAGAAACAGAACACATTATAGAACAAAAAGAATGTACGTAATTCCTAACTTACAAGAATTTGTTTAATGATAGTTCAAAGTTACAACGGCTCTGAAAAAAAATGACTTATGACCATTTTTCACACTTACGATCATTGCATCATCCCCATGGTCATGTGATCAAAATTCAGATGCTTAGCAACTGACCTCATATTTACAACGATTGAAATCCAACACCTCTGCAAAAATTGATGGCCTCGGCATTTTGGTTCTATAATATTACCCAAAGATAAAAGTGTTTGCACAATTTTGGGCATTTTATCCAAATTTGGAGAGAACAGTTTTGTAGCCCTCTTCTATTTTTTTCTTGAGCATCTGAAGGGAGGGAAGTAGGGCACATGACAAAGAATGCATCGTAATATCACAATAAAAGCTCCATCACTTTTATATGTGTATTGTGGCATACCAAGCACATTCTGTACATGAGAGGTGGGCTTACAGTGTGAAGTTCTGATAGTCATTTCAACATTCTGATGAAACTACCATATTCTACAGATAATTCCAATGCTTATCATTGGCTGTGGGCAGCTCAGGGAGAGCATGTACATCTTTTAAATGTAAGATTTGCTTAGGTCCAATCCCTGCCATCTCCATCAAGATTACACAGCAGATGATGAGGCAAGACCTGTGGATAAGATGATAAAAAAAACTGGTATTGAGAATAGATCATGCTATATGGACAAATATTCTGAACGTACATAAAATAATTTGATTCCTTTTTTAAAAAAAAATTGAGTTATTTTCTTTTCTGGACCTCAGTGAATGGGGAGCTGAAAAATTACAAGTGCTCCTGACAGAGCATGAGCTTCTAGCCATCTTCTACACTGCAACAAGGCATTGTAAAAAGAACTTTAGCTGTCACAACTAGCTAAGCTACTTAACCACTCTTTGAACACTGCCCAGAGTCAATGGGTAGCCACATAAACTGTAGATGGATAGCCACATAAACTGTTTTTAAAAAATGGATAAATTAGCTACTTGTTGTCTCTATTTTTATCTGCCAAAGAGTATGATAAGCTTTTACCACATCAAAAGGGGAAGAGGAGCTGTTGCGGAACCAAAACTCAGAGGCCATCAATTTTTGCAGAGGCGTTAGAGCACTCTTTTAATATGTATTTTATTTATTAGGTTTCTATTCTGGCTTTCATTCAGCAGTTCAGGCAGCTCCTTCTTCTTCTTCTTTTTTTTGTCAGAGCAATATTCCTGTGAGGTAAACTGGCCCTAATGAGACTGACTCAAAATCACTCACAGGGTTTCAATGGCTGAGGGAGAATTAGAATCTGGGTCTTCCTGATCCCAACTTACTGAATGCACCACAGTAGCACTCACAAAGCACAGGAATAAGAAAAAGATGTGACTGGATAAGCAGAAGGCTGCAAGGAAAATAGCTGAAAACCCCAGGCATCTCTACTCTCCATTTCTGATTATCCTATGGGCATGTAACTTGTAATAGGGAGTATTAGAGAGGTCCTTCTCGGTTAGATCAACATCATTTCATATCTTATTTTCTGACATCCATCTCAGAACATCCTTCCTCCATGCAACTCTAAGTCATAGTACTGAGTTGTATTGGCCACTATGGCTGTTAGCATATCAATTTGGTATGCCTTAAAAGCCAATTGTGGAACTAAACTGGCATAACCTCTTGATGATGCCTTAGATGAATAGTGTGACAAATATTGATTCTGGTTACTTGAAATGCAGATGATGAAATACACCTCCCAGAAGATTCCCATAGCTGAGCATGATGAATTAGAGTTGGCACTCTTGCTTAGTAGTCATTGGCGAAGATGAGGAAACATTCAACATGGAGAATTCCACCCCTTTTAGCTTTTTCTCCACCCACCAAAGGATCCAGCTCTGTAAACACTATGCAGCAGGCTAACTGGAAAATACTGGGAGTTGAAGTCCACACATCTGAAAGTTGCCAAGTCTGAAAAATACTTATGTAGCAGGAATATGGTCCTTAACAAAACCAAGTATGTGTTTTATATATGGCCCCCCTGTTTTATTTTTAAACAGCTTGTTTATTGTTTACTTCTGTACTGGTCTTTGACCAAAATAAACTAGAAAAATGGAAGTAAATGCTTCAAACAAGAGTCTCATTCAATTAAAACAATTGTTGCCTTGTTGAAAAAAACTAAAATCCAAATATATTTCACTTACGTTTAGTAGAATAACCCTCTGTGTTCATAAAAAGAGGAGAGCAGGGAGAGAAAGATAATCCTCAGAAATTGTCAAGTTTCCTTGTTTCCTTTTCAGCTGATCCTCACAATCATATATTAACTTACTTTTTAACACATTGTACAGATCAGTGAAGAAGCTTCTTATCTATACACATTATTATTACCAGTTCATCTGCCCATCTCCTCATCTGCTCATATCAACTCCAACATTCATACCTCTCTATCACTTTTCAAAGCTGGATTTTTCAGGTAATAGATTCTCAGATGTAATTTCTATCACCCTTAATTAAAAGATACGGTTTGGATATTTTTCAAGAAGAACTGGTATAAAAAAATCAAACCGGTGTGTTTGAACTCCAAGAACACATGTAAAGGGAATATTAGACATGAAACGACCAATTTTGAAATATTGTGCAGCTGTAGGCATTGCCTCAAAATCTGTTATAATACGAGTCTCCTCTGCCTTTTCCCTCTCACCAAGGTATAAGACGTAATGTCAAGGTGGTAATTAGGAAAGAGTAACTGGTACTATGTGCCAGTTTACATGCTCTTCAGGCAGCATCAAGCTTCTCTTATAATTTAAAAAGCAGGCACTTTAAATTAAACAATTTTGCTAGAAAATTCAACGCTGGTGTTTCCCTTCCCTTTCTGAAGCTGCTCTTCCAAGAGGCAGAGAAACGGCGCATTCTTTCTAAAAAAACAAATAAGGTTAGCTACCCTTTTGCCACTCACAATTCAACATTCACACTAAATTAATTTTTCCAAAAGTAATTCAAATAAAAGCTTTGCTGCCACTACCCTTTCCAGAACCAGAAGATTGAATAAGGCATCTGAATAAAATTGTGTATTACAGCCTTCTTTAATATTTAAGCATGACATTCATTGATTTGTTTCTTGTTTTCTGCAAACCTTGACAACATGATAAAATAAATCATAAGAAGAAAATATAGTGGTAACATCTTTTATGGACTTCACATAGTCATCAATCTCAAGCTGTGAGTGAATTATCAGTGCAGCAAAAGATCTATGTTTTAAGAGCTCCAATAGCATAGTAGCTAGAGGTTTTTCACAAGGAAACTCTAGGCGAGTGACTGATAAGCATCATTATTGTTTTCTGAGAGTCTAGTTTTTAGTGTGTTGTGGAGGTGTTGGCATATACGTTTCAGAAGGAAAGGTTTGATCAATTCTAAGTAGACATCTACTAACATATAAAAAATATAACAAGGGCTCCTGCTGAGCAGTATTAAAGTACCTATCACACCATGTCAGTGTGACGGCCCCCATGTTGTGTTTCTGATTATATTTAATATAGAATTAACCTGCTGTAATGTAGCATATTGTGCATGCAGTATGGATCAAAAACATTTATTTAGCCCCTCAAAAAAGCCCAAATCCTATATTTTAAGCAAGGTTTATTTATTTTCCATTTCTAAAACTACGCGCTACAAGAAGGAAAAAAAAAGAGGCTGGATCTTTGGGGACAAAAAGAAGGAGATCATAAAACGTACTGCTTTGTTTGTTACTATACATTTGCAAACCAGTAGGATACAGAAAATGCAAGCAATCATAAACCACTAGGTTGCTTGTCAGGATCTAATGTGGCTCAGACAAAGCTGAGAACTGCAAAGAACAATATTTTGGATTCTGGGGAAAAAAATCAAAGGTAGAAGGATTATAAAACTTAATTGTATAACTGAGCAATTTATTAACAAATATATTTTTAGAAGTTGTCATTCAGTTATAAAAATATGTAATGGAAATACTGTAAATCAAGAATGTGCACTTCCAAGCAACGTTCTTAAATGGGAACTTCAGAAGTCTGCCTTATCCTTTTCTTCTTCTTAAGAAACTTCTGCTCATCACTGTGATTGTGTTGCATATCACATTTTAGGAAATGAGGAAGAAAATACTCAGATATTTACAAAATGCAATGTAAAATAATATCCTTGGAATGTCTGGAAGTTATTAGAAGAACAGATGGAAAAAATAATTGCAGAATGTACCTAGGATTAAACAAATAAACTGATATAATTTAAATTAGTCAGAACTAACCTGTCGTATTTATTTCAGACAAAGAGTGACTGTCTTTCTCTGGTTTTTTTCCAGATGACTAATATATAGTAGATGCATAATATGTGCATAGACATCTTTAAACAAGTAAAGCAATACTTCTAGCATCCCTGACAACTAATATATACGTATATCTGATGTTCATATTCATCACTGCTGCAGAAAAACAGAACTAAAATATCAAGATCTCCTATAACTGAAATCTTTGAAATTATCCTGATTCAAAAAGGGCTGTATTTAAAGAAAACACTATATTTTTAAAACTCAAGATAGGCTGAGTAAAAAAAAATATTTTGCTCTCTGCAAAGGGCCCTTCCTGAAAGCATCTCTTTCAACAGCCTTGCAAATGCTTTATATCTGGTGAGTGGGCTAATGAAAGCTTTAGGTTTAGAAAACCCTAGCACAGGGATTGCAAGAGTAAATATTAAGATGTTTTCTGACAAGCTGAATATATATATGGTTTCCCACAAAATCCCACAGTGCTTTGCACTCCATAAATATCACTCCTCTTCCCTCACAACTTTTACTATATGAAATATGTTACCCTGGTCCACTAAAACATAGCCATATTTTCAGTGGACTTGAATTTCAGGCACACATATATTTACATAGGTTTGAACACAATTCATCATGCTCATAATTAATCCAAGTCAATTGAAGGAACTGGAGGTATTTCCTTTGCTTGCAGGATGTTGCATTAATATTTTAGTGGAATTCATCAACAGAATCTTTTTCAGGTTCACAAATCCAATTCCACCGGATCTGGTGCATTAATATATTACAATAAAATAATAACATTTTGTTCTCACCTTTCTATTGAAACCAGGTATTCTTATTTGAGCTGGGCAAACAGAGTAGATTCTTCAGCAGATATAGAAGTCTGGCTTCCATCAGAAATAATGTACATTAGCTCACCAAAGCGATTCTGTTATTTATCAAGTGCTTAGCAACATTTCAGAAAGTTCAGTTCTTCATAAGCATGTGACCTTCCTTATGCTCATGCTCCCCACTGCTGAGTTGATGTTCAGTCCACATAAAACAGCATGCAATTTGGTGCCCCCTTTGCTGATCTCTAGCCCACTTCCACTGCCTTTGTATCGAGTCACTGCAGTCATTCAAAATCCCTCCAAGTTAATGGATGACAAAGCCTAACAAATGTTGTGTACCTTGAGGCTGCCCTTGGCTAGAGTTGGAATACAGAGGCAAATGCTACTTTAACATCAATACAGTTAAGGACAAGTTGAGCCTGTCTCAATCACAGATTGGGTGTGAGAGAAGGAAACCTGATGGTGACACAAGAGAAAGAATATATTGCCAGAGCATGTTTGAGCCTTAGTAAAGTGCAAATGGGAAAAATCTTTAGAGAACAAAAGAAAACCTTGGGCCTTTTTCTTTTTTAATTGAGAGAGAGAGAAAAGGGGTCAACTTATGGCCAGAGCCATTGTTTGTGTTACTCCAGTTCTCATTTCTTTTTTAAAAACTTCAACAATCTCAGGTAATCACAAAAAAAATTGATTTGATGCATTTATATTGTGTGTGTGTCCCTTCGGGTCAGTGGTGACCACTTAAGAGACATATCCCTGAAGTTTCCTTGGCAAGTTTTCTGGATCCAAAACATGTCTCAGAGTGCAGAAAATATTACCCCAGACACTCTATGTCATTTCCCCACTAGTGACTTAAAGTGTCATCTAGAGTCATCCAAATTAGTAATGCCAAAACAGTAGCAGTGATCCAGGCTTCATATCCCTGCCGTGACGAATGGCTGATACTCTGAAGATGTTATATGGTAATTCATTAGTGGGGACCTCTGATGTTTCATGTGGAGTAATTAAAATGCTATACAAGCCATCATTAACAGCAGAGATCTCTAAACTTGGCAACTTTAAGACTTGTGGACTTCAACTCCCAGCTATGCTGGCTGGAGAATTCTGGAAGTTGAAGTCCACAAGTCTTAAAGTTGCCAAGTTTGGGGACCCCTGATTAAGAGTATAAAATACAACAGGAACAGGAAATTCATCATAGGTACAATAGAGATGAATCCTAGAGTGGCAATGTGATACAGGAAACAACTACACTAGAGAGGAATGATAAAACTGCATATAAGGGAGATATAACACCTGTAACATCCGGTTTGTGATGGCACTGTCAGTGCAGATCTCTCACCTCTCTCCTGATTAAAGTGTCTTCAGATTTCTGCAGTATCTGACAGCCTGGGTAAAGACTTTATTAATTAGGCAAATAAAACTTTTCATCACACAATATTTTGTTTTCGATTGAGAAGTTGGATGGCAGCTAGATCCAAACATTTGACAGCTGGCTGAATTCTCCCTATGGCAGTATCTGATGACCCAAACAAGATGGCAGAGAAAGATTCTTTTACTACTTTAACATTGTTTTAAAAAAGAGTTTGTTCAACAGGATCTGCCAGATCTTAAATTGGATTTAAAATTGAAGCAAGAAAAAAATGGCTTGCCCGGAAGATGTCCACAGGACTATAAATCAAACCAGTCATAACATTTGAGATAAATGTTGGATTGATAGAAGGATGGATCAATAGATGGATGGATGGGTAGATGGATGTTTTTAACTGAATGTGCATCTGGATAAGCACTTGAGGTCAGAATACAACAAACTTTTTTGAAACTATAGTGAAATTGATTTGATTGGTAGGTCTCAATCTTCTCTGATTTTCTGAGGACCAGTCTATTTTCAAGACAGTATGGTGAACATGGGTAATCCACAGAGGAAGCAAGGATAAGGATGACACATATGGTGACATCATGCAAATGCCACAACTTATGAAATTGGATTAGTCATTGTGATACAAATACACCATGATTGCATTTGTAGGACATAATCATGCTCAAAATTAAGTGGTGGGATTCAAAAAATTTTACTATCGGTTCTGTGAACATGACTTGTTGGGTGTGGCAGGAGAATGATACTATAAAATCTCGAGTCAGAGGTGGTATTTGCCGGTTTTCCGAACTACTCAAAAATTCTGCTACCGGTTCTCCAGAACTGGTCAGAACCTGCTGAATACCACCTCTGGCTCAAATCATTTTGATATCATCACAGTATCTGCTCAGTCATATAAATTCAGCAGATTCTTCACAAGATTTAGAGTATGCAAGTTACAATTGATTGTGCCATGATGTTTGATGTTCTATGTACTGATTCTACATTCTTTGTTTAGGGAAAACAGAGTCATTCATTCACCCAAACAGATATGATGGTACAAAGAATTACTTCCTTTGTTATAGTTTTTACAGCCTTGAAGTATCATTTGCTCCAGATGTTCTTTTGAACTATGCTGATGTCAGTTGTGGGTTATGACTCACTATGATTTAGTACCAGAATTGTGTCAGGAATTCTGGAACATGAAAGGTCACTGGAAATAATGCCTGTTTGTGTGAACAAAAAACTCTGCTTTGCCTAAACAAAGAATATAAAGCCCTGTGCATGAGACTTAATTCCTATATTTTATTTATTATTTTGCTAAACAAATTTGTATGACCCACCCACAACTCACAGACAGTAACTCCGGGCAGTGTAAAGCAATAAAAGCCACAATTTAAAATCTCCCAAACCTCCATAAGGGGTTGGATTCCATGGTCTAAATAATTCAAGTTAACCCTGTGATTCTATCAAACATCCCCAAAAGTATTGCATTTGATGAGCAATGCAACATTTTTCATCTAGTAATTACATGTTTATCAAATAGAAATAGCAGTTAGACTTATATACTGCTTTACAGTGCTTTACAGCCCACTCTAAGCAGTTTACAGAGTCAGCATATTGCCCCCAACAATCTGGGTCCTCACTTTACCAACCTTTGAAGGATAGTCAACCTTGAGCCTGGTGAGATTTGAACTGCCAAATTGCAGGCAGCTGGCAGTTAGCAGAAGTAGACTGCAGTACTGCACTCTAACCACTACACCACCATAGTTAGAGCACAAATGATGTGTCCACTTGCAAAACATCAATTTATGAGAAGATTAATAGAGGTGAGAATGCTTTTTTGGCCTCTTGTCTAAGAATCCTAGATATTCTTTACCTTATAGCAAATTTACTCATTGTATCTGGATAAGGAGTCCAATTTAAAATACAACTACATTAAAAAGAAAAAGAAAAAAACTGAAATGCATTTCGAGCACATACTGAGCCCAGAGACATTCTTATAAAGGAAGGTGATATTAGAATATGGCCTCCAGGTTTTTAGCAAGGTAGTTTTGAATTTTTATAAAAATTAAAATATAATTCATAAAGATAGAGAGGAAAGAAGCCATCCTAATAGCAGAGGAAATTTCATGGACTCACTAATACGTAGTGGCACTGTGGTGTCAGGTCCTTTCTCCAATACGTTGAGTAAACCACTTTTGGTTTACAACCCAAGTAGCACAATATGTGATTATGATTTGTCATACTGTTATAAGGCAATCAGTGTTCTCATCTGAACAGGTTTTCCCTCACCATGTTTGTAATAAATAAATGCATACATGCATCTTAAAATCATATCAGTAAGCATCAAAGTCTTTTTTTATAACCAGTTTTAAAAATCACTTACTGCAATGTATCTGTGACATTTCGGTAACTTAATTAACCAGGGACAAGCTTCCGATTCATTTTAGTCATGTATATATTAATCCTAAAAACTAATAGAAAACAGCTAGTAAATTGTCTCCTGCATACATTGGACACAGCAACAATTACTCTGGCAGGGAAGATATAATAAAAGGGGAAATTTTAATAGTATCCTTATTCCATTTATTCTCATGGGCTTCTGTTTCAAGGTACTGTAGAAATTAACAATTATTTCTTTCCATTGTTTTTGATGATCTTTTTCTATTATGAGCCTATCTGTCTTAAAATAAAATATATATATAATTTAAATTTTCATTTTTTATTCAATTTGATGGTATCATGAGATTTACGTTCTGGTTATAGGCAGGTCCTGGATACTGGAGGGGAGGGAAAGCTGCAACTTTAGTTTTTGTTGTTGTTGTTGAGTTGCTATTGAGAGCTAGTTAAAGCTATGTCAATCATCAATGTAATTGTGATACCTTGACTTAAGTGGAAGGTTTTTTTTCCCATACTAAAATAATTTGCTCTTCTGTGGTTTACTTTATTGACAAATATGTCTTTCCCATAGTTTATGAATGTCTGTCATATGATAGGTCCAAATACTTGTGATTGTTCCACCATCTAAAGCAATTAACTGGTTTCATACATGAAATTGTCTAAGGATTTCCCCTGCCTACTTGGGAAATCTAACAAAGGGAACTATTCTCCAATTTAGTGACATGCTCATATGTTGCAGGAAAAAATAGGGCATCAATAAAAAGCCTTTGCTGGAAGAGTGGGATCTGATTATAAGGGCTGGGAGCAGGAGACCAAGGTCTCGATTAAAATACATGGTGCACCATCATTTGCAGAATGAATACACGTAATCATTTTGATGGGGCAAGAAATAAGATGTAGGCAGGTGTCTTTGTATTTCCAAATTTCTCCGTAAGGCAATCTGCTTGGACAATTTGAAATTCTGAATATAATTTATCTTACATAGCAGACCTCTCTGTTTCTTTTCCCATAAGCCAGCATGACAAGTTTGCTATACTGATGCTAGTAGAGTAGCTTCTGGTCTAGTGTACTCTTGTCATTACTCAGTAAAGAAAATTAGAATTGGGTTTTCTGAAGAATACATTCTCTTTTTTTTCCCTGGAAGAAGTCTAATAAAGACCTTCTATACCAGGTCTATCCAGAAGCAAGTAGCAAAATGGGGAAGAGTGCATAGAATTGCATTTTATACTGAAATGCTGCTTATCTAGGAATCAGCCCCTTTGGACTTAATGGGTCTTACTTTTAAGTAATGGGTCTTACTTTTAAGTAAGCATGTTAGGATTTGCACTGCAACACTTTGCTGTTACGGTCCATCAACACTTAACTGTTATGGTCCATCAAGCCAGCCCTGACTCATAGTGACTACAGAAACAAATCTGCACTATGTTCTCTGCTCCAAACTCGATTGCAGAAAATACGACTTCAGCAACAGAGTGGTCAATGCCTGGAATTCACTACCTGACTCTGTTGTTACATCATCTAACCCCCAAAACCTTAACCTTAAACTGTCTACCCTGGACCTCACTCCATTCCTAAAAAGTCTGTAAGGGGGTGTACATGAGTGCACCAGCCTGCCTACCATCCTTGTCCTACTGTTCCCATTTATTTGTACTCATTTATTATGTATATACTTATTTCTGTTTATACTTATATGTTTATTTGTTATACTTATACTTGTTTTCTCATACATGATTTGACAAACAAAATAAATAAATAAAAAGTATTTCTGGCAATAATTTTTGATGTTTTGAAATAGTAGAGAATATTTGTAGCTCATGCTGCAGATTTTATAAGTGGTTTGTTCTCTGAGCTTCCTTTTCTGAATTCAATGCATACCAGCTAACAGTCAAATAGCATGACCAGAAATCCCTGATCTCAAACCACGTTGGCAATGAACAACATCATTTCAACTGGGATGAAGCAAAAGTCATTGGTCATGCCAAAACCCATCATCCGTGTGAATTTATTGAAGCCTGGCATTCTACAAATGGATCCATCAATAAACGCATTGACTTACAGCCAGAATATGAACCTATTAGAAACCAGCATCCAAATAACCAATAAGCAACAGAACCGAGCACATCCTCATTGGTTGATTTACGCACCATGAATCATGCAACCAATTGACCACAACACCACATAGGACCTATATAAATGGAAAAAGAACCAAGTAAGACACATTTCACCCAAATTCCACTGAAGATATTATCAAGTTTAATAACTAAATGTCTGGGAGCAAAAGGCAAGCTCAGAGAACAAACCACTCCCAAAATGTTTGAAGGATTAGTTAGTACTTTCTTTTTAAGGCTGAGATAGAGATTGGCATAAAGTTGCTCAGCCATCTTTCATATCTTATGCAAGACAATCGGTTCCTAATCAATCTCCTGTAACCACTATATTCAACTGGCTCTGCCACTTTAATTAATACCATAGTTTTTACATTGATTTAGGATTCCAAATTTCAGCACTGGTGGATAAATCCTGGAAGATGGTATCCCACTTATGCTGTTCTTTGGTATGTTTGTGTCTTAGGAGTCTTGTATATTTCAGCAGCATAAAGAAAAAGTTTAAAGACACGAAACCTTGTAAAAACCCTCAAATAGAGATAATAAATTCTACAAGGCCACCATAAAGTGATCGAAGTCAAATGCTTCATGTTCAATAACAATGAAAACCACTAAGAGCTCAAAGAAAATTAAGTCATACTCTCCTTAATTTTGTTCCCAAATTGAAATACATGGAATTATATATAGGGATGTAGTAATAAGCTACAAATATGGAATATTTATATAGATATATAGAAGCACTTATGATGATGTTTGCATACAATAAATATTTCTTCTCACTTATGTTGTTAAGTATAATAAAGCCTAACTATGGAAGGAGAGAGAAAGTAAAATGGTAATGATATCTTCTTACACTACAGTGTAGAAAACTTTTATGGAGCTACTAAATCATAATCTGGGTACATTGTGGACAGAATAAATTAGAATACTGCTCTATCACAAAACATTCTATAACCACAAAGAAATCTGCATTTCGATGGACTTCATCTGCATTTGGTTTGGCAAATAATAAGATGTGAAGTACCAGTATAAAGAAGTTCATTTACAAAACATTTGGAGGATAAATGTAAGTCTAATGATTTCTTTCCAGCCATCTGCCATGCTTATTAAATTACAGTCTCTTTTGCCTTTTCTATTCTTTTCCTTAAAGTTACTGTTCATTAATATTGTTTTCCTGCATGATGTTTTTCTGTTGAATATAGTTAATCATTGCATTTGAACTCTGGCTTGATTTGTTTTCTATGTTTCTCTTCCTTGCATCTTTAGGACAAGAATAAACACAGAACTCTTTTAAATACCTTTAATAGTTAATATTACATACGGAGTTCTAAATGGTATCATGATGTGTATGTGCCAATTTGTTTTTACGAAAAACAGTTCTGTATTAATGTGATAAATGATAATATTAAAAAGGATTTACTAAAATGCAATACATTTTATGAGAAGTCCCTGTGGAAAAAATAAGTTTAATACATAATGGAATAGGTACAGCTTATCTGAGACTGAAATATTCAGTCCCATTAGCAAGGTAAATTGAACTAGTTCATTGCATAGTATGGGTTGCTAAAAATTTATTCTTACTGCTAGAATATTTCCCATTGGCAAAAGAAATGTTTTGAATCATTCGCTTTTAGATGGATAGGACTTACTGTGTGATGACCCAAGGTGAGATACAAAAACCACACAGGTGCAAAAACAGGTGAAGTCCCTTTAATTCCTTCAACTTGGCTTCAAAGCTCCAAATATCCTTGACTGGAGACAAAAAACTCCCCCACAAACAGTTGCAAAAAGGAGGAAATGCCGTTAAAACTAAAAATGCCTATAAATGATAAAGAGTAAAAACAACACAAACCACACTGAAGCAATTAAGGGAACCAGGCAAGATAAGGGCTTGAAGAC
The DNA here is from genome assembly GCA_023653725.1 of Bungarus multicinctus. Taxonomy (NCBI): domain Eukaryota; kingdom Metazoa; phylum Chordata; class Lepidosauria; order Squamata; family Elapidae; genus Bungarus; species Bungarus multicinctus. The sequence continues at coordinate 67,973,985 of CM042844.1, forward strand.
GTCCACAGATATCGGAACACACACTGGGAAGGACGGCAAACTCAGAGAGGAACGACAGACTAGCGATATTTCCATGCTTTGTTTCCAGCACTGCCCCATAAGCATGTCCGTTCTTTTAAGCAGTTCTCACAGCTGAAGCCCATGAAGAGGATCAAGGCCCTTTCTTCTCCCATAGATCATGCATCTCTCCCTTATGCTCTCCTCCCTGCGTGCCCTAGGATGGAAAGCAGATGGTCCTGGGTCTTCCTCTGAATGCCCAATCGACTTGTGCCCTTCCCCAGTTTCCTCCACAACCTCCGGAGCCACACTCCCACTCCCTGTGAGTATTCCTCCTCTTCCTCAGAGTCAGTCTCCAACACGGGCATGACATACTGTGGTCTGTACTACAGCAAACACTATGGAAAGATGGGATGCCTTGTTAGCTCTTTGATGTTGTCCATGCAAGAAATACAACTCATACTAGACTACTAACTCTATCTTTACTATAAGGTTACATCAACAGAATTTTGAAACTCTGAAAATGTTTTCCCTTTTTTTTTACTTTCTGGTAAATTAGGGAGGATAACTTCTGAATCATTTCCCTCTCTCCTTCTCTCTTCTTCTATGGACTGAGATATCTTTCACATTGATGGTTGTGTATTCTGTGGCTCTTCCTCCTGTTTCCCAAGGTCATTCCCACATACCATTATAGCCGTATACTTTTTAATAAGTCCACCTCTCCTCCTGCAGGCAACAGACTGAGAAACAGGAGTATAACAGGAAGGATCCCTATTTTAAGCACTGAGAGCAATTTTTTATGGCACAGCCATTGAATAAATAACACTAAATTCATCTTATATTAAGAACAATGGGAAGACCCTAAAGGCTTTCCTGAAATGAACTTTGTGAAGGATTCCAAAAAAATATTTTATCCTTCCTAAGAAATTGAATTACTCAGTGAGTTCCATACATCTTGTGGCAGCAAAACATTTTGGTGGCTCTTATTGGAGAAACTGATAGCAGTATGGAGAAAGAGAACTTGGTATCATTAGTACAGATTTTTCTGTTGAGTATGTGTGTGTGTATTATATATTATATATACATATATATTCATTCATTCCAGCTATTTTTTTAGCTCTTGCAATAGCCATATAAAAGTAATAAATAAATAAACAAGCAAGCAAACTGTTTGGAGAAAGGCTCCTACCATTCTCAGCATTTTTATATGCCCATTTTACATTCCAAAAGGATTTCAACTATCGGAAGAACAAGTTAGTTTTCAGTAACGGTATCTCTTAATTGGCAAATAATTTTGTTTATTCAGGACAGTCACAAATCACATTTTATTTTTTTCCACATAATCCTTTGCTCAGCAATCATTTTTTTAAAATCAACTCCGTTCCATGAGGTTTCCATGAATTTACAATTGCATATTTACAGAATTTGCAGTTGTGCATTGCTTAGTAGATGGACAAGGCAGAGCATGCCTTTGAGAAACACTGCAAATGTATTCAGTATTTCTGAATTTATAGACAATACAATACAACTACCCAATGCCTTGCAAATAGGGTATGCAGGTGCATTTTCTTTGCATTGCGCATGGATCGACACCTAGCATCATTAACCACAAAATATGTGATGTGATCACATCATATGTGATGTGGGTGAAAAATATTCCCTAGATAAAAAGAGGGCCTTATTTTCAAATGTTCTTAATCTGCGCAGTCTTCGGTAAATATTGCCTCAGAGAAGTAGTTTGAAGATTTTATTATTAGAGATGTCTTAGAGAATATGCAGGTTTATTTAGCTTTGAAACTGTGTAATATAAAATCAAAGAGCACGGGTCCAAATGATTGAAATAATCATTGACTGGTCCCTTCTTAAGGGCATTTAATTATTTATTTTGAAGAATCTGATACCCAAGTGAATTAATGCAAAAGCATTTCTCTGTTTGTGCCAAATCAGTGCTTCTCAGTAGGAAGTTAGTCCATCTTCGCAAGCAAGCTTTCTTTCTCAGTAGGCAGTCCATTTCTGTAGAGTGCCATTAAGTTAATTTCAAAAAGAACCAGTAAAGGTATATGGAGCAGGCAGTAATAGCATGGAAAATATCCAAAATTACTAGACCCCAGCAACAGAACTTGGATGCCATTTTCATGCACTAATAATTTGTAGTTTACATATTGAAGGTAACTATAAACTGTCTACTTGCTTAGTTAAGGCATGCACATAATTAAAAAAAATATGTCATTAGTTGTTTGCCATTCAGTGTCTGAGAACAGCGCTTTTTCCTTCCCCTTTGGAAAAAAAAACACAGAATAAAACTATTTACGGATCATTATCAAAGACAATGCAGAGGGTCTGTGTCACTAAGACTGTGATTGAAAAACCAATTAAGAGGAGGCACTTGAATTTAAGCTGATTTAGTTCTGAATTCAATGGGATTAAATTGTCATTAGTCCAAGTATTTTCAGGCTTAACCAGGTTGTGGACCGGTCTGTTTACTTCATCGAGATCTGCATACTTAAATACATAAAGTTCACCAGTAGATTTTTAATCTGGAAACATCCCAGTGAATTTGCCATATTCCTAAGACTTCACATTTCTCTAAACAGAAAGAAAACCCTTCTAATTAAGATTAACACTCTCCTTAATGGGAAATTCCTAGGGGTCTCTATCATTTCATATTTAATACACATACACATCCCTGGGACCAGCAATAGAATATTGCACATTATTCTCCTGAGAATATGGAGAATTCTAGGTAGAAGTTTCCAACTAGCAGTGTTGCCTCATACTTCCTCCCTAGATCATCCTTTTCTAGCTGATATTCAATATTTTACAACATTTCAGTCTCCATTGGGGTGCTTTTTTAAAAAAAACAGACAGGATCCCTCTTAGTTTTTAGTTAATGGGTCTGGAATTTTGTTTGTTTGTTTGTTTTATTTTTGTATTTATGCAACCTAGAGGGTTCCTTGAACCCTGCTGACAGCTTCTTTTTTCCAGCAATCCTTTTGACCCCAGTTATTAGTTCCTATTTCATGTATTTAAACTTATGTTTATTCTTATTACTATTATATTGTAAGCATTTGTCAAAATAAATAAATAAATGTTTAGATTCCAATTGTTTCATCGTTGTTATATGTAATGTACTAATTAAGGAACTGGTAGCTCCAATTACAACTCTGGACATCTTGTATGGCATTGAACCTATATCATTGTCTGTGATGGACAATGATCCTTCTGGACTTCATGGCACTCATATCTCACTCTTTGCAACCTTCCAGAGTTTGCAATTGCACCACTTCCCAATTTTTCAGAGAGGCCTGAATAACCACTAACTTTCTATCATGACCAACATTAGCTTTCCTTAAACTGGTGGTGCCTTCCAAATGTGCTGGAAGGTTTGGAGACTGTTAACTTTCTTTTTCTAAATCAATGCCAGATACTAATGCTCCAGTCCTGACTTCTACATGACAAGAAATCCTGCAAAAGAACATGATTAATTTTCAACTAAATAGGATAATTACGATTATGGAAACCTTGATTGTACAAAATTCCAGATCACATGGAATATGTCCAACGGTTTTCCCCCTATGTCATCACATGCATAGATTTCCAGTTTACTTCCATAGAAGGCATTTTCAGCACACATATACAATTATAATGCAATCAGAAAGCATTGTAAAATGAGAATAGATAGGACCAGCAACAACAAAAATTCAAATTGGACATAAACCTGATTCTCAGTTCTTGTGCTACAGATAACAAGAAGGAAATGTTTCCACTTCCTTAATAGTAAGTTTATAAGTTCAGAAAATACACAGAAATCTACTGTGTTCCAGGAGACATTGGATTTGATAAAATTTTACTTATTCATACATTGTCCTATTTGTTAACATAGATGACTGGTTACAAAAATTGAACATATTATTTGAGCCCAAGAATAAACAGAAATATTTGACAGTTACTTAAAGTTTCTGTGAAACTTCTTTCATGGAATTTCCTGCTATTTCATAGGATTCCAGAAGGAATTACATATTTTCATATCTTTTGCATTCCCAACACTACTACTTAGTCTGTTCAGCATATATAAACAATTGATTCTGAAGTTGAAAAGCTTTTTAAAAGGCTATCACTATTTTATTGAGAAATGCCCTCTTTGGCATGCTGCGAAGGATATTATTTAATAGAAAAAGAAGAATTTCTATAAAATGTTGAACTAGATGAAAAGCAATTTCAATATTTCCAGTTTTCCTATTTCTGAAATTTTCATGTCATATTTTGCTTCTTTAGAAAGAATGAAATAGACCACATTTATACACATATAATGAGAATGGTATCAGCAGTTGGGTTCAGGAATAATTAAAATGTATAAAATTATTACAATTAAAAAATAATAATTTATTTTTGCAGTTTTACTGCTTGGAAAAGGAAGACTATTTTGGAATAGCCTGTTCCAGATGCCAAGAAGATCTGGTAACATGCAATAACATACATGAATGGGTGGAATCAATAAATGGAGCTGTACAATCTCAGCACAAAAAAAATCTTAGATCTCTATATTAGAAACACAATGCTAGTAGATATCATCTCAATGGAACACTAGTTAAATAAGAATCTGATTTCTAATTTATCTAAAATTATTCCTGGAAATCACACAGAATTTGGGTTATGAGTTATATTGGGGAAAATCTGAGGAGAAAATGGCTGGATATCAATAGGGAAAAAAACAAACATTAACAGCATCTTGATATTCCTGATAAGTCATTAGTGATTGATCATGAAGATCACAGGGAAACCTACAAGTCCTCAAAAGTCTATGGAGATTCTCAGTCATCTAAGTCATGGTTGTCCCAAAGGTGTTTTTTTTTTAAAAAAAAAAAATCTAACTGGACTTTCTTGATTTTTTTTTCTTGAAGACGTTTCGCTTCTCATCCCAGAACCATCCTCACTTCTGACTGAATGCTGGAGAATGCTGGAGAAGCATTTATATTCATTGCAGTCATCTGGTTGTTAGCATTTTGAAGGTAGGTCATTAGGTCTCTGAGAGTAGTTGATGCCCCTTGGGGCTTTATCTGTGCCCTCAGGGTCATCTGAATCCCAGTACAAATGGGTGTGGAACTTTCTTGGAAATTCTGAAAGGATTGTATAGTAAATAAGAGATATGTGGTGTCATATCACTCCCTGTCTGTTGAGAGAAGGCTGTTCAGTTTTAACATAGATGGACCTCTTTAGCCCTCTTTCAAACCAGAGGTCGTCTCTAGCTAGAATGTGGACTTTTTGCTGGTCTTCAAAAGTGTGGCCTTTGTCTTTCAAATGCAGGTGGACTGCCGAATCTTGTCATGATGGGTTTGTTCTCCTATGTTTTGCCAATGTTTCTCCAATGTACATATCTTGCACATGTCTCACTGTATTGAGACAATCCATCAGGACAAGAGCTCAGAAAGATTGCCTCAAAAGTCTGGCAGGTCAGGCAGAAAAGGGGAAGGGACTCTTTTGTGAACTAAGCATGAGAAAGCACTTATTATCCATCAGTCAAACTGATCTCTATGCTGGGCAACTAAGAGGAATCCTATGCTAGATCATTTTAGTAAACTGTTTATTAACAAGAGTAAGAGGAAAACTTCATGGATTGGGCCTTATAATTAATTTAAGTATCAAATTATTTAATGGGATGGGATACAGCAGATTTGATGATCTTTCACTAAAGCTTTATGTCTTTTTGTGGTTGCTCAGGCTGACAAATATGAGCCATAGGCAAGAGCTTCAAAATAATCCTAAAAGAGGAAGCATTTTTATTGTGCAATTTGTGCCCATTTGAAGAAAGGACACAAGACATCACTGTTTACATGTCAGATTCCCTTTTGCTATCATTGTCTGCCATCAATCAATCAGAAGAGAGCTGGAAGGGACCTTGGAGGTCTTCTAGTCCATTCTCCAGCTCAAGCAGGAAACCCTATACCATTTCAGACAAGTGACTGTCCAGTCTCTTCTTAAAAACCTCCAGTGATGAAGCACCCACAAGTTCTGAAGACAAGCTGTCCCACTGGTTAATTGTTAGGAAGTTTCTAATAAAACTGTTAGGAAGTTTCTCCTTAATTCCAGGTTGCTTCTCTCCTTGACTAGTTTCCTTCCATTAGTTTCCATCCACCCTGTATCTTGTCTCATCTACACAAAGGCTGAGAAAGAGAATGAGAAAAAGAAAAGCGTTTGGTGGAAATAGAGGAATATATGTAGGAATATATATATATGAGAATGTACAAACATGGGGTAAAAGATGTAAAGATTAAGACCAGAAGCCCTAACTCATATCCCTCCCATAGGGATGCCCTGTAGGCAGTGGAGAAAATGTAGTAAGTACAACTAAAATTGGATTTCATAATTGCCACTAATAAAGGGGAGAGTCTGTGCAGCAATTTACTGTGCTGTTGGCAAAATGAATTGCTCAAGGCATATTAGATAACACAAATACAGTAAGTAAATGATGATTAAAATAACTATATAGTAAGCACTGTATGTGCTACACAGCTCAACTCTGTTCACAAACACTTTAGATATCTTCCCCAGTGGTTGCATGTTTGTTGTTTATTACTACATTAATTGCTACATTAATTTTTAAATTACTACATTAATTTTGGGGAAAAAATCAATGAACATAGTCTCACCCTATAAAATGTTTTTGACTGTTATTTTCATCCCCACCCCCAAACTGCGTAGAAAGAAGTGTGACGTCATTCGGCAGCATTAAATAGCATTAAACAGACCATAACTAACATTAGTCGTATAAATTATACATAAGGTGGCATTTTTATGTACTCTGTGAATAATTGCTTCATGGGTTCTGCAATCTTTTCCAAAACAAGTTCCAAAGAAATAACATATCTGGTTATGTTTCATAGTTATATGTTACTAACTGAATTAGCATACATTTACTAAGTTAACAGAGAACATTCTTCTTGGGAGATAATCATTTATTTCTATCAGAGGTTTAATGTTTCATGCCACATCATTGCCAAAGTCAATATACATGGAATCAAGGGCTGTTTCCAGCTTTATTCTCTTTTGTAGGATACTTACCCAGGACTGAAGTCCTTTATTCACGTAGACACAAATAAGTCCCATTGAATCAGTGAGTTTATTTATGGGTAGCCTGTGTTGTATGAAACCAAGTTTTTGCATACTTATTTAGTTTTTCTATTATATGGAAGAAACCTAACTGTAGTATTATACAAATTTACAAGGGCTAAGATTCCTACAGCTGTGGTGTTAATTTTAGAAAATGAAGAATAAATGTGTGTCTTTCAGTTTAGCTGGCAAACAAGCTTAATTCTTAAAGATCAGTTTTAATAAGCTGTAAAATATGCATGTGTATACATATGCCCTGACTCATATTCCAATAAATAGAGCAATTGTTCTTTGGCAATTAGAAAGCTGCATAGCTTGTATTAATATCCAGATAACACTATAATGACAGTATGATCTAGTGCAGCTTTCCCCAATCTGCTTTCTTCAGCTCTCTAGAAATAAAACTCCTGTGATGCCAGAGTAGACAATACTAGAGGGAAGGTGGATGAAAAACCTGGATTATTAAGGCAAATCCCAAATTCACTGCCTTTCACTCTTTAAAAAAAAACAAACAATTTAATTCCAAATTTTTCCCTGTCATTCCTGTGAGAAAGAATTCATAGAGTATTCCACCAGGGGGCATCACAAGATATTTTACTCAACCTCCTTCAATCTTGTAGTCCTACTGTCCTGAAGGGTGTGGTGTTAAGAAATAGTGAAGCTGTAGTGATTTAGAGTAGAAAGAATATTAAATAAATAAAATCACTGTTCCCGAGAAAATGGAGGATAAATTTAGAGTGGTAGAAAAGCTATCAATAAAGGAGAATAATTATAGCTCAGAATTGAAATGCTGGTTTCTTGGTGCTCTCTGAGCTTGGTTGTTTTCTTGAAGATTTTCATTACCCAGACTTGGTAATATCATCAGTGCTATCATTTATAGTCATGTCTCTGATTATTTGAAGGCCCTGTAGTGGACAGTTGATAGAGTGTTTGCTTCTTCTTGTGAGGTTTGCAAGCCTTTTGGTTAAGTCTTTTGCAATGACTTATTGTAGGAGGCATGGTGGCATAGTAGTTAGAGTGCAATATTACAGGCTGACTGTGGCCGCTGCCAGTAGTTTGATCCTGACTGGTTCAAGCCTTCATCTCCTTCTAAGGTTGGTAAAATTGTTGGAGGCAATTTTAAACTGCTTAGAGAGTGCTATAAAGTCTAAGTGCTATCGCTCTGTAGCGGTCCCTGGTAATGATACAATGGATAGAAGTGTATGTCAGTCTTGTATATTTTGGAGTATATGTAGAAATGTGAGAATATAGATCCACTGCTTCTCATCCACCACTGTTCCTTTTTGGCAATTTGGCCTTTCTTAGGTCACTGAGAATTATCTTGATCCAGTTGTCTAGTTTTTGTATTCTATTAGTGCTCACTGGGATATAAGTTTCTTTGTCTTCTAATATTTCTTTAGCTTTTTGTAAATATTGTGTTATGTCCAAATATTGTGCTTTGTCTAGCACTCATGATGTTACCTAGTTTGGGTAATGGAACATCTGCAAAAAGCAGCCAAGCTCAGAGAGCATCAAGGTCCCTTCAGGGAATAGCTTTGAGAGAGAAGACTAAGATCCACTATCAAGGCAATGATTAGATAAGAGAAAGCTGAGTCCAGGGCAGAAGTGTAAACTGAGAAACCATCTCATACAATATCCTCCCTAGTTCTCACAGAGATAAAGAAAAGGAGAAGAAATTGTATTCAGATTCAAGATCCTATTACAATAACCTTAAAGAAAAAGTACTATTGAATTTCATGACTTTAATTATCTAGTCTGGTCCTACTTGAAAGGCTTCTAGACAAAATAAGATTATAATTGGACATCAGGAATAAAATACTTGCAGAAATACAAGTTTTTCATTGAGAAACTTGTAACTTCAGAAACACAAGAAAGTATATTTTTGGATCCTATGGGTTTTTTCCATCCTGATCACACTTCTTTATAGAAGAAATAAATTTACCCTTTTGTCACCACGTATGCATGGAAATCACTCTCTCAATATAGTGTCAAGTATATGAAACTCCACTCTCTCCCTACTGAAGGTCAAACAAGCTGAATGGAGTAGCTATAATCCCAATCTCCCTTTCTACTAGTTTCACATTCAAATTGGAGTTTTGACATTTTCCTACTAACATTTTTAGGGCTATGGTTGTTAGATTGCGGCACATGTGAAACAGTGGTGGGATTCAAATATTTTTACTACCGGTTCTGTGGGCATGGCTTGATGGGATTGGCTTGGCTTAGTGGGTGAGGCAGGGGAACGATATTGTAAAATCTCCATTCCCATCCACTCCTAGGGGAAGTTTGCTGCAAAATCCTATTCCCTCCCCACCCCCATTAACCTGATTTCCAGATCCATTCTCCTGTGCAGAGCAACAAAAGAAGATCAGCTGATCAGCTGGGACTTGGGAGGCAGAGAATAGAATGGGGGCAGGTCCAGTCAGAGGTGGTATTTGCTGGTTCTCTGAACTACTCAAAATTTCTGCTAACGGTTCTCCAGAACTGGTCAGAAACTGCTGAATACCACCTCACCTGATGTGAAATAAAAACTAAAGAAATATAGAAATAAATCTATGTTGGTGTGTGTGTGTGTGTGTGTGTGTGTGATGAACATATATAATAAATCAGGACATGCCTCCCTCTTGCTTTCATTTCACTTAATCACTGCCAATGAGTTTTGGGAGAATGTTTAGCAAGCTATCACAAATTGACTTGAAATTCCTTTTGCCAACTTACCTCAGCAAAACTGTACATCTTCTGCAAATTGCAGAAAACATGTTATTATTTTCACAATGTATTCTGGAACATAAGAGAGTATCAGTGACATTTCCTTTAATTTATAGACCTACTTTTAACATCCTGTCCAGGAATTTTGCCCTTTACTAACAAATTGAATGCTCCAACATGGTTTCTTGCTTGCTCACCCTTATGCCCATCTGTCAAGATGGCTTAGTGCCTGATGGCTAGGGGGTATGCCAGTTTCATTTGGTCATAAACTCTTATCTGAAATAGCCTTAGATCAACAACAGTGCTATAGACTAACCCTGCAAAGAAACTGTCTACTATGCTGCAAGATAGAAAGGAATGGAAAAGAAAAGAAGGGAAGAGAAATAGATGGATGTTAAAAATACTGTATATGCTATATTCACAAAGCATTTTTTTTTCTTTTAAAATGTCTCAAAATATCAGCATGTTCTTTATAATTCTAATTCTATATTAAGGCAGGTATAAAAGGTTAATATTCATGTACAAAATTTATGTAAGTTTCTACCTTCCTCCCTCCCCCTACCTCTCTCTTCTCTTTCTCCCTCTTCCTCCCTCCCTCCATCTCTCTCTTTCTCTCATAACATTTCCTATTTATATGGAAACCAACCAAGCAAAGTGTTGCAAAGCCACCCATTCCAATAACATTCCTCAAACTCTCTTCCTTGTTTGATTATAGTTCAGTACCTAATATTTGCTATTTCACATTCAGAGAATATTTCACTCAACATACAGAGTACTAGAAAACATACAACCAATAGCAAGAAAAATGAAAAATATTTTTTCTCTTTTAATTAGAAGATTCTGTGGATTGAGATATCCTTCCTCATCAAGAACATGTCTGACTTCTGTCAAGCAATCTTTTTGACACGGGAAATCACTTTAGATTGTTGGGTTTGATTTGAAACAAAGGTCTTTTCAATTTTCAGTATCATTGATTAAGGCTGTAAGTATATATCATACACTAGTTTATATTACAATTTTAAACTTTTAAATGGAAAAAACAGTAGGCTTTTTGAAGTGAGACTTTTTTTAAAAAAAAACTTGTCTTCTGTCTATTATATTGCGTATGTACAATATTTAATAATTTATATCAGAAGATTAAACTGTTATTGAATATACCTTTGTCTACAAAATAAAAGAGCTAGATCAGATTAAGAACAAAATACTAGATATTCAATAGAACAATTAAAACTCTAGTTCCAAAGTCTTAGATAACAGATGTTATCTAAGATGTTATCCAGTGGTGCCAGATTTACATACCATTCTGAATCTCGCCTATCTCAAAAAAAAAAAAAAAAAAAGACACAGAGAGAAATAGATCATCTCCAAAAAGCCAACAAGAGGAACTGTGTAAGAACATTTATTCAGATGAGTATTAACATACTTCAACATACACCAGAAAAAGAAACAAATGCCCTGATCTATTAAAAAAAAGACCATCTGTATAATGTCTTCCATCTTTCCTATGATTTCTCTGCCCTTTTCTTGTCTGCTTAGAGGAAATGAGGGAGAAATTATTTGTAATAGTGAAAACACTGCAATTTAGAACATTATCTTGTCTTCCCATACCCTATCTCTCATCTATAAACAAATCAATAAAGCATTGCCATTTCAGGCCTGGTGTCAACAAAAGGAATAACAATACCTTTCCTTTAATCTTGCTCTAATAAAGAAACTTGATATTCTTTCCTTCTACTTCCAACACTCTTAATAATTAGTCCATTCAAGTGATGTGTTTATTAGAGTTTTATGCTGCAAACATCCTTTGTCTTCCTATTTTGCATACAACAGGGTAAGCCTGGAACAGAGATGATGGTGCTTGAATTCAACTCACAAAGAAGTTGCTTTCATTGAGCAAATTTTATAATCCCTCATTCTTTCTCTCCCAATCCATCACTGGAGTTGCTTAGTTGTGGCACTAGGAAGTGGAAGGTACATATTAATGTGACTTAGCATCTAGTAAGTATTATGTGACTGCTACCACAAATGAGGGAAATAATTATCTTCCTGAGGTTATAGCAGAAAGTGGTTATCTCACAAGGTGCAATAGCTACATCATCTAGGCAACTTTTTCTTCTAAACGTCCATTTACACAATCATCTTCTGAAACTTTATGAGTCTAAGCAACTCTTACAGAAAGTAATTCCTAAAATGGGAACAATGTCCAAAACCATAATTTTCTCAAAGCCTATCAAAAACATTTGGAATGTTTAAGTTGAATAGAACAATGCTAAGCAGATGCATAACAAAATACACTGAGCTAGGTTTTTATATAACCACCACATTTGATAAAATATTCCTTCCTTGTTGTGGCATTTCCAACAACTATTGTTGCATGATTTATCTATCTTGGCAATTGTTGATTGAGTTACATACCATCTGTAAAACATTTTATACCAATTTTCCCTCAGATTGTGGCTTGGTGTAAGTTTTATTGATTTTTCTATAAATCTTCCCATTGATCCATTGTTGTTACTTCTTTGAAATTTTGCATCCATTTTAAAATGCAAGGTGGTGTTTTTTTTACATTGGTTCTGTATCTATATCATATTTAAGTAGCAGTTTCTAAATGCATTCTAATTAATTGTCTTGGTTTTATGTATAAATATTTTAAAGTCCCTTCTTTTTTTGAGATTGCTTTTTATTCTTCTAGTTTTTTGAAGATACATTAACCAAGCTAGATTTCTTACATCATTAACTAATTTGTATTGTGTCTTTAGTCTATTTCTTGAATCTAAATATATCATGTTGGCATATGTAATCAGATCTTTCTTACTTTAAATATCTTTGCAATAAAAAGCATTTGACAGGGATGCTAGTGGTAAAATCACTGGATTTATTCTTGCTTTTAACGATTCCAAATTATTAACAGATTTTTCTCTTATAATGTGTCCCTTGAGATTCTTGTCTCCTTTTGTTTCCTTATACCACAAATATCTGTGAAGTACATCAGCTAAGTCTGCTTTCTCCATAGTTGATATTCTACTATTGGGAACTTTTATCCCAATAATAGGCAGTTTGCTATAATATAATCTGAGGTTGGGAAAACCTTATCCCCCTGACTCCCTGATATCTTCCAAAATTTTGAAGGTTACTCTTCTTTTTTCTGTTCTATGTAAATCTGCTAATTGTTCTTTGACAACTTTCCAATTTTCCTAACAAGAAGCACTGAGCTTGACATAAAATATAGCCACTCAAAATTGTTATAGTGAATATTAGTACACTAGGACAGATTTAAATGCATAATTTTGTTCCTAATTCATAAAAACGATCAGAAAAGAAAAGAAAATATGGCTTCTAAAAGTATTATTTTTATTCTATGTACCATCCAATTATTTTGCCATAGATGCAATAAATAAATAAAAAACATATCAAAACAATACATTTGGTAAAAACATTTTTAAAGGAAGAAAAAAAAACATTAACATGTAAGTTCACTTTCGTGGATTGGAATTCCCAGATCCATAAAAATAAACTGAGGTACATCAGCTGAAGTTGTTTATTATGGTACATTTCTACCAGTTGATCAAGAATTTCAAACAAGTATGAACACAGTACTTAAATGTTATTATTTAATTATGCCCTTCTTAATCAAAGAATTCCACAAGTTAAAGTAATATCCAACCCATTTATAAATTAGTTTTTATAACTAGGAAAATGTGGCAAAAATAATTAAATTTTTTTATTTCTTTTTCATTCTCAGTTTTCGAACATCTTCATGCTAGGGTAGAGATAATTGTTTTAAATGGGGCAGGGGGGATTATGAAGCCTACAGAATTTATACATGGATCAAACCAATCACTGAAAATCAGCTCAAGGAAGGTTTGGAAAACATGCCACAATTGTAGATACAAATTCACTGAATCATTTAATTCATTTCAAGGAAGAAAATTAAAACAGACCAAAAAATGGACCAAAAATATTACTTTTTAATAATTGAAGCAAACAAAATTAGCAAAATATAGTTAGCAAGAGTTAAAATAATTTTAAAAACATGCATAGAAAAATCACATTAAATTAACTGCTAATATTTAAGAATTTTTAAGTCTTTCTTAGCAGTAATGCACATTCAGAACTATATCGATGACATATTTCACCCTTAAATATATAATATAGACATGAGTGATATTACAACAGAAGGTAATATCAAAGTGATTTCAAAGTCAACAGTTTGACAAAAGGAGAAAAATAGATGGGGGGAAGCATTTTAAGCTTGCTGAATAGCTTTCTTAGAGTACCTAAATTTCACCTGTAATAAGATATCATTTAGTTATTAATAGTATTTTAGAAGGAAGGAAGGAAGGAAGGAAGGAAGGAAGGAAGGAAGGAAGGAAGGAAGGAAGGAAGGAAGGAAGGAAGGAAGGAAGGAAGGAAGGAAGGAAGGAATTCATGTGAGCAATGGGCATGCTTGCCCGCCACTCGCACAAATGTAGCATGCAAATGCACACACTTGCCCATTGCTCATGCAAATGGGGATGTGCACAAAGAAATGTCTCCCCCCTTCACTTCTGTGTCCCAGTTCTGAATGGTTTAAGGCCCGGTAGTGGGCAATGACCCAGGGGTTTGGGATCCCTGTCTTAACCAATATATCAAACTGGTTGTCATTTGTTATTATAATTTATTAATTTATCGCAGTTGTTAAAATGTCATAGTGTGTCATAACAGTTCCTCTAATACAGTGCTTTATTGAACATCTTCAGTTTATCAGATTTGGATACTATTTATATACCTGAGAAATTAAAAATATTTCTTTGAATATATTTCCTAGCTTCTATTTTTATCTTGTAAGTTTCAGATCTATATCTTCACCTAATGAACTCAGCAAAAATTCCTTCTATGTAGGCTACTATACATTTGTGCAATAATCTGTTTTCTATAGCAGGGAACTTATCAATACTCTTTCCTCCTATGTTGCTTCACCATGACTGTGTAAAATTACTGTGAAATCAAGGCATGTACAAAATGATATGCCAGTATTTTAGTGTTTTGCATGTTGTTTACAGCCGATCTTTGCTCATTCTCCCAATTTAGCTATATGCCATCATACATGCACTGTGACAGTTATTTACATTGACGCGGTTTTCAAATGTAAGCTTGTTAGCTTGCTATCTGAAAAAGATATGTCATTTTATTTTTGTATGAGGTTTGGAAGGGATGGTCATGGAAACTTAGGAAGGAGAGATTCAGGTTTACACCAGCTTTGAAAAAAAAACAAGGTTGTCAGGCTACGGAACTTCTTCCTATTCAAACAATAAGAATGAACTTCTGAGAACTGAACTTATCAAAAGGAATCCTTTATTGAGATGAGACAGTCCAGTAGGAATTCAAAGCAGCGTCTGAGGTCCCTCAGGCATACAGTGATAGATAAGGGAGTTTAGAATCCCCCCCCCATCCCAATGTTTACTTAGGGAAACAAAAGCCAATATGTTAATTCCCCTCCCAGCCCCTCTGGGAGGGGATCCTTCCCTTTTTGGAAGGTTTTTTCTCATGTAGCTTTCCCAAGACGTACCTAACTTCCTCCCCCACCCCCTTTTTAGAACGGACTGTTTTTGGAGATTTCCCAGAGCACTTCATTGTGGAGTTTTATGGACCCCTCATCTCCTGGCTGTGCCTCTCAGAGGTGTTAGATTCTGGCCATCTGGCTTCTTCCCCCCCCATTGTATCATGTATGGGTGTGCATATTCGATATAAGGTTAAATATATTCAGGTTACATCAAGAAAGGATTTCTTTATCAGTTCCCCCCCCCTTTTTTTTCTTCTTCCTCTGAAGAAATGACAGATACACGGATCTGACATCCTGCCCTCCTTTAAAAAACAGATAGGTCTACCTGGAAAACAAAAATCATGCGTTACATGTGCAGTTCAGGATGGTTTATCAGGGTATTTTAGGTGGAACTTTCGTAGTAATGTGGGTGCTTTCACATGTCTTTTGGCTACCCACTCATTTTCTGAGGAAGGAAGGTGTTTCCAAGCTACTAAATATTGTGTGGATCCACGGTAAGTGCGTGAATCAAGGATGTCTTTAATTTCAAAATGTTGTTCCCCATGTATCATGATGGGGGTTGGGGGTGTGGGAAGGGGGGGTCTGAGGTTTGAAGTGATCTCCGGTTTGAGCAAGCTACAGTGAAATACTGGATGAATCTGTCTAAGAGTTTTTGGAAGATGAAGCTCTACCGTCACGGGGTTGATAATTCTGGAGATGGGGAATGGCCCAATGAATTTTGGTCCTAATTTCTTAGAAAGTTGTAATGATTTTAAGAATTTTGTGGACAAATATACACGGTCTCCAATCTTGAAAGGTTTAGGTTCACAGCGTTTTTTGTCTGCTTGAGTTTTGTAAACTGCTCTAGCTTCCCGTAGAGATAATCTTACCACTGGCCACATGGCTTGTAAATTATCCATCCACTCCTTAAGGGAGGGGATTTCAGGTTCTTTGGTGGGTAGTTCCGGCATGGGGTTGAATTCTTGGCCCATTGCTACGTGGAATGGGGTGAACCCTGTGCTACTATGGACTGAGTTATTGTATGCTACCTCTGCAAAAGGAAGAAGGTCAGTTCAATTGTCCTGCTGGTGATTAATAAAACATCTTAAATATTGTTCTAATACACAATTCACTCTCTCTGATGCTCCATCCGTATGGGGATGGTTCGAAGACAATAATCCCTGGGTGGAGCCTAATAGGTTTAAAAATGCCCGCCAAAATTTGGATGTGAACTGAACACCCCTATCTGAGATAATTCGTTGGGGGGCTCCATGAAGGCGATAAATGTGTATTAGGAACATCTTTGCCAATGATCTGGCAGTTGGGATCTTTTGGCATGGAATAAAATGAACCTGTTTGGAAAAAGAGGTCAGTTACAACCCAAATGACAGTATTCCCAGCACTTTCGGGAAGTTCTACTATAAAGTCCATAGAGATCTCTTTCCAGGGAGCAGAAGGTTCTGCTACTGTTTGTAAAAGTCCAGGATATTTTCCTTGTCTTCTCTTTGCAGCAGCACAGATGGGGCAGCTTGCAACATAGTTTTCAATGTCCTTTTTGAGGGACGGCCACCAAAATTGTCTTTTGATGAGGTGCAGGGTTTTTACAAAACCAAAGTGTCCTGCTATTTTGGAGTTGTGGCAGCGTTTCATGAGTTCCATTCTCTGGCTTGCAGGGACATAAAGCTTGTTTTCTACCCAAGCCAGTCCATCTTTGAGTAAGCACATGTTTCTGTTAGCCTGGAACCAATCATCTTTAAGTAATGCCTCCTTAAATATTGACGTCGTTGTGTCTTCAGTCAGGGATGATTTTTTTTTCTCTTGTGCCCGGGTGATTACCTTGACTGCTAGTTGGGTCGGTTGGATCATCGGTTTTATAACTTCAATCTTTTTGCTGTTGTATTGGGGTTTCCTGGACAGTGCATCTGCTAAGAAATTCTTTCTCCCAGGAAAATATTTGAGAGTGAAATTAAAACGTTCAAAATATCGAGCCCACCTTGCTTGTTTTTTGGAGAGTTTCCGTGGATTTCTCAGAGCTTCCAGATTTTTGTGATCAGTCCATACTTCAAAGGGGATTTGGTTTCCTTCCAGGAAATGTCTCCATGTGAGCATTGCCCACCGCACAGCATATGCCTCTTTCTCCCATACGGCCCATCTTTGCTCGGTTTCCGTCAGTTTCTTAGATGTATAAGCACATGGTTGTAATTGTCCACTTTCACTCTTTTGGAGGAGGACTGCCCCAACTGCAACATCACTGGCGTCTGCTTGGATGACAAAAGGTTGTTTGGGATCTGGGTGCTTAAGGACCGGTTCTGCTGCGAACAGGCGTTTGAGTTTCTCGAATGCTGCTTGGCATTCCATTGTCCAGATGAGGGGTTGCCTAGGCTTGGGTTTCCCCCCCCCCTTCGTTTTTAGCAAGTTTGTGATAGGGAGGGCGATGTTTGCAAAAGCTGGAATGAATTGGCGATAAAAATTTGCAAACCCCAGAAAACTTTGCAATTGTTTGCGTGAATGGGGTGGATCCCAGTCCAATACAGCTTTCACTTTCTGTGGGTCCATCTCTATTCCCTCATGGGATATTCTGTACCCCAAATAGTCAATTTTCTCTTGGTGGAACTCACATTTGGAGAGTTTTGCATATAGTTTAGCGTCTAAGAGTTTTGTGAGGACTGCACGGAGTAGCTTGATGTGTTCTTCCATCGTTTCCGTGTAGATTAAAATATCATCAAGATAAACTAAAACCCCTTTAAATAAAAATTCATGAAGGGTTTCATTGATCAATTGCATAAACACTGCAGGCGCTCCTTGCAGTCCAAAAGGGAGCACTTTAAATTGGTAGCATCCCAATGGTGTGTTAAAAGCTGTCTTCCACTCATCCCCTTCCTTTATTCTGATGCGGTAATATGCTTCCCGTAGGTCTAACTTTGAAAAAAATTTTCCTTTCGAGAGGTGGGCTAACATGTCCTTCATGAGGGGGAGTGGATACATATTTTCTATGCAAATGCAGTTTAATTTTTTATAATTCACACAAAGACGCATGGAGCCATCTTTCTTTTCACGGAATAACACTGGTATTTTTGGTCTGGCGGGTTCGATGAAACCCCGCTTTAAGTTTTTATCGATAAATGCTCTGAGTTCTTTCAGTTCTCTGGGAGACATGCAATACATTTGTGGTTTTGGGAGTTTAGCCCCTGGTAGGATTTCGATAGCGCAGTCTGTGGCTCGATGAGGTGGGAGTTCATCACAAGCTTCCTCACTAAATGCTTGGGCCAAATCCTGGTACTCATGGGGGATGTTAATGGATTTCACAGACTGTCCGGTCATGGCTGATTCTCTGTTCTCTTCCCCATTCTTTATCCTTTCCTCTGAGCTTTTTGCAAATATTACATCTCTCTGGAATTTTATGGTTCCTGTCTTCCAATTTATTTTTGGATTCCATTTCTGTAGCCATGTGAGACCCAGAACTAGTGGCTCTTCCATCCCTGGGGCTACAATGAATGTGAACATCTCCCTGTGTTTTCCTAGTCTTAATTTCAATGGTTCTGTGGTAAACCTGGCTGGCTCCCCCCCCCCCGCTATGGTTCCATCTAATTGGCAGAAAGCGATGGGATTTTCCATTTCTTTCAGTTGGATTCCCAATTTATCTGCAAGGGAGGGTTTGATTAGGCATCGGGTGCATCCCGAGTCCAGCAACGCTGTAACTTCTTCCCCCTTCCCTTGGCTGGGGATAAACAGTCTCAGGGGTAGGGTGATTGGTTCAATTGGATTGCTTACCAGCGGGTCATCCTCTGGATCACTTTCGGACTGGCTCAGGTCTCCTCGGAGCGTTTGGGATTCTTCCTCAGGTTTGGGAGGGGGTCGGAATCCCACATCTACTCGGCCCCTCAGGCCAGTCTCCTTCCCTCGAGGGCTGGATGTTGTGGGTTTCCTCCCTGATGGGTGGTCTAGCTTTCTGGCAGGAGTCTTCGAGTGGCATTCTGCTGCGCGGTGTCCCTCCTTTCCACACTTAAAGCAACCAGGCGTTCTTGGAGTCATGGTGGATTGGGGTTTGAAAACTTCCCGTTTCCCCAGGGGTGGGGATCTTTTCCAAAACTTACCAGCATGGTGCCGGTTCCGAGTCATGTCTATCTCTGCCTCCTCTGCCATCATGTACCATTCATGCAAGAGGTTTGGGGCCCCACGGGCCAGGCAGGCAGCGTATAGATCATCATTTAGTCCATCTTTGAACCAGCAGACTAAGATATCCTCTGGCCAATCTACCCGGCCGGCCAGGTCACGAAATTCCTCGGTGTATTCTGCTACCGGGCGACGACCTTGTTTCACAACTCTGATGCGGTCCCAGGCTTTTCTATCGGCAAGCGGGTCCTCGAAACAGTGGCATAAGGCTGTCATAAAGCGATCTAAGTTTCTTAATTCTGGGGCATTGACGTTGTGGAGCAATACCATCCATCTGGCTGGCGCCCCTTCAAGAGCTAGGGTGACAATTCGCACCCGGGACCCTTGGGTTGGTAAATCCTGTCCATATTCTTGCATGTAGGTGAGCACTTGTGCCAGGAAAAATCCCAATTTCTGGGGGTCTCCATCGAATTTTACCCCCAAGGGCGGAACCTTCCTCTGTAATTGTATGTTTCTGGGTTGGCCAGGGTTAATTCCCTGATCCGGGGCGTTTAAGGGTCGGGTACCTGGTGTGGCTGCTGGTTCTTCAGCTTGTCCCTCTTCCCGCTCAATCTCCACTGAATCCGGGGTGGCGGCTCGGGTTCTCTCACCTTCTGGTTCCCTCGCTCTCCTGCGTTGTCGTCTTTGTGCATCCCCCATGTCGAGGTTCTCCAGGGCTTCCCTCACTAGGCGATTGATGTACTGTCTCATTCGGTCATCGGCCGGTGGCTCCTCATCCCATTCTTCCTGATTCGATAGGGCCTCTAGCTCCAATTTCCACACGGGTTTGCGATTTCCTCGGGTGAGGGTTACTCCCCTGGTTCTTCCATTCCAGGTGTCTCTCTTTCCTACACCTATAGACCACCGGGGCTTGGTGGAGGATTCGCAGGCAGCCTCGCTGTCTTCGATGGGGCACATCGAGTCAGTATCTGGCTGGGTAACTGTTGACATTTCTCCCCAGCATTCGGCTCCCCCTTGCTCCTTGCTGTATTCAGACATTTTTTTTTTCTCTTGCAGGATCCCCTCGGTAGAGTGAATAGTTTAAAAAAAAAAATTCCTCTCTGGGTTGACCTCTATTGCAGACGCTGCTTTATGTCAGGCTACGGAACTTCTTCCCATTCAAACAATAAGAATGAACTTCTGAGAACCGAACTTATCAAAAGGAATCCTTTATTGAGATGAGACAGTCCAGTAGGAATTCAAAGCAGCGTCTGAGGTCCCTCAGGCATACAGTGATAGATAAGGGAGTTTAGAATCCCCCCCCCCCATCCCAATATTTACTTAGGGAAACAAAAGCCAATATGTTAATTCCCCTCCCAGCCCCTCTGGGAGGGGATCCTTCCCTTTTTGGAAGGTTTTTTCTCATGTAGCTTTCCCAAGACGTACCTAACTTCCTCCCCCACCCCCTTTTTAGAACGGACTGTTTTTGGAGATTTCCCAGAGCACTTCATTGTGGAGTTTTATGGACCCCTCATCTCCTGGCTGTGCCTCTCAGAGGTGTTAGATTCTGGCCATCTGGCTTCTTCCCCCCCCATTGTATCATGTATGGGTGTGCATATTCGATATAAGGTTAAATATATTCAGGTTACATCAAGAAAGGATTTCTTTATCAGTTCCCCCCCCCTTTTTCTTCTTCCTCTGAAGAAATGACAGATACACGGATCTGACAAAGGTTCTTTGATCAGAGTTGTTTTATAAACTATGAATGTTGGCATAGATGTGGGGGGAAAGTAAGGGTAACTAAGAAATCTTTTAGCTTGGTCAATAGTATTCTGACTTGCAGTGTAAATATCTGGGAAATGGAAAGGCTAGTGATCTAACGTTAAATCTTCCAGTCATCACATAATTGGAAACAACAGGAAAAAAAGCTTGATCCAATTGCTGGTAAAAAACTTAATGACTATAAATCTGTCCACCCATCAGCAGATGTGGTTAATCCTCAATGACTGCTTGATTCCTAAAATGAGGTTATTTGGTCCAGGAACTGTCCAGTTCAGTTGCCTCATAAATGTGCAAATGCTGCTTCAATGTTCTAATAGCTAATTTCTTCAGAAATCTAAACCTAAGACCTCCAAAGCTTACTTTGAAAACACTAAGTCATAGTGAAAGCAATGTTTAGAGAAATTCATTACTCAATTTAATCAACAGTCTTTACAGGATGTGATGTGTTCTTTCCCAAAACAATATAAAGTCCTATTAAAAGGAAGATGCTAAAGAACAAAGGGCCAATTTCAAGAAGTTGGCATAAGCTGCCAAAGGGAAAAAATATATTGTTTCCTGGCATTGCATTTCCAAGACACCCCCTAAAGTTTCTGTGGGTACTCAATCTTGCCCAGAATTGTTACATGTTACAGAATAGAGTTGGAAGGGAGCTTGGGGGTCTTTTAATCTGACTCTCTGTCAAACAGGAGACCTTATCCCATTTCAGACAAAATGGCTGTCCAGGTTCTTCTTGAAAACGGAAGTGTTGAAGCTGTTGCACTGGTTAATTGTTCTCACTGTTAGGAAGTTTCTCCTTCATTAATGACTGATTCAGATACTCTCTAGCAATTTGTGTCTCTCATTCATTGTCTCAGGTTCTCATTGGTTTTTTCATTACTTCAGGTGCTTCCATATTCATTGCACAAATGAAAAAAAATCAACTGGAGCAGACTTGATCCCAGTGGAACTCTTCAAATCAAGACCAGTAGATCCTTGCCTTTAACTTCTTATTGACCTCTACACATCTGTCCATTTGGTTATCTAAATAATGGGCCATTCTGTAAAACTTCCAATTTTTAAGAAAGGAAATAAGTATATTCCAGCAAACTGTCAGCCAATGAACTTATTAAACATTAATACTACTATGTACACACTTCCACCTAAAATATATTGATTGACTAATGCAAGAGAAACTGTTGGCTAAAGAACAAGCTGGTTTCAGAGCTGGACATTCAATATGATAGAATAGAAGAATACTTTTATTGGCCAAGTGTGATTGGACACACAAGGAATTTGTCTTGCTGTAAATACTCTCAGTATACATAGAGAAAAGATACATTTGTTAAGAATTAAGAATCATAATGTACAACACTTTAGTCATAGGGTACAATCAATAATCAAATCATATTGGGAAACAGTCAATAAGTGAATAAGATCAGTGAATAATATTGCCTCATTTGGCAGAAAAAAATACATATTCTTGCAGTCCAAGAAGAACTCAGCTTGAAGATGGCTTTTGATTCAGCCTCTAAGAGAGAGGCCATAGAGGAAACTGACTCCTCTATAAATCGACTCTATAGATTGTCATGTATAATGGCTGATCCTTATAACTGTATGTGATAAGGAAGGATGTTTGCTTCCTTTCTTCTTGGATCTTGTTTTCTTTTTGGAACATTTTGTAGACTGGGTTTATCTTGATGTCAATTAACAATTGATCTGTCAGAATGCTGCTAGGAAATCACTTACGTTTTTGGATTTTGCTTGCTTAAAATGGTTACAGTCTCTAAATTTATGATTAAATTTGTATTCGGACAACCAGCTGGTATATATGGATGCATTTTCCTAATATGCCTGCAGATAAATATATTAAAAAAAAACTTGGTGGTTGAAGAAGTCAGTGCAGCCCCAGAATGTCTTCAGCATTCAATACTTTGCTCTTTCCCCATTTGTTTTCCTGAAAGTAAATTTCATCCTGTGTCAAGTATATTTTTGTACTACAAAAATATCCAAGCCTATAGTCTACTTATGTTTTCTGTCTCACAATTCCCATTGATTTCAACAACAACTTTTCTAAAAGCACAGCTGGATGATCCCTATTGGTCACATGATTTGACTCATTCAACAGTCAATGATTGAGTCAGCAGATGTTTCCATTCCTGGGACTATTGGTGATTCGCATGTTCTAAAACTCAAAAAATATGAAGCCACATTTTCAAAAAGTAATCTTAGAAATGGAATAGCTCTCAGGGAAAGATTTGAAGAATGGCTGCAAAAATATTTATTTGTGACCAGGGAGTTTGCTACTCTTATCCCTTCCTTCTCCTCCCAAAGTAGTTTGAATAGAATTACTAATCACCTTGACACCTGTTGATTTCAGGACATAGAATTTGCTTAAAATATAATAAGCCAATCTGTCATGGCTGCATCTAACTTATACAAGCTACATGAGCTGACAGCCAGACATTAGCATGAGGGAGAGGGAAAGATTGGATGTGAAAAAAGAGGGGGATTGAAGCCCAGCTGAGCTGTGTGAGAAGCTCCAGTCATCCAAGGTCATTAATGATATACAGAGCTGGAACCTGAGCACCTGTTTCCTGAACAATATACAAGCACCTGGTTGGACATTTGCAAATAACCAGAAGATAACTGGGTGGGGGAGAGAGAAAGAGAACTTTCCTTTGTGTTGTTTGCATGGGAAAAGCTCAGATTCAGCTTACACTACTTCTGTGGTGATTTAAGCTTCAGTAAAGTATACTTTTGGCACAACCAATGGCCGAAAAAATTTATTTGCTAGATGATGAATGAGATGGTTGACACAATCATTGTATTCCATCCAGTTAACCAATAAGAACCTTCTAGAAATATCATTCAGTCAATGTCCAGCCCAATCAGCTGTGAGACAAAAAAAGAAGAATCCCATTGCCTCCACATTGCACACTAAAAAGAAAAATACTGAAAGACTCATTTTTCCCCATTTTATATAATTATCTACAGTGTATTAGCTGTATAAACTCATCTAAAATGCAATGGTCCATGAATTCAATTCATGATAGGAAGTTTGCACCCATCTGGCTACGTACCTCTGAAGAGTCTCAAATAGGATGAAATTGATCATATATTGCCTCTTGGTGGCCACTATAGCTGACAGTACTACACATATGGTGTAATATCTGTATATCTCTCTTCCTAAGGGCTTAAAAGATGGCGGATTCTGTATATTATACTGATAAAAAAGAAGGATTTTTCCACTAATATGTATCTATATTGTTAGTTGAAAAAAAAAAGTCAACTTATCAAGGGGTGGATACTGTCTAGTTAATGTTATAAGGAGGCCCCAAAGGTACTTTTTCAAGGGGCACCTGGACTTTCTGATTTTTCTTTGAAGACGTTTCACTTCTCATCCAAGAAGCTTCTTGAGCTCAACTTCAGAGCTGAAGAAGCTTCTTGGATGAGAAGCAAAATGTCTTCAAAGAAAAACCAGAAATCCAGTTTCCTCTTTAAAAAGTACCTTGGGGAAAACCATGACCTGGCTGACTGAGAATCTCCATAGACATTACAAGGAGGTGTTTTTAAAATGTAAATGGAGGTGGCAATCATTTTCTCTCAAAAGTAACGTCCTTAATTTTCCATCATCATATAAAGGAAGAACTATTACTACAAGATACTTTTATTCAGTCTGAACGAAACTATCTTGAGCTTTGCCAATAAGTCAAGCTCACTCAGTACAGTTGGTAAAAATATATAAGTAGTTCTCAACTTACAACAGTTCATTTAGTGACCATTGAATGTTACGTCACTGGAAAAAGTGACTTATGATCATTTTTCATACTGACAACTGTTGCAGCCTCCCCATGGACATGTGATCAATATTTGGATCCTTACTAACCGACTCATATTTATGACCACTGCTGTCCTGGGCCATTACGAACATTCAGACCTTCCGGCGCGCAGTAAAGACCCTGTTTTTTCAACAGGCTGGCCTGGCCCAGTAACGATTTGTGGGGTTTTAAATTTGGTATTTTTAAATTTTTTATCAGTTTTATATCTATTAATTTTATATTCGGCCTCCAATTTAATCATTTTAAATTGTTTTTAATTGTATATACTGTTTCTGTTTTAGCTGTTTGTACACCGCCCCGAGTCCCTTTTTTGGGAGAAGGGGCGGTATAGAAATCTAATAAACATAAACATAAACATGTGATCCCCTTTTGCGACGTTCCTATAAGCAAAGTCATTGAGGAAACCAGATTCACTTAACAACTGTGTTACTAACTTAAGAACTGCAGTGATTTGCTTAACAACAGAGGTGGTATTCAGCAGGTTCTGACCAGTTCTGGAAAACTGGTAGCGGAAATGTTGAGTAGTTCAGAGAACCTCCCACCTCCGACTGGAGATTTTACAGTATCCTTCCCCTGCCACGCCCATGAAGCCACGCCCACAGAACTGATAGTAAAAAAAATCTGAATCCCACCACTGCTTAACAATTGTGGCAAGAAAAGCTATAAAATGGGACAAAATTCACTTAACAAATATTTCATTTAGCATCAGAAATGTTGGGCTCCATTGTGATCGTAAGTCAAGAACTACTTGTAAATATCATGGATTTAAAAACAACTTATTTCTTACTAAAAAAAACCCTTTCTTGAAAAGGGATATGTCAAACAAGCGTGCATTCTGAGTTGTATTGAGCACAGCCTGTGATGCAAATAAATTACTTCTATCAATGACGACTGCCTTAAAACTAGTATCGGTACATTTGATTCATGTATTTTAGTCCAATGTTTACCTATATGAAAGGAAATCAGGGGGCGGGGAGATTAGAAATATAATAAAATATTTTCACAGCAGCCTATTTTATTAAACAAAGATAAAAGCTTCATTTTAAAAAATCAAATTAGGTTTCCAGGTGGTCTATAAAGAAGTGTGAGAGCCAGGTTTTTTTTTCTCTCTCCGTGTGTGTTTGTGTGTTGGTAATTCAGCCAATTTCTAATCTCTAAATATGATTAAATAGCTAAATAGAGTTTAATCAAATAATTTATGTACTCTACATAGAAGGTATTCATATTTTTTAAAAAAATGATGAGTTCTCCTGACTTCCCCAACTTGGAAATTGCAAGTGTATCCAGCAACTATGTTCAATTACAAGTGGTTCAATTACATGCTAAGGAGTTGTAGTCCTCTATCTGTCAGCTGTCCAGATGTGCTGGAGCACTGGGCTTTCATTCAATAAATACTACAGTCAGCATATCACACTGTAACCTCAACCCAGAATTATGCTTATTTTAATACACAAAACTGAATCAGACCATTGATTCATTTAATTCAAAACTGCTTATATTGACTGACAGCAGATCTACCCTATTTAAAAAAAATACTTTACCTAGAGGTTCCAGGGATTAAACCTGGCATCTTCTGTATACAATGCCTGTATACAATGCCAGTACAATGCCAGTTAACAAGCTATAAAGCAGGGGTGTCAAACGTGCATCATCATGGCAGCATCATGTGATGTATCAGGATTTTTTTCCCTTTGCTAAACCAGGTGGGGGCAGGGCCAGCACATGATGCATCTGGCCCACAGGCTGCGAGTTTGATAGCCCTGCTCTAGAGAAAGGATATCCATCTCCTAAATTTGTGGAAGTGGAAGTTTTCAGTAGTATTTCAGTCAGTAACTAATTTCTAATAGGATCTGAACAAGAACAGAAGAGCCAACTAATTATATACGGGAGGCTTTGTGGTTAAATTGGGAAAAGACTAAAAGGCAATGCTATTTGAAAATTCCACTCTGGCTATCGACTATTGAAGCATTTTCTTATCCTATAACATATAAAAAGGAACAAACAGTTAGATATGGTGAAATATTGAATGAAAGGGTGAACTTAAATCTATGCAAAAACTAGAGGAACAAGGTATAAAGATGAATTGGTTTTCATATGCGCAAATACGTTTAGATATGATAAAGATTCCAAAACAGAAGGTTTTTATGATAAATTGACTGATTTAGATAAGATCTTGACAGGTACTGATGAAAAGGTGATTAAAAAATTGTATGGATATTTAGTAGAAATTAAGCTAGAAGAAGAACAAGTTAAAGAAACAATGATTGCTTGGGGAAAAATTTTTGGATATGGGATTGATTTAGAGAAATGGCAAAAATTGTGGTCTCAAAATTATAAAATGGCAATGTCAACAGCATATAAAGAAAATTTGTATAAGATGTTTTACAGGTGGCATCTGCCCCCAATAAGAATAGCAAGAATGCTCAAGAACAAATCAGAAAAGTATTGGAAATGTCATCAGATACCTGGTTCATATTACCATATGTGGTGGACGTGTGCAGATGCTAAAAGATATTGGACTAAAATCCACACATGGTTGGAAAAAATGACAAAAAAACACATAGACTTGAAACCAGAGATTTTTGGGGGGGGAATCTTACCTGAAATATACAGTAAGGAATTGAAATATTTGATTGTAAATGTATTAACAGCAGCTAGGATTGTATTTGCTAAAAACTTGAAAAATGAGAAAATACCAACGCAGGAGGAAGTTATTAAGAAAATAATGGAATGTGAAATTAGTATATTGACATTTGAAATCAGAGAACAAGAAGATAAACAATTTTATAAGATTTGGGATTTATTTTATCAATGGTTAGACAATAAAATATGGTAATGAAATATGTAGAATTTAAAATATAAAGAATATATAAAGATATATTATCATAATATAACTATGGGATAGATTTGGGATGATAATATGAAGTCATAAAATAAATCAATTAAAATATGGATTATTTTGCATAACATGACCAAATAACAGTATTGTCAAATGATTGATTAACAATGATATTAATGTATTTAAGAATATTTGATAGATAATATGAGAACATATACAAGTAATTGTAATGGTGACTATGAAGTAGATACACAAAACTATTTGTAAACCAACCGACACACTGTATGTACGTAAGTGGAAGATGGCTTGATGTTTTTATGTTGTGTATGTGTATGTTTGTTTAAAAAATAATAAAATTTGGATAAAAAAGAAGAGCCAACTAATTGAATCTCCTAGTTTAGCTTGTGAATTTTCTCTAACCCATTGTGAAATACAATAAAAACATTGCCAGAAATATTTGCATTATTTTGCATCACCCTGTAAACTAATAAAGGACACGACCAGGCTTAACCTGAACAAGGGGTCAAATGAATCACTAGTCATGAGTCTGGTGCACCCACAAGAAACAGTCTAGCCCAGAGGGGGTATTCAGCAGGATCTGACCAGTTCTGGAGAACCAGTAGTGTAAATTTTGAGTAGTTCAGAGAACCGGCAAATTCCACCTCTGACTGGAGATTTTACAGTATCCTTTCCCTGCCACACCCACCAAGCCACGCCCACATAACCGGTAGTAAAAAAAATTTGAATCCCACCAGTGGTCTAGCCCAGTGGTCGCCAACCAATGGACCAGGGACCACTGGTGGTCCATAAGAAAATTCTGGTAGTCCACAGAGAAATGTCACCTCCAAAGCAATTAATCCAGGCTGTGCGGGAAAACAAGGTTGCACCACCCACATGGCCTCCGGGAACACAAGGCTTGGGTCACTTACACTGTGAACAACATGAGGTAGTAAGGGAAGGGGGAAAGGGCGGAGTGGGAGAATTTGCCCCATTCATCCCACATGTCTCACCTAGCCACTGGGCTGCCCCTTTCCACTTCTTTCTTCTTCTGCTTTTGGCTGCACGCAAGGAAAGCACCAAAAGTCTTTCTTTCTCTCCTCCAAACTCCATCAGAAATGAGGCTTTGGGACCCTACAAGGCCTCCTGCTCCAAGAGGCTGCATCGGCAAAGACTCATTTCTGGCAGACTGTGGGGGAGAGAAAAAAAGACTTCTGCTGCTTCTGCTGCTTTCCTTGCATGAAGCCAAAAGTCTCTGTCTCTCTCCCCCCCCCCCCCGAGAACGGAGCTGGAGACGGTATCCTGCAACCCCAAATAAAGAATGATTAATTGGTAGGAAAATGGGGTGGGGAATTTTCTTGCAGACTTTCTTTGAGATTTTTCCAGGGTCTCTGTTGCTTTCTGCAATAGGGAAAAATGTCAGCAAGCCACCATCAATCAAAATTCATATTAGTGGTCCGCAGGATTTAAAATTATGAGTTTGGTGGTCCCTGATATCCAAAAGGTTAGCGACCCCTGGTCTACCCCATCTTGAATTCCTTTCTGGTCTTAACTCTTTAATTTCCTTTGACTGTTAGTAGTTCAGATTCTTGTAGAGAGCTTAAGCTTGCAATAAATATTTTATACTCATTTGAACAGCTTGAATCTCCTGTTGTCCTCAATGTTTGACAGGAGATTCTATTATTTATTTATTAGAGTTTTATACAACTTTATTAGCTTATTATCCTAACCTATTTCAGTTCTTACTGCAACATGCTACAAGAAAGGATAACAGATAACAAATAATCAGAGTTGGAAGGGATCTTGTAGGTCATCTAGTCCAACCCTGTGCCCAAGCAGGAGACCCTACACTATTTCTGACAAATGGCAGAATCTCTTCTTGAAAGTCTCACGTGATGATGCTCCCACAACTTCTGAAGTCAAGATGTTCCATTGGTTGATTGGAATCCAAATGCTCCCTACTTTGCTCTTTTCTAAAGGGGCTGCAACATCAATATGTCCATGTTTCTCTCTCTCTCTCTCTCTCTCTCTCTTTTTCTCTCTCTCTCATGCACACACAC
Organism: Bungarus multicinctus; assembly: GCA_023653725.1. Taxonomy (NCBI): domain Eukaryota; kingdom Metazoa; phylum Chordata; class Lepidosauria; order Squamata; family Elapidae; genus Bungarus; species Bungarus multicinctus. Next base: position 68,003,907 of record CM042844.1, read on the forward strand.
ACACACATACACACAAACATGCGAGAGAGAGAGAAATTATTTCTTTCCTAAGAGAGAGACTCAGCTTCAGGAAAAATATGAAGAAATTAAAAAATGAGCATATGCCCATATGAGCATAATTATATGAGCATAATAGGGACACAGTGGCTCAGTGCTAAGATGCTGATCTTGTCGATCAGAAAAATCAGCAGTTTGGCGGTTCAAGTCCCTAGCACCATGTAATGGAATGACCTCCCATTACTTGTCTTAGCTTCTGCCAATCTAGCAGTTCGAAAGCATGTAAAAATGTAAGTAGAACAATAGGCACCACTTTGGTGGCTGTTAAATTGGAAGAAAGCAAACAAGATACCTGTAATGTAGATTTTCAATATAAAACTTTCTCTATTTTCATTCCATCCAACACCATCATCTCTTCAACAGTCTCTGACTCTTCTGCTTTGGAGCTCATGCTCTTAGAACGTTATTTCTGCATGGCGGCCTTTGCTCGCCACAACCTGAATTAATACACAAGGCTGCTTAGATAGGTTAGCCTTTTGCCAGAGCAAATATGCCTACAAATTCTGTACATCTCTACTACATTTGTGGAAATGCTATATCTAACACAGCAATGCCAAGGGAACATAACTCTCCACTTACTGAAGTCACCATGGAAAAAGATATCCAGTGGCTTCTACTTGGCAGGCAGAATGTGAGAATTAATCAGACCTCATTGTCCCTAGGAAAGAAATGTTACTTGCCACATATCACAGAAAAACTGTGCAAAGGAGGAAGGGTGAGCCTGGGATAGGTGAATTAGAGGAAAGAGAAGCCTATGGCCATTGCGCTCCCCTGAGTCCATAATTTCTCTCAAGATGCCTGAAAAAAAATCCCAGGGACCAACCAACAGAGTGTAAATTGCAACCAGGAAGACAGAGAGTGACATATATTTAAAGCTGCATAGATATGTTGCCATTCGGGAACCGTCAAGTGACAATGGTTTGTCCCTTTTTTTTTCACTTGTCCATAAGTAGCAAGTGTGGCAATGAATTTATGCTGCTAATAATAGTGGACATTACACTCTGCTGCTGCTTCTTCTTTTTTAAAAATTCTTCCTTTCTCTTTTTTTTCTCTCTCTCCTTTATCTGACTCATTTAATGCTTTGGAAAGATGCAAAATTGACATACTAAAAAGCAGAGCTATGTATACTTGTGATATATATATATTTATTTATTTTTTTATTCATTTATTTTATTTTCTCAAGCGATTATAAGATAACAGATATAAGTATAAACATAGTTATGAATACATGAAATGGATATATATAAGAAAAATAAAAAGAAACAGTAGGACAGGGATGATAGGGATGTTGGTGCGCTTATGCACGCCCCCTACAGACCTCTTAGGAAAGGGGTGAGGTCAACAGTAGACAGTCTAAGGTTAAAGTTTTGGAGGTTTGGGGAAGAAACCACAGAGTCAGGTAGAGTATTCCAGACATTGATCACTCTGTTGCTGAAGTCGTATTTCCTGCAATCAAGTTTGGTGCAGTTAACCTTGATTTTTGTATCTATTGTGTGCTCTTGTATTGTTATGGTTGAAGCTGAAGTATTCATTGACAGATAGAATATTGCAATATATAATGTTATGTACTATACTTAGATCGGACGGAAGCCGGCGTAGTTCTAGGTTTTCTAGGTCTAGAATTTCAAGTCTGGTGGCACAAGGTATTCTGCAATGACTAGAGAAGTAGAGAACTCTTTTTGTGAAATATGATTGCGAAACCATCATTGATTTGGCCTGAGATAAATAATAGCAATGATATATGCGAGTGGTTATTTTATGAGGCTAGATATTATTTCAGTTTATATATCCATTCATGGTCCTTGGCTTCTCCTTGGTGAATCTTTACCAACCAGATCTGGCTTTTAAGCCACTTATCTATCAGTGGAAATGTCCTGTCTGGTTCCTTTCAATTGTGTTGTTCCAGCAAACTATTATGGCAGTCATTTAGTTATGCAAAGATTAACATTTATGCCTTCATCAAGTTGCTGCAAAAATGATGTGTCTTAAATAACAACAACTCATTTAAGTAAACTGTTGCCTGCTAAATACAAAAGACTGGTTTTAAATTATTTTGTTAAAGAAGAGAGCTGTTAAAGAATCCTTGATTGTATAGATGTAGTGGCTGTTCTATTTTGTACAATGATACCATGCCTGATCATAGGCTCCTTTATCTTTTTTAATTAAAATGCATCTAATTTTAATTCTTTTTTAATTTAGAGAGTTAATTTGGTATAATGGTTAAGGTATAAGGCTAGAAACCAGGAGACTGGGAGTTCTAATCCCATCTTAGAAACAATGCCGGCTGGGTCATCTTGAGCCAGTCACTTTCTCTCAGCTCTAGGAACGACACAATGGCAAACTACTTCTAGGGGAAGGAATCAATTTTCCAAAATTACAGTAGGGACTTGCCTAGGCACTCTCCAAGAATCAGACATGATTGAATGGTAGAAAGAAAAATGTTTTTATACAATCATTTAGATTTAAAATACTATACACAAATATTCTGTTTGGAATAAAATTGAGAAATAAAGGTTTTTAAAAAGTAATTTACACATTGTTTATCCATTGACTTTTACATGTCTGTAAGCAGTTTACAATGTATCTGCGCAAATCTGTAAACTTGCTAAATCTATTGCTCCATTGACCTGCATGAAACAAAAGAAAAGAGTTAACAATAGGTATACCTTAATTATATTAAGAATACCATAGACAATACTGGTGCTTTTCAAAAAGATCTTGACTATGTATCAGAATGGTCAAACAAATGGCAACTTCAAATCTCAACAAATAAATGCTCTGTCTTACGTATTGGCAAAAGAAATCAGAAAATAAAACACAAACTGAATAGTCAAGACCTTGTTGATGATCCAAGCTCTGCAAAGGACCTTGGAATATTCATGTCTAATGATCTAAGTGCTAAAGCCCACTGTAACTAGATAGCCAATAAGGCATTAAGAGTTGTTAACCTAATCCTATGTAGCTTTTTCTCTACTCTACTTTAACACTACTAACTAGAGCATACAAAACATTTGCTAGACCAATACTTGAATACAGCTCATCAGTCTGGAATCCACATTACATATCTGATATTAGCATAGTTGAGAAAGTCCAGAATTATTTCACAAGAAGAGTTCTCCACTGATCTACGCATTGTAGAATACCTTATGCCACCAGACTTGAAATTCTAGACTGAGTAAACCTTGAATTACGCTGTCTTCAGTCTGATCTAAGTATGGTATATAAAATAATACATTGCAATGACTTACCTGTCAATGAATACTTCAGCTTCAACCATAACAATACAAGAGCACACAACAGATACAAACTCAAGGTTAACTGCACCAAACTTGAGTGCAGGAAATACGACTTCAGCAACAGAGTGGTCAATGTCTGGAATACTCTACCTGACTCTGTGATCTCTTCCCCAAACCCCAAAAACTTTAACCTTAGACTGTCTACTATTGACCTCACCCTTGTCCTAAGAGGTTTGTGGGGGGGTGCATAACCGTCTCTGTCCTATTGTTTCTTTTATTTTTCTTATATGTACCCATTTCATGTATTCATAACTATGTATATACTTATATCTATTATCTTGTAAGCGATTGACAAATCAAATAAATAAATAAGTACATGTGGAGGAATATATTAGAAAAGGAACAATTTTTCTACAATTCTGAATGTCCTGTGAAGACTTTCTTGTTCCTTCATTTTGTTTACATATGTTAGGATGGTGTGTGTGTGTGTGCGCGCGCACGCACACGCATGCATGTGTCTTTGTATGTACATTTTTATACCACATTACAATTAACAGGGAAATCAACTCTTGTTTCACAGAAACTATCATATTTATATCCTGAATGTTGGTTTGATCACCTTGTTTTATATATAAATTTGATAAATAAATAAATTTGATAAATATTCAAAATTATTTTCATAATCTGGGACTTTAAAAAAACTTTTTATGTCAGAATTATTTCTCAAGTTTATTCCTTCATGTGGATGGTTCAATATTATGTTTTCTGTTAAAGGCTTATGAATGTGTTGCTCATACATTAAGTCAGGGCTCAAAAATATGTAGCTATTGCTTTATTGTGTCAAAAAACCAAATGCCTTTTCAAATATTATATTTTATTCATTTGCAAAGTATATGCTCATTTATTTATAATATTGTATTCAGTATTTGTGATGTCATAGTCATAATGCTATCGTAATATTATCCTATTCTCTTTGTGAGCCATGATGGTATAGGATTTACTGTATAAATATTGAAGGAAAGAGGAAAAAGTGAGGGAAAGAGGGATGGAAATTATTCTAACTTAGTAGCCCTAGGAAACAATGAAAATATGTGCTATGGTATATTTCAGGACAAATGTTTAACTTGCTGAATTTTCAGTTTCTAAGGAAGATCGAAACTGGAGAATATTAATTATAGCTCTAACAACAATTCACTTTTACCTGAATTCTAGTTTTTGCATCAGTGACCCCATGGCAATAAATTCCACAGACACGTTATATATTGTACTAATCCACATTTCTTTACATACACATTTTGTCAGTGGCACTGTCTTTCTTTGACTTCCCCCTTTGTATTCTCATATTAGGCTTCATCCTGTTGCCAAGACACTGTGGATCTTGAGATTCATAAATAACATTAAAAACAAACACAAAACCTTGCTTGATTATTAGCAAACGATGCAGTGCAGTAAACTCTTGCTTACTGCATTTCAGGAACTGATGCAAGTCAAATGCCTAATCAAAAACAGACCAAATCAAGCTACCCACTGTATAATAAGACATCGCTCACTCCATTCCTTATATATTTTCAGGCATGTTGTTAGCAGCATCTATTACAAAAGTTAGATGCCTATTTGGAAGCTTTCAGTTCTGTGAGCTTGTGATACTTTCTCTGAAACAAGAACCATAAATCATACGGCACTGAAAACCATGTTTTCCCAGATAACTAGCACTTGTCACTAGATTGTCTAAAAGGAGGGATCAACCAAAATTTAGAACAAGAAGGAACACAGACATGTTCAGAGGAGTGTTTTTATCACCAGTAGCAAAATGAAAGTACTATATACAAAACAATTCTTATTTTTAGAGAAAAAGATTTATTCCCAACAATACTCCAATCTATTCATCATTATCTAGGCATAAAAATAGAAAATGTGAGAGTGCATTCAAACGGTACACCTTTTCAGTATTAAATTAAACAGACACAGAGACACAGACATTATAGTACATGTTTATAAAATATTCTTTAGCCTAGATAAATATTCAAGATGGTAACTTTAACACTCTTTCCATTTACCATACGCTGTTCAAGCTATTCCCTAGTCTTTTTTTATTCTTCTTCTTCTTCCATTTGGGACAGGTTTTAAATAAAATAGAAATTCCTCCTGCTTCTTACAGATTGTGGTTGATTAAATATTCCACTGATAAAGGGTAAGCAAATGTCAGATTCAATATAATAAAAAGAGAAATGAGAGTTCATACAAGCAGCAAAGCAAACACTCCATTTTTGTACTTTATTAGAAACATTTATTGCTATAATGACTGCATTATACTAAGCAAGCAGGTAGAAAGGTGCTGCACACAGGAGATTCGCAAATATCTTTATTTTGAGGATTTTTTTATATCTCTAATATTTAGACAGATGTTTTATTTCTTATAATGTAATCAGAGGGTGAAATGTGGTAATTTCTGTTACCACATTAAAGGATCAAAACTGTACTTGGAAGATCATGGCCTGTCATCGTGATTTCTACAGTGATGGTAGACCATTACATGCTCAATTTTTCTGCTTTGATTTTATATTCCCAATTGGGAGTGGTGTCTGGCTTAGCTATAAGACTGCAAAGCACAAAGCTCATTGGCAGGCATTCTGCCCGAATTTGCACAATACATTTTCATCTCAATTATTTTGTTTCAGACACAATTTTAAACATAAGTCAGATCCAGAGAAATTATGGAGGTGGACACATTTCTTAACACATCTATGCTGCTGCCCAATCTGGGGCAGATAACCCAGGAAGCAAACAGTGTTTAAAGCAAACAACTAAGAAGAATTACTCCCCATCTATTTCTTCTTGCAATATTTATTGAGATTAAAATGCTAGAAGACTAGCACTAGCAATAGCACTTAGACTTATATACCTGTACAGTGCTCTAAAGCCCTTTGTAAATGGTTTACAGAGTCAGCATTTTGCCCCCAACAATCTGGGTCCTCATTTTACTAACCTTGGAAGGATGGAAAGTTGAGTCAACCTTGAGCTGGTCAGGATCGAACTTTTGGCAGTGGGCTGAATTAGCCTGCAATGCTGCATACCATTGCACTAACACGGCTCATGGCACATGGCATAGCTAGGTGGATTATGCTTAGTTGAATGTGTTTACTGTCACACTAAGAGATGAGAAACAGAAAATAAGGGTTCTGCTTTCTGTCTAGTAATTCATTTTCAGGATGACTCTTTGCATGGCCGGCAAGAGCTAGAATCATTGAATGGGAGATAAAAGAGCAATGTCTGTTTACCTAGTCCCATTCTGTATTTTTAATTATTTTCTTAAAATATTTTATCGTACTAATCTATTAGAAATAACTGAAAGTCAAATTTGAAAATATTGTGTCTGTTATTGGTTTATTTGTTCATTTATTTACAACATTGATCAGGAGAAAACTGCCTATTAAAGGCAACCTAAAGATTATGTTAATAATATAATTATCCTTTGCATATAATTAGGAGTCACAGAGAGATGACAGCAAACCTGATCAGGTTCATTGAGTAGTGTGTGTGTGAGAGAGAGAGAGAGGGGGAAGGAGGGAGAGAGGGAGGGAAGGAGGGAGGGAGGGAGGGAAGTGGAGGGAAGGAGGAGTTAGGGAGGGAGGGAGGGAGGGAGGGAGGGAGGGAGAGGGAGGAGGGGAGGTTAAATTTTTAGTCTTCTATTACACATCAGTTTCATCACAGAAAAATTCTGAATCCTATTTGCATAGACAGGTAAGATTTCATTATTTCCCTTCAAAAGATAATTGGAAGAAAATACCAGGACCATAATAGGAACAAAAGATTAAAATCTTGCCGGTCTCATTCAAATGTGTCCCATTTCTACCATCCCACCCCCGCCACCACAGTTATGTGATAATTGGGTATTAGAACTGTCACTCAAAGTATGGCAACGTAAAGGCCTCCTCCTAGTATTTTAGAAGCAGAGAAGGATTGAAAACAGAGAGATATAGGAGATTGTGACAGGCTTATTAATATACATTTAATGCCAGGGAAAGCAAAGGTTGGCAGTATGTAGATATCCAGCAATATTAAGAGAAGCTGTTTATGTTAAGTTGTTTTTTTAATGAAAGTTAATTTGATCCCTTGTTTAAATGTTAATGAAATTATTATGGTGTTCTTCTGCTTCTTCCCTATGTTCATCCAGTTGTGCTATGATAAAGGAATGATAAAGAAAGATAAATAGATGGGATGATGGATAGATAGACGATAGATGCCCTGTGTAACAAAGAAGAAGAAAAAAACATGGATGAACCATGAAGAATTATTCACATCTATATTGAAAGAAATTTGGATATATTTCACTTTGAAATTGTCATTGAAGTCATTCCATTGTGATTCCATTGTCATTCCATTAACAGTTATCGTTATTTATTTATTAATTATTTAGATTTATATACCTCTCCCTCTCCCAAAGGGACTCGGGGCGGTGAACAGCCAGAATAAAAAGCACACATAAATACATACAATATTTAAAAATTAAAAGAATTAAATATGTTGGCTTTTACAAAGATTAAAACACGGGGATTAAGAAAGATTAAAACCAAATTAAAAATTTAAAAACCCCTAGGCCAGACCGGCTTGCTGAAATAAATAAGTTTTCAATGCACGATGGAAGGTCATGAGATCAGGGATGGTCCTCATCTTCGGAGGTAATTCGTTCCAGAGAGGGGGTGCCCCCAATGAGAAGGCCCGCAGCTGGCGGCACCCCGAGGAGACCGACTCTATGGGAGCGTATCGGTCGGCAGGAGGCCGATAATGGCAGGAGGCGATCTCGCAAATATCCTGATCCCGAGCCATGGAGTGCTTTAAAGATGGTAACTAAGACCTTGAAGCGCACCCAGAGGGCCACTGGGAGCCAATTCAGCTCGTGCAGAAGTAGCGTAACATGGGAGCCCCGAGGAGCCCCCAACACCACCCGCACGGCCGCATTCTGCACCAGCTGGGGCTTCCGGATCTCTTCAAATGCAGCCCCATGTAGAGAGCATTGGCATAGTCTAGGCAGGAGGTCACCAAGGCGGAGGTGACCGTGCGAAGCGCACCTCGATCCAGAAAGGGCCGCAACTGGTAGATCTTTTGGACCTGGCCAAAAGCCCCCTGGCGACGGCTGCCACATGGTCTTCCAATGACAGCCGCACATCCAGGAGGACACCCAGATTGCGGGCCCTCTCTGTGGGGGCAAGAGTTTCCCCCCCCCCACAGCCAGCGATGGAACCAGCTGGCTGTACCGGGGCGCCGGGAAGCACAGCCACTCAGTCTTAGATGGGTTGAGCTGAAGCCTGTTCCGCCCCATCCAACACCGCACGGCCTCCAGGCACCGGGTCATCACTTTGATGGCTTCATCGGGGTAGCCCGGGGTAGAGATGTACAGCTGAGTATCATCAGCGTACTGATGGAACTCTACCCCAAAGCCACGGATGATCTCACCTAGTGGCTTCATATAAATGTTGAACAGAAGGGGCGAGAGCACCGACCCCTGAGGCACCCCGCAAACCAGGGGCCTCGGGGCCGGCCTCTGCCCCCCTGCCAACACGAATTGCGAACGGTCAGAGAGGAAGGAGGAGAACCACCGCATAACAGTGCCTCCTACCCCCAACCCCCCCAGCCGCCGCAATAAGATACTGTGGTCGACAGTATCGAAAGCCGCCGAGAGATCTAATAGGACCAGGACAGAGGAATAACCTCTGTCACGGGCCCTCCAGAGATCATCCACCAATGCGACCAATGCCGTCTCCGTGCTGTGTCCAGGCCTGAAGCCCGATTGGCGTGGATCCAAATAGACAGCTTCATCCAGGTGCTGGGGAAGCTGTCATGCCACCACACTCTCAACAATCTTCACCACAAAACGAAGGAGACAGGACGATAATTAGATAACAAAGTTGGGTCCAGAGACGGTTTCTTGAGGAGGGGTCTCACCACCGCCTCTTTCAGGGCGGCGGGCAGATATCCCTCACTCAAGGAAGCGTTAATAATACCCTGAAACCAACTTCGTGTCCCCTCCCGAGTGGCCAACACCAGCCAGGAGGGACACGGGTCCAGTAAACATGTGGTAGCATTCAGCCCCCGCAGCAACCTGTCCACGTCTTCATGTAAACTTTTACTTCTGTTCTTAGAAATAGCATTTTTGAATTGTATTTAAGGAACTTGTTCCCAAGTAAACACAATAAGAATTGGAAAACTGGATTTGGGCCTAATTTTACTTAGGTAATTAACCTAATGTCAGGGTTCCAAGTAATACCCCCAATAGAAACAAAATTCTAAGCTGGGCATATTTCTTAAAGTACAGATTAATTAGACATGTCATATTGGCATATCTGTGGAAACCCGAATTTAAAGTCCCTCGGGTTTTCCCCTAGTAAAAAATACACTTTCCCTGCTCCTGCCCCTTCAGACCATCACATGGCTCAATCAGATCACAGTCCAATGTCCTGCCTCTTCACAACTGGTGGAAATGTCCTTGGTTCTCAGAGGGAAAAAAATTATTTTGGTTACAAAGCCTTTGCTATCTCTACTTCCCCTGTCTGGTTCCCACAGCTTGCCCAGCCACCACTGTGGCAGCCCTAAAGACACCAAGAAAATGGCTCCAGGACTGACACCTAAGTTCAAAATCTAGATGTAAGTGAGCAGTTTGGGGTTCCAAGACACATGAAGAATTAGTGAAGAGGAAGCAGAGACAAAGAGATGGAGGAACAACAGAAGAATAAGAATACATCAATCTATTTTCATTCTGTCCTACCAACTAGTGGCTTCCATCTAAATTATTATTAGGGGGTCCCACAAATACTACTACCTGGTGTGGCATTAGTTAATTATTATTCTGAGACCAAACTTCAGAACTTGAATGGGATATCTAGAAATGGGATGTCCTCTATTCCACTTTTATAGAAAACTGGTTAAGCACAAGCCATTATATTGACAAGCTCCCTTTCTGTGACATGGGAACACAGCAGAGAATAAAAAAGACCCTGGGATATGAAGACAGCATGTAATTACACAATCACTAAAAGAACAAGAGGTAGAGAATGTTCTTTATATTTTTAAATGAAAACAGTGGGTAGCAAGCCATATAATTTACACAGACATTTGCTTTTCAGGTTCAATTATCCACAATTCTTAAGTTTACCCAATTGTTTCTCTTGAGAATATGGTTCTTCCTTTGTTCTTTTTGGTTTGGTTTGGTATGTATGTGAGAGAGAGTGAAGTGGTAAGTGAATAGATGGAATAACCCCGGGGATGTGTGGGTTATTAAATTCCCACATGTTTACAATTTTGCAGTGAAAGAAGCTGAGAATGTTTTTTCAATGGTTTGAATTGTGTTGACTTATTTTCTTGCATTGTTCAGTTTTCAGCCTCCCAAATTTTACAAATATTTCACTGTCTTTCTGAATGCTTATTTTTGCATTTTTAGAAAAAAGAATGACCGAGGTTATTGCTTTTTCCTTTTTTATCATGATATACCAAATAACAATAAAATCCTTTGTAAATAAGGAATAACTTATATGCAATTTATCAAGTTAGGGATAGTATCAAACCGATTAATGTGGACCACAAAAACTTAACCATTATCTGTACTATACAAAAAGCTGAATTTTTATCTTTAGTTAAAGTCACCTAATGATTGTATTAAAACTCTTTGAAAAATATTGACTAAATATGATTTTATCACCCAAAAAACAAAGAAGAATATAATGGAAATTGGCAACTAGGATTGGTTCTTGGTAATTTCTTAATAGCCTCAATTTCCACTGCTTTAAAGTCAAAGAAAAGTGCTTGAACTCCTAATAGGAAGAGGAGTAGAAGTCCATTATCAAATATAGATTGTTGCCCTTTCTGTTGTCCTGATACATTTATAGTGAACAAGAATCCAAATTAACTCCTAGAATAGAAAAGCTCTGAAATAAAATGTTAATCAAGTAGATAAAAGCAAAACAAACCTTAATGGAAAACATACTAAGGCCAGTGAACATTAGGATCAAGCAAAATAACGATAAGGATTTTGAAAGAATTCAGACATTTCTCCCAGGTTGCTGGGGAATATTTGTAGCTCAGGATTGAAATGAGATATCCTTAGTGATCTCTGAGCTTGCTTGTTTTCTTGCAAATGTCTCATTATCCAATTAGTTTAGGTAACTGGGTAACTCAGTGACTAGCACTGATGATGCTTTTAGTTTGGGTAATGAAATGTCTGCAAGAAAACAAACAAGCTCAGAGAGCACCAAGGACTCCTCATTTAAATCCTGAGTTACAAATATTGCTTTGTTTCTTTCAAACCTCAAAGCTTTTCAACTTGCCAAAGAACTGGGAAAAGGAAGGGAAAAATGGAAAATATGCGGAAATCATGAGAGCATGAAACCCATCAAGATCACCAGTGCAGGTGCTTAAGAAAGCGATGGACTGTTCCCATAACAAAAGGATGACTCACAATGTGGTCACTCAGGGGTGGGGAGAAAGGAAAGCTATTATTTAAGTAGGCAAGTGTCTGTGCAGGAAAACCAGATTCTTCAGTACCAATATGATATATCTAATAAAGTTTTACTTTTGCAAATTCCATCCTCCTGAGAGTGTTTCCTTGTTTTTGGTTCAATAGTTAAAACAGCTGAAATATCCTATATCTATTCTATTTATATAAGTCCATCCTGACTGTTCATCTTCAGTCACATGACTAAATAACCCTTAAGATATATGTCAGCCTCTATCTATCTGCACTCAGTATTGTAGTATATCTACTAATAATGCATTGCCTGAAGACCATATGAGATGTGATGCAAATATACTATCACCTTCTTGACAGGTTTTGATTTTGATTTGGCCAGTGATAAGCATGCTGAGGTTTAGTCATTTGTCAGAATTAATTGCATCACACTATTGTGGGGAGTAATCTTCAGCCAATACAGTGTGCCCTTAAGCTCTGTTTTTCGGTATTCATGTCTCATGAATGGCTTTGAGAGGGCCTGCCTTGCAGATGAGCAATTCTGATTGAAGTTGGGTTCCAGAAAGCAGTTGGGTTTGTTGCTACTATACTGGTGTCGCGTTGTCGCGGTTTGCTCGTTGTCCTTAGGTTCTCTGATCAGCCCGTAGAGCCCCCGCAGGGGTGAAATTTAGAGGGACCCTCGCGAGGGTGAGTACTTAAGTACTAGAATCAATAATTGACACAGACACCATAGTTTCTCAAGGTGAGAGAGCACGTTGTGCCCGGGGTAGATGAAGAAGTCCCCCGATTGCAACGCACCACCCTCTTTTATTTTGCAGTTTTATCAGGGCGGGGGGAGCGAGACATATGTGAAGAGGAGCAAGGAAGTATAATTCTAATGGCGCCATGGCAGGATGCGACCACTGTTGTGTGCTAAGATAGCGTGATTATCTATTAACAAGATTTTTGTAGTCAGCTAGTTTCTGTAACTATTTGCCTACGTGTCGTGCCAAGCTGAGTTTATCATGCAATTCCTAACTTGAGAAGGTCATTCTTAGGGCCTTAGGTCGAGAGGACTCTCGAGGTTTACTACAAGTCCTCTTTTCTTTGTTTTTAAGGTGCCGCGATATCCGATTCAAAATATAAGCCTTTCTCTTTTGGAGTATCATAGTGCTTGGATAAGGACATACCCTCCGGGACATCCCGATCCGATTGCACAACCTCGTTCAAGGGCAGGTTATCAGTGTCAGAGTCATCATCGGAACATAAGTGCAAAAGCGGAGCCTTGCACTCCTCAGTTGGAATTGCCATATATACATGATTTTGCATTAAAAGATTAAGTTGCGCAGCAGCTTTAGCTTCGGCAATAGCATTTAAACTACGTTTGATCATTGAAATAAAGATAGGTAATAAACAGGGTAGCAAAGTTGGACCAATTAGTTATGACATGGGTGATGTTAATTTCCTGGGCCTGCCACGGCCATTGTTCCCCCATCGTAGTTCCCCCACACACAAAGCAATTTTTAACTTGCAATGATTTAGCAATAGTCTCTGCAAGGTGTACAAAGGTGTTGCGCACCTCATGTGGTACGGTCAGGTGAGTCAATTTTGCCAATTCCAAATAAACAGAATGAAATAAGGAGTGTCTGGTTGAGTCGATGGAAATTTTGCTTACTATTATTTTGATGGCTACTGAAGGGTTGGTTCCTGTCCCATCAATACCCAAACCATAGTCATTGTCAGTACCTTTCCATGTTTGGAAGGAAAGCCAATTTTCCGGTACTGGAAACGTGAGATTGATGGGATTGCACTGATGTTGCATACAGTTGGGATCGGGAACTCTAAGACGGGTGATATAGAGTTTTTTAAGGTTATCCCTCTTGGGTATGGTGTCGGGTCGCACTGTGAGCCCTCTGGATTGAAAGTCCACACATTTCCATTCATTGCAGTAGGTGCCTTTGCCACAGGGGTCGTGTTGATTTGAAGTTCTGGCACAGATGTACTTTTCGTTGCTGGAATATGTCCGTCGCCAGACAAGTGAGCCGCATTCGTTTGTGCCATAGTCCATGGCTTCGCAGGCATCAAAAGTGACCGATTGGGATACCTTCGGATTATAAAAGTCATGATTGACCAGTGTCTTTTTCGATGAGCCGGCTCCGACAGTGATGAGGATGTTGTAGCGATGAGTGGGGCCTGTGGGGTCATAACAGGTTTGTTTGTTGTTATCTTCACAAATACTATACGTCGTGCTATTCCACACACAGGTGTGCGTGGATGGTTTGGTGCAAATAAAATGAGTGTGATATATTAATGTAGTTCTGATGGTCTGCCCCTGTTGAGTTTTTTGCAAGCAGGGGGTGCAATGTTTGGCATCTTGGGAGGTGAGTGCACTTCGTGTCCTCCGTTGGGGGGGGATAAACTTTTGTTGTAGGGATAATGTCAGCCGAGAAGAAGTGGCAAAGCCTCGTACCATTTTTGTAATTTCACATTGGTATAGACCAAAGTCTGAGAGGGTCAGATCAGTTACTGAAAGATGAGTTGCTCTAAAATGATAATTGATGGTATATTTGGGTGAGTCTTGTAGATATATAGTATTGTTGAAAAACCAGCGCCAGATGATTCCCTTTTTCTTGATTGGAGACCTCTGGGAACAGGAGAGGGCCTGAGAGCGAAGATGCAGTGCTCCCTCATTGTTGTAACGGTGCGTGTGAATCAAGGAGTTGAATTTAGGATGTGGAGAGGACTCGAGAAGCTGTCTACGAATTCGTTGTCTGCGGAGCGGTGACCAGGAACCAGGATAGCGGTCAGGGAGATGGGAGCCAGGTGTATCCCATAGGCAGCTGGTGGTATCACAGGGAGGTTGGCAGCAGGAGAAGTGGCGCACCAGGGTATGGGAAAAAGATTGAGGAGACAAAAGGAGCCAAGAAAGAAACATAGAGGGTAGTGGGGGGCGAGTTACAGAGAAAATGGAAAAGAGATAAACTGTATGATTGAAGGATTGACGGGAAGCAAGAAAGCCTAAGCAGGAATAAGGTCCCACCGTATTCGCAGTGACATAGACATGTAGGTAGACCCGACAGGGTTGGTAGTCATACAGAAGAGAAACGTGAGGTGAGGGATGCAAGGCACGGCCTTGATGTTGAAAGGCATAATTATAGGCGGAAAGAGAGATGTCTTCAAAGGTAAAGGTAACGCGTGTGAACGGAGGGGCGAAGATAACAGCAGGATCAGCCCGAAACTGAGAAAAGACAGGAGATATCAGAATCAGAAGGGCTAGGAGAGGAACACTTGTCCTTAGCCTCCCCATGATAAGGTCGAACACAGCGCGCAGGCACCCAAAGAACACGATCAGGAAGTTGAACAGCAGCGTATCCTTTGCCCCAAGTGATCAGTTGCACAGGTCCCTTCCACTTTGGATCTGGAAGTTGCCTGAAATAAACAAGAGGTCTGGAGGTAGGGACAGGAGGTGTGGTAAAGTGACGAGAAGCAGCCGTAGAAGAAGGAGAGCCAGTAAGATTCAGAAAGTTCAAGGTATATAAACATACATTTAACACATTCTGTAACGCTGGGAGGTTCGGGGGGCGTACGCCTTTTTTCCCCATGTATCGATCAAGGGCCGTTTTGAGTGTTAAATTTGCTCTTTCCACAATAGCTTGGCCTTGGCTATTGAATGGAATTCCAAATTTGTGTACAATGGACCAATGATGACAGAACTCCGAGAAGGAGGAGCTCGTGTATGCAGGACCATTGTCTGTTTTTAAAATTTTTGGACATCCCAGTGTTACAAAGGTCCGAATGCAATGATTGATAGTGTTTTTAGTAGTCTCCCCCCTTTGCAGTGTGGCCATGATGAACCCAAAGTGTCTACAGATACGTGAATATACTTCCAGGGCGCAAAGGATGGATACTGAGTAACGTCCATTTGCCATGTGTCACAGGCCTCGGTGCCTCTAGGATTTACTCCTTCTGGGACACTTCGTGCCTGCAGACTACATGTAGGACATTGTTGAACAATTGCCGCGGCTTCTTGATGAGTAATTCCAAATTGTCTCACCAGAGCCTTTCTATTTTGATGAAAATAATCATGACTTTCTCCTGCTGTTAAGGTGTTATTCTGCAGGATTGGTAACAAATGCAACTTGCAGGCCTCATCTGCCATGTGATTGCCTTCTGAAAGAAATCCGGGCAGATGCTGATGGCTTCTGATGTGGGCCACAAACAGAGATTCCTTCCTTTCCTTCAATAGGTCTTGTAACTGTAAAAAAAGCGTCATTAAAGGAGAAGGGGTTGCAGGAGAAATGTAGGCATCAAATATATTCAAGGCCAATTGTGCCACATACAGACTATCAGATATTACATTAATTGGCTGGTTGGGAAAAAGTGTGAGTGCCATATTGAAGGCAGACAGTTCAGCCTGTTGAGCAGAAGGTTGTGGTGTGGTAAGTTTTTTATGCCATTGATTGTCAGTTTGCCACACACAAGCCCCGATGGTTTTAGAACCATCAGTGAATACAGTAAGACAATCTTTCACTGGTTGTTGTACTAAAGGAGTCTCTAGAGTGAGCGGAATTGTTTTCAGCACTTGTATGCGTGGGTCTGGTGGTAGATGGCAGGAGACATTCCCTTGCCACCCTTCCAACGCATCTTGTAATGCATCAGAATTTTGGAAGAGTGGTTCCCATTGTGTTAGTCTGCAGGGAGTGTAAAGCGTGCAGATATCCACACCCATCAAGGCTCTAGCTCTTTTCCTCCCCCGTTCTATAAGAAGAGCCATTTGTGCAGCTCTTGTGGTGATTGATGCTTTTGGGGTATGAGGAAGGTGAATCCACTCTAAAATGTGTAGTCTCTTTGAAGTCGAGATTTGAACGATGATTGCTGTAAGGAGTGTGGGTGTGGGAAGAAGCGCCAATGAGAGTGCATGATTGTGTAATGAGCAGTCCACCCAATGGGTATGCAAGGCGCTGTTGATTTCTTTAAGAGCATTAAGCTGTTGCTCATTCAGCCAAATGAGATCCACTGGACACTTAAGGCCGACCAATGCTTGAAATAATGGCGAGAGAGTATGAGTTGAAATGGAAAGATATGGGCGTGCCCAATTGAGCGTGCCCAGGAATTGCTGTAACTGAACCAAGGTTGCAGGTTGAGGGAGTGTGAGAACAGGAAGGTGAGGTGAAGCTGTGGAGGCTAAAACCTTGTGTCCTAAATATTGTAACGGATAATGAGACTGCACCTTTTCTGGTGCTACATGCAGTCCTGCAAGAGCAAGGAGAGAGAGAAGACATGGAAAAGTTTTACATACTGTACCTTTAGGACCATCAGCTGCAATCAGGATGTCATCCATGTAATGATACACTAAAATTTCAGGAAATTTGTCCCGATAGGGTTGTAAAGCTTTATTTACAAAATATTGACACATCGTAGGAGAATTGAGCATTCCTTGGGGAAGAACTTTCCATTGATATCTAGCTGTAGGTTTAGAATTATTAAACTCAGGAACGGTGAAGGCAAATAGTATCCTGTCCTCTGGTATCAGCGGGATGGAGAAAAAACAATCTTTGAGATCAATGATTATGAGATCAAATGTTACAGGAATTAAATTTGGATTTGGAAGGCCGCATTGCAATGGGCCCATAGGTTGCAATATAGCGTTCAGAACACGGAGATCCTGTAGGAGGCGCCATTTGCCACTTTTCTTTTTAATTACAAACACTGGTGTGTTATATGGGCTGGTCGATGGTTCAATATGACCTTCTGCCAATTGTTGTTGAACGAGAGTGTGAAGTGTGTTTAATTTTTCTTTTGTAATAGGCCATTGATCAATCCAAACAGGAATATTTGATTTAAGAGTGAGAGAAAGAGGAGAAATAGCCATAATTCAAGGTATGTAGAGAGAAGTGTGGAGTTGAGATAGCAGGTCACGGCCCCACAAATTGCAATGTAATGGAAGGACAAAGGGTTTAAGATAAGCAGTCACAGAGGAATGAGGCATAGAGGCAGTAAGCCAAAGTGAGCTAACCTTTGCTGCCTGCGCTCCACCGACGCCTTGTACTGAAGTTGTTTCAGCAAGGGGCCAAGAGGATGGCCACTCAGACGATCGAATGACAGAGACGTCAGCTCCGGTGTCAATCAGGCCAGCAAAAGATTGGCCATTCAGCAATATGGTTAACATAGGTTTGGAGGCTTGAACAGATTGCTGTAGAGCAAACAAAGAAGGGGGTTCAGGAGAGGGAAGAAGAATGAGAGTAGCCACAATCGTTCCCGCTTTCAGGGAAAAGCACCGGTCGCCAATGGCAGCGAGAGAGAGATTTTTCAGAGAAGAGGAGTCGTACAAAAAGGGTACAGCGACTACACCTTCAATGGTAAGGGAGGAGTTAGGTATGAGCAAAACAGGCAAGGAAGGCGGAAGTGGCTTCAGAACAGTGATAGAAAGAGGGAGAGTGAAGACCGAACCAGGATCATCATAAACGATGTCCTCTGTCAGCTGTACAGGGAAAGAAGTAGGTTGTAAAAAGGAAAGAGAAGAGGAAAGAGAAGTTTCAGCCTTTGTAGCGGGATTAGCTGAAGACCCCATGCCTAGTTTTCCGATTGCTGAGCAGGAGGAGGGTTAGAGCGACATTGGGAAGCCCAATGAAAACCTTTTCTGCAACGAGGGCAAACAGTTTTTGGCTTGGCAGCATAGGGTGCAGTACCCCGAGACTGGCCACGAGGCGTTCCAGAGCGGTTTGCAAACGGTTAACGAATGAAGAGTAAGACTCGTCAATCTCCTGCACTACCTTCAAAAAGGTGTGTGTGGATTTAGAGTCTGAGTCATCCACACGTTTCAGGGCATTCATCGCACAAAGATGAATGATTGCAAAGGCACGGCGAGGGCAAGTTTGTTGCTGAATCAGGGTGGAGTATAATCCGGTTCCCTTTAAGTGATCAGCAATGACCAGATTAGGGAGGCCTCGTCTTATTTCAGCATCTACTAATTTTTCATATTCAGACTGCCAAACAACATACTGGGCAGGAGTCATAAGCATGGAAAACAACATCTTCCAATCATATAACAGCATTACAGTGTTAGCAGACACGAGAGAATCAAGCATGCCACGAGTGTAAGTGGATTGCAGTCCATACATATTTACAGCCTCTTTTAAATTTTTCAGCACTCTTAACTCTATGTTGGTATGAACAGGAGCGCCAGGGGCTCCCGGAACAAGAGTCATAGGGTAAGCAGAAGGTATATCACAAGATTCTAAGGTGAAGGAAGGAGAAGCCAGGATAGCAGTAATATTTCCCCCCGAGGGATGTGGGGACGGAGAATCAGTAGGAATAGGAGAGACAGAAGGAGAGGAGGGCTGCAGACGATTGTGCGGAGTGTCAGAGTGAAAAGGAGGGGCAGAGGCAAGCTGAGGAATATCATCCGAAGAGGCGACAGATTGGTAAGGTGGGGGAGAAGAATCAAAGTGAACAGCAGGAGGCTTAACAGTTTTAGAGGCAAGAGATAAAGACTCGGGGAGAGTGGTGGAGGGGTAAATAGTATTGAGCACAGCCATTATCGCACGCCAGGACATAAGAATGTCTGGTGGAGCTCTGGGGACATCATACAGATATTTTCCCAAGCGTTCCCACGAAGTGCGATGCAGCGTGCCCTCAGCCGGATAAGCAGACAGTGCTGTTCCACATAAAGCAAGAAGGAGGTGATAGATTTTTTAGACAAGGTATATACAGTGGTGCCGTTAATTTTCTGCAAACAATTAGCCTTCTTCACTAATTGGTAAAGTTCGTCCCTATGAACTGACGAAACTTTGGAGAGTGAGGAGCCCATTACTTACGATTGTACAGAGCCTTTGCCAGGTGCGTAGCAACGGGAGTGAAGGCAGCGCACCTCTAGACAGAAGTCACGCCGTGGAGCTGAAGAAGGGAGAGATCCCGGACGAGCCCCCAGTTGTCGCATTGTCGCGGTTTGCTCGTTGTCCTTAGGTTCTCTGATCAGCCCGTAGAGCCCCCGCAGGGGTGAAATTTAGAGGGACCCTCGCGAGGGTGAGTACTTAAGTACTAGAATCAATAATTGACACAGACACCATAGTTTCTCAAGGTGAGAGAGCACGTTGTGCCCGGGGTAGATGAAGAAGTCCCCCGATTGCAACGCACCACCCTCTTTTATTTTGCAGTTTTATCAGGGCGGGGGGAGCGAGACATATGTGAAGAGGAGCAAGGAAGTATAATTCTAATGGCGCCATGGCAGGATGCGACCACTGTTGTGTGCTAAGATAGCGTGATTATCTATTAACAAGATTTTTGTAGTCAGCTAGTTTCTGTAACTATTTGCCTACGTGTCGTGCCAAGCTGAGTTTATCATGCAATTCCTAACTTGAGAAGGTCATTCTTAGGGCCTTAGGTCAAGAGGACTCTCGAGGTTTACTACATACTGGCCTCTTTGAGGCTCAGCAACCTCCTTGCCTGGGTTGCTTGATTCCATTGCTCAATTAATGGACGTATCTCTACACCTGATAGTTCAGGAAACTTTAATCTACCTTTATCCAGTGTAGAATTGGGTACAACTCAGGAGTTCATGGTCATCATGCAATCATGGATGTGACACAAATTAGACCCTAAACCATATAGATGGTCACATTACACATTTGCTTCAGGGCATTGGTTATCTAGTCTGGAAGTGGTCTGCTTACTGTTTACTGTTCATCTGTGCTGCCCCTTGCCTTCCCCAACCACAAACCTATATTTTCAGTCCATACCAGGCAACTAATAAACTAACAAACTGAGAAAGTGTTTTCCTCTGGAGATAGACAGATGGATAGATACAGGTGAAACTCGAAAAATTAGAATATCGTGCAAAAGTTCATTTATTTCAGTAATGCAACTTAAAAGGTGAAACTAATATATGAGATAGACTCATTACATGCAAAGCAAGATAGTTCAAGCTGTAATTTGTCATAATTGTGATGATGATGGATTGCAGCTCATGAAAACCCCAAATCCACAATCTCAGAAAATTAGAATATTGTGAAAAGGTGCAATATTCTAGGCTCAAAGTGTCCCACTCCAATCAGCTAATTAATAATAGCTGCAAAGGGTTCCTGGGCCTTTAAATGGTCTCTCAGTCTGGTTCAGTAGGAATCACAATTGTGGGAAAGACTGCTGAACTGACAATTGTGCAGAAAACCATCATTGACACCCTCCATAAGGAGAGAAAGCCTCAAAAGGTAATTGCAAAAGAAGTTGGATGTTCCCAAAGTGCTGTATCAAAGCACATTAATAGAAAGTTATGTGGAAGGGAAAAGTATGGAAGAAAAAGGTGCACAAGCAGCAGGGATGACTGTAACCTGGAGAGGATTGTCAAGAAAAGACCATTCAAAAGTGTTGAGGACTTTCACAAGGAGTGGATTGAGGCTGGAGTCAGTGCATCAAGAGCCACCACACACAGATGGATCCTGCACATGGGCTTCAAATGTTGTATTCCTCTTGTCAAGCCGGTCCTGAACAACAAACAACATCAGAAGCATCTTACCTGGGCTAAAGAGAAACAGACCTGGTTTGTTGCTCAGAAAAGTCCTCTTTTCTGATGAGAGCAACTTTTGCATCTCATTTGGAAACCAAGGACCCAGAGTCTGGAGGAAGAATGGAGAGGCACACACTGCAATATGCTTGAAGTCCAGTGTGAAGTTTCCACAGTCTGTGTTGATTTGGGGAGCCATGTCATCTGCTGGTGTTGGCCCACTCTGCTTCTTTAAGTTCAGGGTCAACACAGCCATCTACCAGGAGATTTTGGAGCACTTCATGCTTCCTTCCACAGACGAGCTTTATGGGGATGCTGACTTCATTTTCCAGCAGGACTTGGAACCTGCCCACCCTGTCAAAAGCATCAAAACCTGATTCAATGACCGTGGGATTACTGTGCTTGATTGGGCAGCAAACTCGCCTGACCTGAACCCAATAGAGAATCTATGGGACATTGCCAAGAGAAAGATGAGAGACATGAGACCGAACAATGCAGAAGAGCCAAAGGCCGCTACTGAAGCATCCTGGTCTTCCATAACACCTCAGCAGTGCCACAGGCTGATAGCTTCCATGCCACGCCGCATTGAGGCAGTAATTGCTGCAAAAGGGGCCTAAACCAAGTACTGAGTACATTTGCATGCTTACACTTTTCAGAGGTCCAATATTGTTATATGTACAATCCTTGTTTTATTGATTGCATGTAATATTCTAATTTTCTGAGATTGTGGATTTCGGGTTTTCATGAGCTATAAGCCATCATCACAAATATGACAAATCATGGCTTACTTTGCATATAATGAATCTATCTCATATATTAGTTTCACCTTTTAAGTTGCATTACTGAAATAAATGAACTTTTGCATGATATTCTAATTTTTTGAGTTTCACCTGTAAATAGATAGATAGATAGATAGATAGATAGATAGATAGATAGATAGATAGATAGATAGATAGATAGATAGATAGATAGATAGATAGGAAATAGAAAGAGGAGGAGATCCATAAATTGATAAATCATGTTATGTGTGTATGCGTGTTGGGTGTTACGTGAATTTAGTTGTATGTATACTATGTATATATGTACAATGACAATAAAGAATTCAAATTCAAATTTGAATTCAAATAAATATAAATGAATATATTGTTTACAAACAAATATTTGGAGGGTATATAAAAGTTGGATTGTGGTAATTTAATTGTTATTATTAAGTTCTTATTTTTGTTATTTTCATGGGATACATTGTACTACCAACAGAGAGTACATTAATCCTTAAAGTAAATAAAATTTATACAGTTGATCAGTAAACCCATTTTTCGCAATTCTGCCACTAGAACTGTGGCATGGATGCACATGAGAGAGATGCAGTCCAGGCATCACAAGTACAGTCATTCAAGTTATTCCATCTTCTGAACATCTTAGGTGAAGGAAAGAGGAGAGATTTGGAGAAATTTAGAATATTGCATACTGCACAACTATATTTTGCCTTCCTCTTAATATAATGTATAAAGTTACATGTAATGTCTGAACATTGGTTTTATACTGTTATGTATATATATGATAACACCAATAAATGAGCTTAATGTAAAGAAATTGTCATTTTCTATGTATGCTTGTTATTTCCAGTCTACTGAAAAAATATTCAGATTCTGAATTGGTATTTTTCCTTCCTTCCTTCCTCCCTCCGTCTCTCTCTCCTTCCCTCCCTCCCTTCCCTCCCTCCCTCCCTGCCTCCCTTCCTTCCTTCCTTCCACAGTATCTTTGCCCATAATGGACTATTGGTGCCAAAATCTGCAGTAGAAAAGAAGTAATTGGTGTGGCAAATTCTCCTATTGATCGAGCAATTGATTCACTTGTCCAATCTACCATATAAGTATCAAGGATGTAAGGAAGGTGTCACTCTAGGGAATACAGATACTGAAATGTCATTTAGAGGGAAAGCACATGTTCCATGGAAAATAGCACATAGTTTGGTGACTTTATGATCAATCAAAAGAACCCACCCAATAAATATCCAATAGTTTTCTTTCTTATATCACTTGCCCTGCCAATGTTCAGCATGTGTGAGAGTAATATTACAAATGATACTAAAACGGACAAAGCCAAAGAATAAGTTCCTTTAATTTCCAACTGTCCTGTTTTTTTTTAAATATCCAGTGCAATTTTCAGATTTCACTTTCCTGATTTCAGTGTATGTCACCAAAACTGGGGTTCCCAGGATTCTTTCAATGGCACCTAGAAGCAAGTTTTCTGTTCCCATAAATTTGGAAAATGAGCTTTCCTTATTTTTGTTTTTTCTTTTTTTGTAGATTTTTTTGCAAAAGCAACACGAACAAAAAGTAGCATTCAATGAAAATTCATGCTTCTCTTGTTTTTTTCACTTTGCTCTGAATAGAAACTCAAAAATATCAAAGTTTGTTTTTCTATTCTAAAAGTTTTTTCACATATGTAACCTATAGATCAGGAATGTCAAACTCACATTGTCACATTGTCACGTGATGTAGTTTGACTTTTTTCCCCTTTGCTAAACTGGGGGTGGGCATAGCCAGCATAAGATGCATCTGGCCTGCAGACCACGAGTTTGACATCACTGCTATAGATACACTTTGGTCCCCTAATGGTTTTAGCTCTTTTCCCATTTGGGTCAATGTTGCACACTTATATTTTGTAAGAAGTCTTTCTCCTTTCATGAAATAAAACCAGTGTGATGTCCCAATTAAAAATTAGCTTCTAGAAATCCATAATTCTAAATGCACATAATCTGTAAACTCACCAAATGTCTTTGTCAAGGTTCATGTAAGTCTTAAATCTTTTTTTTATATTTTAGAGAAAATATCATCCTTCCCTATGGATTCAAAATCTTCCTGAAATAACTCCTGAGCATTTGAGAAAATAAGTGACATACTCAAAGGTATGAGTGGCAAAACACTGTCTCTTTGGCAGAAAGTCTCGAAGGATTCTGTTGTGGCCACTGGAGATAAAAAGCTTGAGTTTATGAGTAGGATCATGTAGATCTTTGCAAAATATACCTATGTACTTTTATTCCCATATTATTTCTTGGGACTGAAGTGTGGGTAATTTAGAGAAGGTTTCCCAATGGTGTTTGGCATAATCCCATTTTAAACTTTGGTATTCCTCTTTTCCATAAAGTTTTTTTTTTCATATTCATTTTCTACTCTCCCTTTTCCAGTGGATACTTTCACTACATTCCCAAATAAGCAATTTTGGCTTTATACATATTATACTGTATTAATTTTATAGATATTATACTGTATTGAGATGGAAAATAACCTTTGTATGATTGGAGTTTGCAAAAGGAAATGGTTATGGTCTAAATTCAAGTCAACATTTTTTGAAAGTTTGAGCTAGGTAAATGTGTTTCTATTATAGTGATACAATAGGAAAAACACTATTTATTATTGGCTGATAAAGCAGAACTGATGTAAACCATTAGCAGAAATCTCATAATGTTGGCTTATAATCATTAATGCTTTTATTTCATTTTGCTTTATTTCAGACATTAAATTTTCGTTTACTCCAAGGATCCTATTTGTTGTTTGCTGTTTGCAGAATGGTGGATTTCTCAAACCTAGTAAAGCAGAACTTGAAAACTTTTCTGACAGGAGCAATAGCTGTTGTACTTTTTAATGAGATTGCCTTTGCTATTTATTTTATTTATTTATTAAATTTATTTGTTGCCCATTTTGACGTATCAAAAGGATTCTTTGTTAGGAACTGCCGGGTATAAATTCATTATTTTTTTCAGTCTTTTTATAGATTTTATTCTAATAATTTAACACAGCCCTACCAGTGTGTTTTTTGAAATTTGTCCCTCAAAACTCAGCATAGTCACTTCTTGAATAACAAAAATAGATATGAGATCTAAAATAAAAGTTTACAGTATGAGATATTCCTGTTCTACTTTTTTACTATTTTCTTGGATTTTTCATCTATGTTTTTCAGTCCCTGTTCCCCATAAAATTATTTCATACCAAATGAACACATTCTGATCTCACTTGTTGTTTCAATATTTTTCCCTTTCTTCATTTAATTGCTTTTGTAATTTTTTTTAACTTCTGCAAACTCCAAAATCTAACTGGTTATGAATTATGCTCGTTCAACTAGGTATGTATTTACATTTAGGGAATACAAAGTATGTGTTTACTTTGATTATTTGCCTTTAATTTGTTTTCCCATGAATTAGGCTGTCATACTACATGATAAGGTCAGGTCAAAATTTTTCAAATGGGGAAGTCATTTAGGCCTTTTAATTCACTGTTTTCAGTCATGGTAAACTTGCACTTAACAGTCCAGCACATCCTGCCTTCTCTAATGTAAGCTATTCTTACATTATAGCAAAAAGCAGACTACCATAAAAAAAGACATATGCATGAAAGCTGTCCTGCAGTAAGGGCCAGAGCATATATAAATTGGTTATCACAACTGAGAAAGTTCTAGCAAGCCTTTACAACTGATCTAATACTTGAGTCTGAGATCAGGCATGATCTTGTATTAAATCATGATGTTTTCACCTAGGGGAAGGAGATCTCCAGCCATTCAGTTGCTGAACTTCAGATCTCAGCACTGCACAAATGATT
The DNA here is from genome assembly GCA_023653725.1 of Bungarus multicinctus. Lineage (NCBI taxonomy): Eukaryota > Metazoa > Chordata > Lepidosauria > Squamata > Elapidae > Bungarus > Bungarus multicinctus. The sequence continues at coordinate 68,029,734 of CM042844.1, forward strand.
ACAACTTGTTAAATGATGTTAAAATTGTTAACTTCCCTAAGGACCTAAAACATTTTACAGCAAACCTAAAACAAAATCTTTCAGAATGTTAGACATAATTTTCTATAGAGATCACATTCTAAGATGAGTCCTAAAGTCACTTAAGAAATCAGTGTGTTTTTAATCAGAAAATAAGCATTAGAAAGTATGTTTTTATCAGCACAATCTAATTTTAAATACAGAATACTCTTAACTGTGTTACAGTTTTATCTGGCTTAATTACAATGTTTAGAAACAGATCCAGCTACTCAAATTGAAACCATATTTACCTTTAGGAAGAAAGAAAAAGATTTATGATATTATTAAAATCGTTGCATGTCCTTGTGATTCTTACATAAAAATAACTAGACTAACAGTGAAGTCTCTAACAGAATTTAATTTGAATTTAACAGAAGAAAGGAATGCCAACAACTGTTCTCCTCCTGTGCCTGGAAGAACATAGAAGAACACAAGAATCTTCTGTCATATAGCCAAGACTTTCAAATTGGCCTTTGATTACCATGGATCCTACAATTTATGATTTACAAGTCACCCAAATGTCATCATGATTTAAAACATCGAAATTCTGCCAAATAATTAGCAGAACAAAAATTCAAGGAACACTACTTTGGGGTTATCATTAAATTAGCCATTTATGGATTTTATAAAGAAAAGAGACAAAAATATTTTATAGTGTACTTTAAAAATCATTGCATATTTCCCTCATGTCGAACATTTTCTAATGTCAGAAGCAGGGTGGATGACACTAAAATCATAAATCCAATGGACAAGTGTTGAATATTACTTTATTTTGCCAACACAGAAACTGAATAAAATATTATGGGTAATATATCTGTGCAACCTATATATTTATATAGCTGCTCAGAGTCACCTCAAGTTGCGAGGTGGGTGGCAAATAAATTTAATAATAAATAGCTAAGAATATTTACATGCATGCAATTTTCCAAAAAGACATAAAGAAAAGGAAAAACAGTTATGTAAGCAACTAGTAGGCATAGTTGGGAGAGACAGACAGATTAAAGACTGCAGAAATAAATTAGATTATATTAGGAAAAATCAATAGAGATGACCTGTTCTAAATATCAAGATTCAACTGCAATTAACAAAGAATCCTTCTAAGAGCTGATACTGCTAGGATTATTTTCCTGAATCACTTGAAATGAGTGGAAAATTGTGAGAGTAAAGGACAACCATTATACTTGAACGGTTCAATTCCTGTCATTGACCTTGGCTCCAGAACAACTAGAGTAGGGCTACTTCAGTCTGAGAATAGTCTCCTCCTTCATTTTGCTATTTTTGTCTCAAAATCCTAGGCCTCCAGTGTTGCTGTTTAGCTTTTCTGATTCTTAAACCCTGTAGCTCTTAAGACAGCTAAATATCTAGGAGAATGAGACTGGCAGGGGTTCAGTGGATGCAGTTGTAACTAACACAGAGAAAGAGAAGTAGCAACCGTGAATATTTAACCAACATCTGTAGCATGGTCACCAGAACCTCAGTAGATGGAGTAGTCATCTCCCAAAGCTTTAGGGAGCCCTATTTACTGACTCCTCCTGTCACCCCATGTTGGACAACAAGCTCCAGATGTGGGGAAAGTAAGATTACATAATTACATAAGTGACCCCATTTATGTGGGACAGGATAAATAATAGATCACAGTCCAGCTGACAAGGATTGCCCTTGTTTTGTACTCCCGGCCAGGTGTCCCAGATGATTTACACACACACAAAAAAAAAAAGTCCCAGAAAATTGCATATGCTCTCAGAGGGAAGTGCAGATTTAATCATCTATTACAACTTGTTCCAGCCTGGCCAGAACAACCTGTGCAAAGTGGAAACAACACCTGATCAAATGGCTAAATCTGAACTCTCCTTTTCCCTAAAGCAGTGATTTTTGAAAGAGCACTGGAGTCTACTTTCTTGAACCCACCCTCTGTCCAGTTTAGTTGCTTGAAAAGCCTAGAATACTTCATATTGGCCCCCCTCCCCTAGCTCCATGTATCACTCTTTTCATAAGCATAAACAAATACAATTATAATACTCATAATACCAATATTTGAGGACTAACAAAAGCATATTAAGATATTTGGATTAACTTGGATAGGTTCCTGACATAGTCATCATTGTTCTTTCAGAACAATTCTTTATCACAGCATTTATCAATTCTTTCTGTCACTTCACCTCCATAGAGACACAATCGGTCTTGGGTACTTTGCATTGCGTTCTTGCCCAAAGGCACTAGACTTGTATGTCTACTGTCCAGTATTTCCAAAAACAAAAACAAAAAACCCCACAATCTGGATTTCAATTATAGTAGAAGCAGCTTTGGTCTATCCATGCTCTCCAAATAGGTATCATGGAAAGATACGGTAGATATGATATGATAACACTGTCATGTGTCTTATTTGGGAGATTTCTTCCCCAAATTGAGAGGGAGGGAGTGAGAAAGGGAGAGAGGGAGGAAGGAAGGAAGGAAGGAAGGAAGGAAGGAAGGAAGGAAGGAAGGAAGGAAGGAAGGGTTTTCTAAAAAGATTTTATAAAAAATAAATGATAGTTAGATGAATAGATTTAATATATCATGACTGAATGAATCCTTGTAGGTTCCCTGTAAGCATTCAAATGCAGATTTAGTTTAGGTCCCTTCCCTGGTTTTCTTCACTTCCTTACATATATTCACCCCAGATCTATTGCCTGAATAGAGTTTAATTTGGGTCAAAACACAGGGGTTAATTTCATCCTTCAAAATGATTGCAGGAAGAGCAACATTATTTAGCAAAGGCCTACACGCAGACAAGAAAGCTGTAACAATACACTTAGAAATTCAGAATTTATTCCATGCTGTGCAGCCACCCAGGAGATTCACAAAATAATGATATCCTGAGCAGCAGCTGTGGAAAATGACTAATGTACACTATTCCTTTATTTTGCCACATTTCGTTTTACCTCACCTGTCCCATTTAACGTTGTATATTCAATTCACTTTTTCACCTCACGTAGTGGGACTTTGGAGAGGTAGGAAATGACAAAAATACAGCTTTGTTTTCTATCTGAGTTCTTTTCTAGCCAGCTTCCTCCAGTGCCTGACTTTGCTTCTTCATCAACATATCCAACAGAGCCTGGGGCAACGCTGAAAGAAACACCCAGTGCATTCAATTTACAAACAGAAATAAACACCTTTTCAGCAGGTTCTACATAATCACTAAACAAAACCAGGCAACAACAACAAAAATGTTTTTTTGATGTTGCTGCAGTGTGACTATGACCCCGTATTTCCTTCAAGAAATAACACTATTACCTAAAGATGTCTAGCACTGGGATCTCAGACAGAATTGCAATTTCCTTTCTTGTTTACTAAAAAGCTAATATTTTGGTTTTTGTGTCACACCTAGGCATATTGCTTTGCTATGTGTGTGCTGCATTCTATTCCCCAGTTCTATGGGGAACACACAGTTGCTCTCTCTAAGGATCATACCTGAGCCATGGACTGAAAAGAAAGCCATTTCACGGTGCCAGGTATTCTCAGCTCAAAGGATACCGAGGCTGGCAGAAGCTGAGAACTTTGTGGAACGGCAACTGAGTGGGTGAAAATGGATCAGATATGAAAATGTCTGAAGCAATAAATTAACACACAGCAGGTGGGGTGATAACTTAATCTTGTCTAGTCCAAACAGTACCTGACACCCATTATTGTTATAGGAAGTGGTGCACTGTAATGGTACTGGAGCGAAAACTATCATTCCCCAGTGATTTGAAGCAATGGAATAGGTATGTAATGTGATTCCTCAAAGGAACCTATAAGGCGATTTACACTTATTTGTGCACTGAATCTAGGTTAACCTGCCAATATACTCTCTAACATGTTTGCTGGGTTTTGACTTCTGAGTAGTCTAACTGTACACAATCTGTCTCGATTTTAAGCATATATGATGCTTTGGTAGGCAATATTTTCCAAAGTAGCATATTTGTTGCAAAATTTTATCTTTATGTCTTGAAAGATATATGACATATAAAGTTGCAATTATATGTGCTTGCCAAGAAGAAGCAGACAGCAATATGAAAAAAAACCCAAAAGGCTTTATTATAATCACTAAGATTCCATTTGTTTCTCTTATACATATGATGTAAAACACCAACTTCATAGCAAGGACACCTAGTATACAGCATTCATTTGAAGTAATGTAAGAATTTTCTCTTAAGCAACAAAATTTAGACAATATTATTATTCAGTAAATAGAACAAAGAACAACAAAAAGAATCAGATCTTTTCATCATTCGTTGTTGTTGCTGTTTGGAAAATCCTGGTTCCAGTTAGAAATTGCTCAAATAATATCAGTAGATATAACAGGTACACATCAAAATGGAGTAGAAAGTGCGGTTGTAAATCATAGCTGATAGTCAACATATTTAGATCATTCCCAAAAAATGTTCAATACACATGCTATTCCATCTAATGTACCAATAACTATAGGGATGACTTTGTAAGATCTTTTCTATAATCTATCTGTTTAATTTGATAGGTTTTTGTATTTAGTTCAATACTTTTTGGAGGAATCAGTTTGAGAATATCAAAAATCACACTATCTAATTGAATGCATCTCTGCAAAAAAATATTAAGATTAAAAAACTACAATATGTAAAATTAGAGATAAAAAATAAACAACAGATAACAAATTGAAAGTTAAATAATATAAGTCCTATTAATCTCTTTCTCTTATACTTTTGCCTTTTTTAGTTCCAGAAAGAATTTCATGCTATTATTTTACACTGAATTCTAATGAGCAAAAATGTTATAGCTCCATATTTTATTTCAAATTAAATACCTTTATTATGAAATAAATTTTATTTGGTCCCTACCATATAGCCAAATTCTGCTTTCAGTCACAGCCGTGTGATCCTAAAATCACAATATTTATTATTCCTATATCTAGTAATATGCTTAGTGTAACTATTACACTGCAGTTCATTATTCCTATTATTATATTTGGCAAGAAGTTTTTTCTCCAGACATTATTGTTTTGTCATCTGATAACCAAAATCAATACTTTTCTCAAGAGGGAGAGGAAGTAGGATCTTTCTGAAAGTCTACAACCCAGTCCTTTCAGCAGTTCCAAGAGGGGTTCATACCCATTTGCATGGGTGACAAACTTCCAAGTGGCCTCAACGACTCTCTGAAAGAAAGCAAATGTTCAGCTGTCTGCAAGGAGTATAAATTCTTCCATTCCCCACTATTCAGTCAGAGCTGAAGAAGATTCTTGGATGAGAAGCGAAACATCTTCAAAGTCTAGTTGCCTCTTGAAAAAAGCACCTTTGGAGGATCTTCCTGAAAGTTCTGTTGTTAATGACAGGCAGTCCTAAATTTCTCCTCTATTTCATGAAGATCTTATCATCCTCTTATCATGGCAAAGTACTTCCTGTACATGAAATGAATAGAGTGTCAGGGAATATCTAAATCATTGATCCCTCTGGAATGGTCTGCCCCCAGAGATACGCACCAACACGGACCTGAGAGCCTTCAGACGGGCGTTAAAAACTTGGCTCTTTGAGCAGGCTGGCCTAGGCTGACACAAGATTTTAATTTTGTCTCTCGTTTTTAATTGGTTTTGAATATTTGGGGTTTTAACTATTTTATGGGGGAGGGGTAAAGTTTTTTAAATTTTTAAACAGCCTAAATTATTTAATTCGTTTTAAATTTTTGTACAGTGTATTGGGGTTGTGATCGGCTGTGCACCGCCCTGAGTCCTTTGGGAGAAGAGCGGCATATAAGTATTAGTAATAAATAAAATAAAATAATAATAATAAGGGATTTATATGAGCAACAAGGGTCTTTCCATTGACTCTTGATCTGGCTTGCTGATGCTTGATTTGGCTACTGATGGTCTGCTCTAAGTCAGTTTTCCCTGATGAGACATTCACCAAAGGGGTTGAGACTGCAATTCCCAATATTGCAGTAATTCTGGGAGTTGAAATCCACCAGGCTTAAAGTTGCCAAGGTTGGGGACACCTGCCTTAGCCAACATGGGAAGCTGCAATCTCAAAACCAGGATGCTGCATCAGGTAGGGAAGGAGGACCTATGTAAATGAAGTGCTTCTCTTGTTGCTTTCCGTCCCCTTAGGACAAACATTTATCCCCCTTACAGTTGGAAGGAATATGATTTTAACTTTGCTGAGTACAGTTGTATTTGCAAAGGATACAGATGCTAATATTTGAGTTTTGAGAAGTGCTGAAAAGGATAGGTGAAAGCCATTTCACTTGTTTTAATAGCTTTTCTATAGCAAATTAGATTTATCAGATAATAATAGGAACAAAAGTGTTCTTCTTGAGTGATTATGTTATTCATTTCTTTTCACTTTTCTGTATTTCTCATGATTAGTAGTAGAAATTACTCTGTTTTGTATCTCCAAAACTAAGGAGGCAACTTTGAAAAATATCCTGAAATTATTCCTAGGAATAAAATAGTAGTTGACTTACAAGTCAAAAATACCATCACTAAAAACTGGAGGAAAGAATGAATCGATAGCAGCTATGTTCAATGCTTGTTCATCTCTGTGCTGGCAAACTATGTTTGTCTGATTCCAGTAGGTGGCACAGGTAAATCTGGATAACCCTCTACAAGTGTATGTTTCACAAACTTAATTTTAATTTACCCTGGGCTAAAGGATTTGCCTCTCTTCCAGCTCCTGGTTCCCTCACCTTCTGAGGCAAATACCCATTTTGTTCTCTCTATCTGATGAAAAAAAATATTCATTTGATCTCTACTCTTCTAGATCATTTTCACCCTACGCATTCTAAATATAAGATCAGAATAAGCACAAATTTCGTTCCTATTCTTGAGCTCAACACAGCATCAAGTAGTTAAGCCACTAATCTATATTTCAGAAGAATACAATCAACCAGTATTCAGCAATCCATGCAATTAAGAAAGATAACTCTAGAAGCATTTTTATATACTACAGTGTGAGATGGGGAAGGTACGTGTAACATATATTTTCTAATCCTGGAATAGAGACTGTTTTGGAAGATAGAGAAGAGTAGAAAGATACAATAAAAGTATGATGAAGATTAAGACACAAAACAGATTTGGCTAGCTTCGCCTATTATTGGTTTTTCATTCTATTAGTCATCTGCTCTCCACCCTATTAATATCATACAGGACCATCAATTATTGATATAGAATAATGCTCTACCTTCTGTATACTTATTTGCAGAGCATGTGAATTTTTTCAATAAATTTTAGGAGATTACCTCTGATTTTTTTTTCTTCCAGGTTAAATAATGTTTTTCACTTACAAGTAATAAAATAAAATATTCATCAAATCTGTTAAACTGTATTTAGGAAAAAATAGGATATGGTAAAGACATCTATAATCATATTTCATTTTAACATAACTGTTTTTTCAATAGCATCTCATATACATGGCCTTTTCTTATTACTCCACTATTATTATGCTATTGATTCTAAATGATTTTATACTATTTTTACATTTTATGTTATTCAACTTTGAATCATTGTTGATTTGGCACAAATACAAGAAAAAGAAAGAAAGAAAGAAAGAAAGAAAGAAAGAAAGAAAGAAAGAAAGAAAGAAAGAAAGAAAGAAAGAAAGAAAGAAAGAAAGAAAGAAAGAAAGAAAGAGGGAGGCAGGCAGGGAGGGAGGGAGGGAGGAGAAAAAAAGAAATTACATTTAATATTTCATCATATGCTATATGGGTCTCTCCTTACAAGAAAAAATATTTTATAAATTAAGTAGAACTTTGTTTTCATTACTGTTTTAATTCTGAAGAAACAAAGACTCCAAGTATTTATCTGTGTTACATTCATTTTAAAATTTGCTTTCTTTATATTCTGATTTATTCATTCATATCAACTGCTGTGAATTAATGTGCCAATGGCACATAAACATAAGGCTAAAATCCAAAACACCCATTTTGCTAACAACAATAACTGATTTGTTGCAAAGCCTTTTTATAATTCCTTACAAAGGCAAACCATGTTCATCGGTCATTAGGATTTCTTTACTTAATTTGTTGGAAGGATAGATATGATTACCATTTGCTAGAGAAACTACTGCCCAGTGCTGCCAAAATAAGAAATGCTCGCTGCAGCAGCTCTTGTAGTAAATCTCTTTCTAGCATCCCATTCTCACCGTATTTCTCATTGCATTGCACAGCCAGTTAACTAGGATTAACAGCAGCATATGCTTTTGTCTAAATGGAAGGCCAGCTCCCACACAGCCACAATATGCAGTGTATGGTGGAAGTCTGAAGGTAGCTAAATATTCCAGCGTGCCTTATAGAGTGCTCACTTTCTAAATTTCCTTTGCACTTTGTTTACTATATATACCAATAGTGTAATATTAAACAAAAACAGTGTGTCCTGTGCCAGAATGATTGATTACTACACCATGGCAAGGTCACCTACCAGGAACAGGCTGAGTGCAGTAAGGGCTGTCTGACTCATACAGTTAACACTATATCCGCATTGTATGAATGTCACCAGCAATCCAGTGATTTATTGCTTGGAAGGCTCTGTTCAATTTTTTCTGCCTGACCAAATTGCACATTTTCTAGAAAAAGAAGCAAAAATATTTCAGCACATGGATTACCCCCAAGTCCTCATTTCCCCCACTGGGTTCAACAATTCTTTTCAAAGATGCTCATCGTCAAAACCTTCAGTATTTTCCTTCTGCTTTTCCCCATTCCTGATGCCTGCCAAATAGTTGGTAAAAAAATTAATTGTTACAGTAATGAAATGGTACAGCTGGAGAGACAATAGTAACAACTATGGGAAAATACTGAGGAGGGTCATTTGTTTGTTTTACTAGATGTATCTTCAATATGTAAAACATTATTTCTTAATTGTTGCTCGCTAAAATGCAGTTACAAACATCTGTGTATTTCTTGCAGAGTTCCTATTTGTCTAAAATCATTTATAAGTATTCATTTTCAACCATTTTCCTTGCTTATGGAGATTTTTTACCCTGAAAGAAAGAGTACTTATCATTGTATATAAGAGGGATTGCTATTTTCTAAACAGCCATTTTTAAAAAGACCTGATCTAGCCAAAACTAAGCAATATGGTACGTTTTAATAGCACTTTAATAAGATTATACATTTCATCTTTATACAGCCCAAATGCTCAAACTAGGTAGTGATAGGCCTACATTTTCATGCCTTACATTTTCATATTTGCATTTTTGTGTGTGTTACATTCATGACCTAAAATTCAGTAAGTCAGTGAACAAGTATTTCAGAACAGATTACTTCACATTCAATATCTTCTACAGAATTCATGCATAGTCCTGTAACTCTCTTTCAGCTTTTTTCTTTTCTTTTTAATCTCAAACTGTCTCATACATTTCATTTAAAATAGTCTAGAGGCTACTAAAAATCTCAGCAACTTCCATATAATAGAGCATTAACATTAACTAAAGTACCTTCTCTGACAAGTTCACTTTGAATCCACATAATATTTCCATGGAATAAAGCAAGGACAGATCCTTTATTCAGAATTTCCTTGTAAGTAACATAGAATAAAATAGATCAAACAAGGAAAATGGGGTATGTTTTTAGTGACAAAAATTCCAAAATTTGCAATGTGTTTTTGACATGAGGGGTTGACTCATAATATTGCTATTAATTTCAGTTTTGCCAATGTCATGTTTCTATGAATGTGTGAAAGTAGAACTGCTCATTTATTTTAGCTAAGGTTTTCTATTACTGTTGGCGGTTAAAGTATTTTGGCTATGTAGGGAAGTATTCCTAAGAGTCTAGATGGGCAGAATATGAGACAGAAGTGGGATGATAGGTAGGTAGGTAGGTAGGTAGGTAGATAAATAGATAGATAGATAGATAGATAGATAGATAGATAGATAGATAGATAGATAGATAGATAGATAGATAGATAGATAGATAGATAGACAGACAGACAGATAGAATGAGAAAGAGAGAGAGAGAGAGATTCCCAAAGAAGAATTAAGAATCAGGTTATAACTAGAATAGAAAGGATGTATTTTTGTTTTTATTCTTGTTTTATAGGACATAAATTAGAAAATAAGCAAGTCTAACACCTAGTTAGTTATATCCTATCAGAAATCCAAGAACATGTATCCACTATGTATGCCTAGAAAAAAGGGGCAGGAGTAACAATCTCTTATTTAAAGAGCAGGCACAGTGATAAATGAAGAAGAGACACAGAGCATATCCTTAACTTTGTACTTACGCCCAAGTGCTCTTTTGCGATCAGGAGCCATTGTAAGGAGAAATTATTCTATAGAGCAAAAAAGAATCAAGAATCTAGTAGCACCTTTTCCCCATGAAGTAAGCTACAACTCAGAAAAGCTTATGCATTTCAATGTATTTAGTTAGATGGGAGACATATTACTAGACTCGCAAAATGGACTGTGGTTTTTTTCCCTTTGAGAATGAAGAAGGACTCAGTTTTCATCCAAGAAGCTTCATCAGTTCTGACTGGATGGTTGAGGGGGATCCTTCCATCTTCCCCATCACCACCACCATCTAGCCAGAGCTGATAAAGCTTTTTCGATGAGAAGCAAAACATATTCTTCCTCCTCAAGGGAAAAGACATATGCCAGTTGCCTTTATGGGGGGAAATGCAGCTTTAAGACAACCATGACCTGGATGACTGAGAATCTCTATAGACATTTGCTACTAGATTCCTTTTGATTTGTGTGTGTATGTGTGAATTGTAGATAAGAGACAGTTAAAGAGTCACTGAGGTTGGACTTGGCTTTCTACAAATATAAAGCAACTTATATCCCAAGTTTCCTGAAAGAAATCTTCCCACCCTGAAACCTATTTAATCTGTAAGTCACAACCCACTCTTTATGCCATGCTTTTCAAACTTGGCAACTTGAAGATGTCTGGACTTTGAAGACCATCTTGATGGCTAGGGAATTATGGAAGCTGAAGTCCACACATCTTAAAAGTTGCCAGGTTTTAAAAATACTATTTATTTATTTATTTATTTATTTATTTATTTATTTATTTATTTATTTATTTATTTATTTGATTTGTAAATTGCTTACAAGATAATAGGTATGAGTATATACATAGTTATGAATACATGAAATGGGTACATATAAGAAAAACAAAAAGAAACAATAGGACAGGGATGGTAGGCACGTTGGTGCGCTTATGCACGTCCCCTACAGACCTCTTAGGAAAGGGGTGAGGTCAATAGTAGACAGTCTAAGGTTAAAGTTTTTGGGGTTTGGGGAAGAAACCACAGAGTCAGGTAGAGCATTCCAGACATTGACCACTCTGTTTCTGAAGTTGTATTTCCTGCAATCAATTTTGGTGTGGTTAACCTTGAGTTTGTATCTATTGTGTGCTCTTGTGTTGTTATGGTTGAAGCTCAAGTATTCATTGACAGGTAAGTCATTGCAATGTATGATTTTATATACCATATTTAGATCAGACTATACTATCATACTATGGTATGCTCTTTCCCCTTACAGAATGTTGGTTTCACCAGCGGTGAATCAAATGAGTGGCCTTGTGGCTAGAGGCAGTTAAACCCTAGTTAGCCATGCTAAACTATATAACTCCTATAATTATGTAGGAGAAAGGCCAGCAAGCTTCTAAAACTTTCCTTCAATCTTGCTATCAGATTAGCAAGTGTTTTTCTCCAGCCAAAAGATGTCAAGGCTGCTATTGCACGATGGCAGCCTAGCTTGAGATGCTGGCACACTTATCCAGGCCTAGCTGGCAAGCTCTCCAATTTTATTTGTTTGTTTGTTTTTTATTTTTAAATCTCTACAACCACCAAAGGAATGCATAGGAAACTGATCTCCAGCTAGACTTGAAGCACAGCGGGAGAAATATACCTGATTTTCCTGGAGCTGCTCTTTCCTGTAGTTTACTTGGTAGGGTATATTTAGTAGTGAGATTATATGTGGAACACCTCAACATGTTTCTAGAGATAAGAATGTATTAGGCTACAAATATATTGTGTTACAGGTATCCCCTGCTGGTTCAAAAGTCTGGAAACCCTGAGGAAGGAAAATTGGAGGAAAAATGAGAAAGGAAAGGCATAGGAAAAAAAGTATTCTTCCTGTCCACTCAATATTTTATGTATATGTATTTGTATGTGTACGAGTGTGTATGTGTGTGTGTGTGTGTGTGTGTGTGTGTGTGTGTGTGTTTATATGTAAGATAAAAGTAAAGGTAAAGGAATCCCTGCGAATTTTATTTCGCTAGTTGTTGCTGACTCTAGGGTGTGGTGCTCATCTTTCAAGGACATTAAACCAACATTGTATAAAGACATTTCCATAGTCATATGGTCAGCATGATGTCATGGAGCATTATACCTTCCCACACTAAGGTAAAGGTAAAAGTTCCTCTTGCACATATGTGCTAGTCATTTCTGCTTTAGGGGGTGGTTATTATCTCCGTTACAAAGCTGAAGAACCAGCGCTGTCTGAAGACGTCTCTGTGATCATGTGGCTGACATGATTAAATGCCAAAGGGGCATGGAACGCTGTTACCTTCCCACCAAAGTGGTCCCTATTTTTCTACTTGCATTTTTACATGCTTTCAAACTGCTAGGTTGGCAGAAGCTGGGACAAGTAATGGGAGCTCACTCTGTTACGCGGCACTAGGGATTCAAATTGCCAAACTGCTGATCTTTCTAATCAACAAACTCAGTGTCTTAGCCACTGAGCTACTACATCCCCATGATCTCACTAAGGTAATACCTATTTATCTACTTGCATTTGCATGCTTTTGAACTGCTAGTTTATCAGTTAGGGCAAATAACAGAAGCTCACCCCATTGTGTGGAGTTCAGGTCTTGAACCTGGGCTGCTGGCTTTCCAGCTGACAAGCTCAGTGTCATAATCACTGAGCCACTAGGCAGTTACACACACACACACATACACACAATGCTGACTAAAACATATTGTTCCCCTGTCTTTCCATCTGTGATTTCTTCATTCAAACCATTGGCCAAATTATTATAATATAACTGAATATTTATAAGTATTCTAGTTGATGACCTATACTATAGCAATACAATGTTCAAGATCAATTGCTTTATTAAGGGAAGTGAAAAGTGATCACGAGTAGGAAGAAGAGACACACTTTGAAGATGATCTAAATCAAAGAAATAATCTTTGAGCAGAGTAGGAACTATGTTGATGAAAGGAAAGGGAAATAAGGCAAAAAGATTACACCCTTGGTAAAGGATTGAAATTTGGCATTATATTCAGAAACATGAAAATAGATGAGAAGAATCATAAATGAGTACCATGATAATATCTACAATTTGGAATCATCAGATGTTTACTTAGACCTAAAATATACCATACTTGAACTATTTGTATAATGATGCATGAAAGGATAATGTTTTCATTTAATCCAGTAGGAATTAATAATTATTAGAAAATAATAATAATATACCATCTCCAATTCTACAATCAGAAAACTGGCTGAATAATCAAGTAAGAAAGGCAAAGTTAAGCCACTTTTTCTAAGGCAGTTCAGTGATGTTGCAAAGTGTCTCAGATAAGACTGCTAGTAATTACTCAAGAGACAAATACTGGGCAACCCAAATGAATCGGTCAGTTGAAATGACTCTCCAGCTCCTAATTCAGCTATTAGCCACATTGCTGTCACACTCCCTTTTCCTTTTTTTCCCCCAACCAACATGCTTATAGGACTTTTTCTCAAAACATTACCTTTGGACCTAGTAGTGCTTGAAAAGCATTATTGCTTTCCTACAACTTGGGACCTTACTATGAAAAGTCTTCAGGGCAGCATATCAGGACCAATACAGTTTATCAAAGCTACACCAATATCTTGTATTGAAAAACTGTAGCGTTGTAACTTAGCCATATCCATGCTGCCATCTTAGCTGATTGCTACACTGTTCTTAACAGAAAAGTCAGTGCTAGTCAAATCTCTAGATGGAACCATAAGGGCATTTTATAGAATCAAGTGAAATGTCCATCTTTTCTATTTCTCCTTACATTGGTAGTGCCCAAGTGAATAACATACCAGATGCTACCTGTTTAAGTGAGCTATGATATAGAAATATCTGACTAACACAGTCCCTGTTTTGACCTTTGGTTGTTCTCTTTCTTTGGTAAGTGGAATGTCTTGTGCTTACAAAGGCTTTTGTGTATAAGGCAGGTTTTGTTCAGGTAGACACTGGACAATATATTTCTATTTTTCTCTCCTAAAACCACTTTTATGTAGATATATTTGAGAAATCTCCAACGTACAGAGAACTAAACCTATCCTTGCCAGGTCCAGTTTTGCTAATCTGTTGTGGTGGGGTGATCACATTTGTGAATAGAAGAAACGCTACCTTCCAAATTATATCTATGAATAACAAGTGTCTACAATGGTATCACATATTTTTAAAATTAAGCTGCCATCAACTATTTTTAAATATTACCTAATACCTCACTGAAAATTAAATCAGAAAAAAATTCTATGATTTCATCTAACTTGCACAGTGCTAACTTATTTAGTAGATCATTCTAATTGGAACCTTATGCTTTTCCTAACTCTCATAGACTTCTTTTTCTTACATAGTCCAAAACCATGAGATACTCATTTCCCAATGGCTAGACCTAATTGTGTCACATGACTGGAGTGTTTCCTTCCCTATCCATTACAGAACCAAATTGGAATATGAGTAATTGAATAGGAGAGGAGTGGAAATGTTAACAGGAACTTACCAGCCAAAAGATGCAAATCAGAAAAAGTGATGAGACACCAGCAGGAAACAGCAGATTTGAGGTTGAGGAAGAAAGGCCACAAAGAGGCATGCTGTGAAATTGTCCCTATGGGACATGGAGCTGAGTAGAAAAGGGCTTCTTTGCAAGCTGTGAGGCATAATATAAAGTAAAAGGGAACAAGGTGGGTTAACCATAGATAAATAAGAATCAAAGTGACCTTTTGTGCAGTATCTTTGAATATCTACATGAAACCAAGCTTCCCAAAGCACCTTTGTAAGATCTCCAAGTGCAATAAACACAGTGGAATCTATATTGAAAAGAAAGCTGCAGGATCTGTCCCTATCACCTTTTAGTTTTTCAGCTGGGTATACATCAGGTGTCTGCTCTAAAATTTGCTATATAACAAATCAGATCAGGTATAGTCAATTTATTTCTAAAGGGGCCAAATTGCTCCCTGGATAGCAATGATCTGTCCCTGTAGTCTTCCTTGGCTGTGGTACAGCCAAATTGGGATCCTCTGTGTTTACCCTGTGCAGGATAACAATGAGTTAACAATGGCTAAAACAGCTTTCTCATTGGACCTGGCACCTTTGGGATACTTTTCTAGGTCAATTTCCATCTCCTGGCCCTGAAATGTAAAGGTTAAGTGTACATCTCCACTGAAGATCACAAATGAAATTCCAATCTGATTGATTCTAGTCAGAGAACCCATAAATACGCGCTCCAAATGGTAGATAGGTTAATAAGTCCACTCATTTCAACATCTGATATTGAAAATGCGCCACTTTCCCTGATCAGTACTTCTCATATTTCACCAGCAAAACTGAAGTGATGAGGAATCAACAGTGCATCTCAGGTATCAATGATCATCCTTTCCTTCCTCCCTCTCCCTGTGTGATTCTTCAATGGACCTTGAATCTTTCACCCTGTCACTGCTTTTTTATCATTATCTAAGGTGATCGGTCAGCTCTGTGCCACCACCTGGCTCTTCGATCCGATGCCAAATGTACTACGAAAAGCTGTCATTCCCAAGCTCGTTCCATTTCTAGAGAGTCTCATTAACACCTCTCTTGCCTCTGGCTATGTGCCACTACAATTTCAGATGGCTGTTGTTACCAAACAGACCGAAAATACTATGTTAAAATACCTCTGAGAATCTGAGTTAAATTTATAAAAGCCTGGTAATTCAGGGCTAAGTAAAATATCCCATCTTTCACACACTGCTTCATTCCAAAAGCCTATTTGTTCTATTTCATGTGAAAAGAGAAGCTGATTTTATGGGATTTATACGTCAATGTAACCTAGGCTACACCAAATAGTATAAACTATCAAGCCAAATTTTTTTAAAAAGGAAAAAGGAAGGAAGGACTATCAAATAGAATGCATTTAGAACTGGGGATCTGACCGTTCCTTTTGAAATATATCCCCAAATATCTGAACTATTTGAACTATATTAAAGAAACTTCATTCTCAAGTTTCTACTTCAGAATATCACCCATTTCTTCCCATTTCCACTCACTTAACACTGTCAATGAAAGGTGTTAGTAAAAAAAAAAAAAACCTGGGAAAGTCAGTGATTTGGACTTTCATTCAAGCAAAATTTACGTTTTGTTAGGACACTAAACAATTACAATTCTAGATAGAGTTATTTAATACATACATACATACATACATACATGCATGCTGCAATGACATAGTGTGCTTTATTTTTATTTTTGTTGTGTTTTCCCCTTATTTTTAAGCATTTATTATGTATTTTTAACCAATGTATATGTCCTTAGGCTTTGTTCTTTTTTTTCTGTTATTATGTTAATAGCAAAATAAACAAATAAATAAATAAATCTCATTTTAGTTTTTTATTAAGTCATGGAGCTGGTGAGATTAGAAGTTTTGCTCTTTGATGTACTTGATCTTAGTTTAATAACATTAATGCACAGGAATAGTGGCATCATTATTATGGTCGATTTTTATGTTCGGTTTAGTCTGTGACAATTGCAAAAAATATATATCTGCACTATTTTTTTAAAAAAAAAAACCAGAATAATAGCACATTAGGATAGTAAAATCTTGGAAATATAATTGTTACAAATAAACAAGAATAACCCTATGATATTGCCAACAGAACTGAAAGCTTTGCAGTTGTTCATTATTCCACTACACTGTTGCCAAATCAAAATTCACATACAATGAAAACCCAGCTATTGTACTTTCAAAATTCAGCTGGAGAACTGCCTGCTATCATAGTATGATTTGAGGATGGAAAGAGCATGTGAAGGGGTGAGAATGGAAACAGTTTCCTTTTTAAAAAGTCTAATGCTCTGTTTCCTACCCTATATCTGTATATCTAAATCTCTCTCTCTTTTATATATAAATATTGGGGGTGAGAAAACAAGCTAAACAAAAATTAGTCCTAGCCTTATGGTGATATTTAGCATCTCTAGAAGACCTCCTGGGTCCTTCTCAAAGGTCAGGAGATTGCAAGGCAACTCTCAATTTCTTCAGCATTGCACATCCAGGGGCTAGTTATGGAAAACATGCTGCTGCGTACATTGATGAGTAAGCACAACAAGCCAAAGCAGAACTCAATGCATCTTTGTGTATGGAACATCACGGGTCAAGATTTCTGAACCATAACTTACTTCCCATAACTTGCTTCCCCCCGCTCCAAAATGTATTGGGCACAGACATGAAGAGTTAGCTCTCATCCAATTTACATGTAATTTAAATTAAATATAATTAATAGGATTCTTTTCAAATCACCTATTTCTCCTACCCCATTAAAATGACAGTTTGAATGCAAAGTGCTCCATGGGAAAAAAATTGGTTCTCTTCAGTAGTTTCTTCTTATTATATCCTTCTCGCAAGTTAGCTAAAACACATATAGGAATGTGGAAATGTGACTAACGAGTTTTTCACAGCATGTCATGCAGGATCCAACACAACTGAAAGTTGTGAAAGGCTATTCAAGTGCAGGAGATGAAAATTATTTAAATTATTTCAGGGATGTCACTCCAAAGTGTAATATTTCATCCAATGTGTATCAGTGACAATAGTGCAGCAGGCATTACTAAAACAGAACAGCTTAAACAATAGGCATCAAATCAAGAGCTCACGCAACACTTTGGAATCACAAGCTAATGACCCTGAAGCAAGAATAATATTAAATTAGCCATACAGAGGCACAGAAGTTGTTCAGTGACTTCCAGCCTGTTTTTTAATGTCATCTCAGCATACAGCTCTTGCCGCAATTGAATATTGAGTGGCATCCTTCTGTCATGTCAATGTCTGGAATTGTATTTCAAGTCTTGAAGTTTCCTTTCAAGATTATTGATCATGTAATCTTGCTCTGCGACCTGGAACATGTCTGCCAACAGTGTTTCTTTATATTATACTGGCTGAAGTTGAAAAGGTAAGTTACTGCCATGAGTTCAGGGAAAAGTCACATTGTATGAGTAGTCAAATGCTAGAAAATGCTTTTAAGTTTGACAGTTCACCAGTTGAGACAATTGTAGATTGTTATCTGTTTGCTTATAATGTCAAATCTCAAACAATCAAATCTCAAACAATCATTCAAAACAATGATGGAAATTTTGTTTTATAATAAGATAGAAATTATACACTTTTGTAATCAGCATAGAATCATAGATATTGAAGTAGAAAGGACAACATTTTGGCATGTGGTAGGTACTCTCAACATGCAACTCCTACTTTAAAAGGAAGGATTAAGAATTGCAGAGACGTGCATTCAAACAATCTCCATATATTTGAAATATTATGTCTCTCATTTCTGTAAGTCCATTTTTAATGCTGATCTTTGTTTTAGAAGAGTTGTCAAGTGCTATAATTAAAGTTGAATTTCAGCTTCCATTGTTCTTCCCATTTTTTCATTTGCTCATAATTAAAAAATCCTCTGTGCTAAAATTGTCAGTACGTGATCTCATCCCAAAGGTAATTCTTTGTAAAAGAGTGAAACCAAAATTAGTTCAAGTATTTTTTTCAGTTATACAGACATTAAAAATTACTCTTTTCCACACTACTTCAATTGACAGTTTTATAATATATCTGAAAGCCAATTTCAGCTAAAATTCTGACCCTGTAGGGCTTTTATGAGTACAAAGAGAGCTAAAAGCCATTCAGATTTACATAAAATCTGTTTAAATTATGTTACAGGTTTCAATGCTATAAATATCCAGGTTGGTGTTTTGATTTTATCCAAAGCAAAATCTGCCTTGAGCCACACTCATCAGGCTGAAATGAGTATGCCATTTTATTTCACGTACACAAGAGCTTACATGGGTTGCAATGAGATCCCAAATCTGCCCTGTGGTTCCAGGACACACGCACTCCACACACTTGTGATGTCACACTGAGCACCTAAACAGAAGCTCCAAAAATGCATAGCATCTGATTTGATAAAATTAATTGCAGCCCTGAAGATGTGGGACACTGTTTACAACCAATATTGTGTATAGGCAAGTGAAGCATATGTTTTTATTCTTCAGCATGATCACTCTAAATTACCCTTCTGGTATGGCTAGGTCACCGAGGGGGGGAAAAAATGATGGGGCTATTTAGATTTTCATGGCACTCCTCTCCCCATATGGAGTTTTGTTTTTAAAATAAATATTTCCCTGCACATCTGTAATTAGCATTACCAAAAATGGAGCATCAGCTTTTCAATCTGATCCACAAAAGCTTTATGTGCAACCCTCTGTGTACCTACTATCCAGTCTGATGCAGAAAGAAAAAAATCCTGCATCTGAATCTGACTGCTGAGATCTCAGGTATTGGTGGAGACGAGTGGAAAAGCCAGAAATGCTAAAATAAAAGGTAGAGTTTTCCTTTTTAAGCAAGCAGTGTTTTCTCTTACCTTGTCCAACTTGGCTTAGGAAAATCACCATAGCCTGATAACTACTATCAAGTAAGAGACAGTAAACTTGGAAGGATTTCAGACAGAAGCTTAGAGCTCTATCAGTATTCCAGACCTAAGCAAGAAAAGAACAGCTGCCTAATTCAAGGAAGAATGGTAGCTATCATTCCTTACCATCTAAAGCTGAAAAGGCTGAATTCTTCCCCTCTGCTTTTTATTTCCAGATCCTGCCAACAGATGAATGAAAAGATGAATGAAAGCTCAGGGCTGTAAAAACTGTGCCTCATAGGATCACAATACTTTGCTTATATTCAAACAGGGCGTGCATCTTTTCCCAGTAGGACTATGCCCGGCCCTTAAATGACAAATACTACATTTACATTGGACTGTACTATATTTAATTCAATGTATTATAGGAATTGTAAATGTTTTTGAAATGCTGCACTAATACAGAAAAGGAATATAGAAAAAATAGCTTTTAGTGTGGTCCCCATCATTTCAAAATGTTAAGAATTCACAAGTCAAAAACAATTGTAAAATATATTGACTAGGCATGCTGTGGTATTTAGGCCCTAATGTAGTAAGCAGGGTCCAGGCAGCTTGAACAAAATTTTACTAATGATCCAAAAGAAATAAGGCAGAGCGGAGAATCTGTTCATACATTTGACATGTTGAGGTCAAGGAAAGAATAAATCATTTTTTAAAAAAAGAAACTTTGATCTTGGTGTTATTGATTATAAATATTTGATGTTATAGAAATGGCCAGTTATATATCAATGTGTAGAGGCAAAAAGGTGAGGTTGGAGTGTAATCTTGTACTGTGCTAGGAAGAGTTGGAAGTCAATGGCCCCTTTCCTTTTTCTCTTTCTGCTTGTTCCTTTTCTTTCAGTGTATGTCCTTACACATTTACCTAATTATCCCACCTAAACAAAAGGATAAGTACTCTTATAATGTTTTCAAAGAGAGAAAGCACATTGTAATGCCTTTTCTCATTTTTTAGAGTTGGCCCCAAAACATTTTAGCATCTAGAATCCAAATATTAGGGCTTTAATGGTGAGAGTCAATACTTTAAACCAGATAAGCTAATGCGTGTAGTAGTTTCAAAAACAGTGCAAATAGGTTTCCAATGGTAGATTCTTATTACTAGCTGAAATCTAGATAGCCCTACATATAATATGCTTCAAAAATGTATTCTGAAGATTACCAAAGCATAAATTATCATGATCAGATTGCCCTTATACAAAAAAGATCATGGCTAAAACATCACAACCTCTACCTGCCTCAACTATCACTTCTGCTTTAGCTGATTGAGTAGGATCTATAAGGACCTTGGGACTGCATAGCTGATTTTTCCAGAAAACACATTATCTCTTCAATCAAGCAAAATGTTTTTGCTTTTTTGTTAAAACTGAGCTCAGATTGCTGCTTCTTATTCAAACTTTCATTTCCATATAGGAAAATAAAGCTGAAACGTTATTTTCATCTTGATAACACTTCATCTTGATAGAGATGTGAGTGAAGGACCACAATAGCCTGCTTCTAATTGGTGAAGCAAAGCTGCAGGGCACATTGCTTTTTAAAAATAAGATAGAGCACATGTGAGGAAGTCACTTCTATTAAAGTGAAACAACTGATCTAAATAGGTTAGCATAGCACCTTGCTTCCTGCAATGATATATGAGAAAGACTACGAAAGATGGAGGGAAGAAATGGGTCACATAAGAGGGGGCATAATTTGCATTTGAATAATGGGTGGAAAAAGAGACCCTTCCTAGTTTCTCAGACTGTAAAGGGGATGATGTGAGATTTGTACTTTTAGACTTGCAAGATTTAATGTAGCTTTACAATAAAGTAGAATCAACTTACCTGGTTGTGTTTCCTGTCTTGCCTACCAGGGAAGGCTGACACTTGCAATCAAAGATAGACCAATGCAGCTCAATTATAATTTACCAAGTCTGTTGTTGACATTTCACTCCAAAACACCATTTATATTAAGACATTTCACATATACATTAAAACACATGAGACAAAATGTAATCTGTGTAAGTGGTATAGAGACAGAAGAAAAATAAAGAGTGGAAAGGAATAGAGCCAAGCTGAACTAGAACAAACAGTGATTTTGGTCTGAGAAAGCTGAATTCTGTAAACAATGTGTGCTGAGATAAATGATTGGAATGAGTTCTAGAATAAATTTTTTAGCAATAGCATAACTGCCTTTGTTTCTCCCTTTAGTTGCTTATTGTTTGTGCAACACTAGTTGTCACTTATGCATTCCTAGTTCCAAAGTTGAGTATATATGTGTATATATGGATGTTGGTACACTTGGGCAGTTTGATTTAGCTCCATGTGTGTTACTTGTACATGCATTCAGCTTTGGAACTAGTGATGCACAAGTGACAACTAGTGTTGCACAAACAACAAGCAACTAAAGGGACAACAAAGGCACTTATTTATATTGCTAAAAAATTATTCTAGAACTTGTTCCAATCATTTGTCTTAGTATATTTCATATTAATTCCTTTATGAATTGAACCCACCATTTTAAAGGTCTAATTTCAGGTATTGTTACAAAGGCAGTAGAGTTAAAACTATTTATTTTTCTTGCTCCCTATTTTTGCCTACCAACTACAGTAGGCCTTAAGGCTGAAACATCCGTATGTTGAGGGGTTATTTTCCATAATCCTTTGAGAAGAGAAAAGAGACTTTTCACTCATTAAACAGTAGGAATCTCTCATCTACAGCTAAAGGATATGTCCTATTAAGAGAAAACAGAAGCCCATTTCTAATTCAGGGCAGTTCTGCTATGTATTCTCTAGGACCAATAAAAACTGCTGATTAACCAATGGACCAATGGATCTCCATGTGCTGTGCAGCTGTCACATCAGCTGTTTCCTTTGCCACATTTGGGGTGTAATTTGCTGAATATAAGTGCAGGACAGGGGAATTTTCGTATGACCATACAAATAATTCATCATCAGCTGCATTTCTTAAGACTCTTACAGTTGGAACAGGACAGAAATATCTCACATAGTTCATCCTAAATTTGATAGAGGAGCAGCTGATACATTCAGTGAGAGACTGAAAAAAAATATTTTAAAATAAGGATTCCTTTTTCCACATTATTTCGGGAAGATTCATTTCACAACTTTCAGCATCATGATGATACAAAACAAATGTAGATAAGTTAATCTCATGTGATTTTCCCCCCACCAACATCCCAAATGTTTTCTCTGTTAATTTTAAAGCATGCTCCAACTTCTGCCATAACAAAGAGCCCAAAACACTCAGGCTTGCATTCTTATATAGCACACTGCAGTTTTTATGCATATATGCTACGTGAACAAGAGGGTTAAAAGTTAAACAGTAGCCTAAGGGAAGCACACTTGCAAGCTGAACAGGTACAAAATAGGCTTTTGTTACTTCCAAACTATTACTGTATGTCTCTTGCAGAAGCTAACATTAACAGGAATCCTGGGTTGAAAAAAAGGAAGGGAAGGGAAAGAGGAAATGAAAGGAAATTGTTTTAAGGGTGCAGATATTATGAAATGGAGTTATTTTAATGGCCTTTGACCTTTAATCCAAAGTC
This sequence comes from Bungarus multicinctus, assembly GCA_023653725.1. Taxonomy (NCBI): domain Eukaryota; kingdom Metazoa; phylum Chordata; class Lepidosauria; order Squamata; family Elapidae; genus Bungarus; species Bungarus multicinctus. The sequence goes on from CM042844.1 coordinate 68,052,929, forward strand.
ATAAATTTGTCAGTGTCGGTAAATGACAGGACATCATTCTTAATGAGAGTATTCCTCCCCCTCTTCCCTCACCCCTCCCACACTACACTTCTACACATGTGCCAATTGTGTAATTCAGGCAATTTAGTTCATACTAGTTTAGAGTTCTACAATTATATATGAAAGAAGAACAGTACAGATATGGCAGGTCTTTTTTAAAAAAATATGTAAATTAGAGAACCTTATAACTAAAGCATTGTTACCGTTTGGCTTGAAGCAATGAAGAAAGCTCAGAAAGCACAGTTTATTCTCCATTTCACAAAATGATAAATAACACGTCATCATGTTTATGTATAATGAATTACAATCCAGCTACATTTACCTTAGTAACATTTTACTGGAGTAGTATTTTACACCCAACTACCAATTATGTCATCATCCTGGCATTTACCAGGACATAATGATACACAGCAAACCCATTCTTGTAACATAATTCATGGCTTAAAGTGTTTGTAAAGCCAACCAGGATTCTACACACATATAATGATGTGGAGATTGCTATAAAATTTTACAGATTAAAGTTTAGTAAACCTTAAAAACCCTAGCCTGGTTTGTATGGTATTTATTAATCCTGAAGGAGAAGATGTTCTGCTACTTAAATGTCAATAACACATAACCCCTATTAAAATATCCCTCCCTCCGAAAATGCCATTACATGCATCTCGTTATTGAAAACCACACGTTATAATGCTAGATATGTTGCTAAATGCCCAAAAGACACTACATTTATTGTTTGTATAGCGTCATAGAAGAACATTAGATTCACTATCTCCATTTTTTACCATTAAAACAGAAGAGGCAGCAAGTAAACTCTATCTCACATTTATTTTATACAATAAACATATATGCTAAAAAGATTTCAAAGCCTTGGGAGGAAATCTCCAGTGTTACATCATGTCCCATTTATTCAATTTAATTTCAAGTTGAGGAGGGAAACATATAGTTCATTTTATAAGCTTGTAAGGTCATCACATTTAAATTAAACTGACCTCTCTTTAAAGCCTATTAATAACAAGGACTACACAGAAGAAAATTTAATATGAATGGTTAAAATGCATAGAATTCAGACTTTACTGCCCAACAGCTCAATTAAACAAATTGATTTTTTTTTAAGCAACGAAAGGGAATTTAATCAAACAGGAATAGTCTGGGATCTGAAATGTGGACATATATGAATGATAGTCCGAGGGTTCTTCAGCAGGCAGTTGCATTCATTTGTTGCCTCAGCAGTTACAAGGGATTGGGTAGGCAGCAACACAAAAGGATAAAAATGTTCACCAGTGAAACACAGAGTTTGGCTCCCAATAAATCATCTGTCACTTCATCACAGCCCAGTAGATAATGAGCAATAAAGTTTTCACACTCAGAATGAGGAAGCAGACCCAAGCAGCCCAGCAAAGCCTCTGGCGCTCTTTCTCTCTCTCTCTTTTTTTTTTTTTAAATGCCAGGACACATCGTATAATAAATTATCACTATGTCTCAGGGAAAGCATGACCCCGACATCAGTAACATAAACAATTTAATGCTGTAAAGAAGCCTGATATAATCACTTTTACAATTTTTAATCGCTGAAATAATTCCCACAGCTTTACATTTATAGGCATTAAGAAAAAAAATTGTGAAAATTGACAACCACTGATTTGCCGGGAAATTACAGATGTACGACAGAGAGTGACTCAAATTGAGATCAACTTCTGTTGATTACCATACATTTATACAATTTTCATGGCAATAGTACAGAACTGGTTGGACATTTTTCTTTTGGAGTAAGAATACAGATGTTATATTGTAACTTTTTACCTGTAGTGAAACCTAACTGTAAAATTGTAAGTTGTTTTCTTGGTTGTGTAATTAATTTATGGATACTTGTAAAAGGAATCTTTGCAGTGAAATCAGTGAATAACTGGAAGCATGCATATGACTGAGGCACTGAATTTTTAGCAATGTTAAAGAAATGTTAAATTGAAGCTGTGTTGCAAATAAAATGGTTCTAAAGCTGATATTTTAAAGATCACATGGAAAATGGAGTTAATACTTACTGGTAAGTGATAAAAAATTAAGAGAAGTGGATAAAATTGTCTACTTTGACAAAAAAAATTGAAAACCAGATGGAAAAATATTAGGTAATATAAATGCTGAATGGAAGTTGGTTGCATGCAGTGTATAACCAAAAAAAAAATGTTTGTAGAAAGCAATTTAAATTGTTGTGTTTATATTTTCATATTCAGAACAAGGGAGAAGACCTAACCAATCTAAACACAGTCACTGAGTTTCATTCATTCATTCAATTGTAAATTCATGTTTTAGCTAACTGTCTTACATGAAAGCAAGAGTTATATGTGAGATGAAACTAAAGTAATTTGCATGAAGAGGAAATGGGTTACTTAAAAAGTATGTGCTGTCAAAGAGAAGTGGTAGAGTCAAAAGTGAATAAGTGATGAATGAGCCGGGTTCACTACAAAACCAAAAGAATTACATTACAAAGGAATGAAAGAAGTCAACTGAATGGTCTGGTCATGTAGAGAGTATGAAATTTAGACAAATGCATGAAAGAAGAATGAATAGGCTGAGAGGAAGTAGAAAACCAAAGAAGTTACAGTTGGATGGAATTGAGGAGATTGTCAAAAAGAGAAAGATTAGAAAGGCAAAAGGCATCACAGGTAGTCCTTGACTTAAGACCACAGTTGATCCTCAAATGTACTGTACTTCAGTTGGCTTACTTCTTATAAGACCTGGGTCTGAACTGGGTCCTTTTTATATTTGCTAAGAGGCACTTTCCTATTTGAGTTATAAATTAATTTTGCTGAGAGCTAGTTTGGTACAGTGGTTAAAGTGCTGACGTAGGAATAGAAAAGTTGAGGTTCAGTCTATCAGCATGGAAGCTCATCGGGTAACTTTAAGCCAGCCATGCTCTCTAAATCCAGACTTCCATACCCATAGATTTCTTGTGGAGGAAAAGAGAGGAAGAGAGTCTACATACCCTCCATTTCTCTAAGGAAAGACAGAACATACATCCTACAAATTAACATCTGACTTTTTTTCTGCATTTTGGCTGACACCCCCTACATCAACAGCTTATGGAAATATATGTATCTAAAATCTTAACTGGTGCACCTCTCACAGATGAAGACTGCACTGGTCCAAGGTGGTGAAAATGTTGCTTATATAATCATTAGACTGAACATGAACTGAAAATGTTCAGCAGCAAAGCTTGTCTAAATTTGGGGATAAGTTTCCTAATGTGAAGATGAGTATAACCATTAGCCCCATGCTCAATGGCTTGTCTTCCCTTCCATAATGTTTAGCAGAAAAGGATCATCACTCTCCCCCATTTCAAGCTTGGTTTGATGCTCAGTTCTGTAGGACCTTCCAATTTCAGAAATATTATATAATTTCTTCAGAAGTGAGTATATGGAAAGGAGTCTTTTCCTGCACCATAAAAGCTATGGAATTCTTGGTCTCCTTTCTCACTGTCTCTGAAAGAACAGATAAAATGTATTCTGCCAATTTAATATTAATATATTGATATTAATTAATATTGATTGTAATATGTTTAATTTATTTATTAAGTCATGACAATTTTAAAAATAATAGGAAAATAAAATGGAAAGAAACAAAACACAAAGATGCATGTGTTGTCAGAAAAAATGCATAACAAGTGCTTAAAAATACATGAAAAAATATGTACAAAATTTTTTAAAGTATAATATATTGGTACAACATAAACAGTTGGAGTGATATGTATAATTATCCAGTGCAAATACAAGAGTGTGTGTATATTGCATAACTATTAGGGTTTTTTTAAACCTACTGTATATTTTGTAAAAATGAAACCCATGTTTCATTATACTTATCCATGTACCGTGACTATAGAATATTGGCTATAATCTTCCATTTTATATTTTATCTTATACTTTAATTGTTATTGGGCATTAATGAGACTAGAAAAGAGGAGTATAAAACTAAAAAAAAGAATAAATAATAAAAAAACACTAATTACTCTTTAAATAGAGAATTGAGCTGGATTCAAATTTCTCTGGAAAATTGGGGTGTCGATTTTATCTGAAACACCTTTGAGTTTCATCTACACAGAAATAATTTCAATTACAGAATTCAGTTTGAATTATAACAATGGTTTTCCATAAATTGGAATTTTAATGTACATCGAGAAACCATATTTGTAATCCTGTTAGAAGCATTTCTGTGGTGCCCGAGTTTGAGAACTGAGGGCCACGCAACAGGGTACACTCCCATTTCTGCCCCAGCTCCTGCCCAACTAGTAGTTCAAAAGCAAGCAAATGTGAATAAAAAAATAGATTCCACTTCAGTGTGCTTTGACATATTGTCATGCTGGCCACATGACCATGGAAATTTCTTCAACTACTCTGGCTCCCCCAGCTAAGAACTGCCTGCCTAGAGTCAGAAACTATTGGAAAGGGAAAACCTTTACCTTAGGTTTTAATCTATTCCATATAGAGATGTTTATATAATAATCTTGAAAAGCTGTCTCTTTGAATGTTATTGAAAAGGGTCATAGTCTCTTAAATAATTAAAAAAAATAAAAACAAAGAAAAGAATATGGACTTCTTAACAATTAACAGAGTATAGATGCATACAAAGGTATATACTGCATTCATATCCAATATTTGAGATATATTGCTTATATCTGCGGTAATAGCAACACAGAATATACAAATAGGGTTTGTGTAGCAACCACAGTGGAAAAAAATATTTGCAAAGAAGGCAGTCTGGTGATATTGCTTGTTAGGCAAGCTATTTGTAAGCAAATTTATATGAAAAGTATGCAATCTCTAATACTAAACTACTCTAGCCCCCAACTGAAGGGTGATTTTACAAACGTCCTGCAGCACTCAATCATTCCTTCATTTTAATGTCTTTATTTTATGATTTTGTTGATGAAATACTACTTACCCGGTGCTCAAAATTCCTTTTAGGCTTCAGGCAGTGGCTAGTTGACATGGCAAGCCATATTTTACAGCTATATATTTCAGCTTTCTCTGTCCAAGTTGGAGGACATAGTAGCCAAGATGGTTTTTAATAGTGGAAATATATTTTCATATTTATTTATTGATTTGACTAATGTATCTATTTTTCAATTCACATGCTTATGTTTCAATCCATTAGAGTGATTCATGGTGAAATAATATGTTACTGCGAGTACAAAGAGGAGATAAAGCCACTATATGCTAGCTCTAACACCAGAAGAAGAAAAATAAAAAGGAAATAACTGAGTGGATAAAGATTGGCCAAATAAAACAGGAGTAGTAGCGATGTGATTTGTTTTGTGATAATTTTAAACGGTTTGAAAAAAAAACTATAGCTCATAAAATACATTTATTTTTAAAAGCTATCTATAGATCTCTTTCAGTTACATTAAGTTCTCAGATTGCCATCAGAATTAAAGTGTTTTAATTATAGGGATTTCCAGGGCAAGTAATAATGCAGAATGAAGCCACTCACCTTATCTTGGAACACTGCCCAAAATGGTAGTCACCAAAAGTTGTAATTACAATAACCAGTAGCTATTTGGAATCTTGAATTAAATTATTTTTGGTCTGGTTCCAACTCTTAGTGGACAGATGCCCATATAAAAATGAACTGCCATCTGGTGAATTTCTATGCAGAGTCAGAGGTCTAAAGATCCTATAGATCTAGAAAGCAACTCAAAGAAGTGGGAATAAGTTAAAAACAGATGCCTAAACTGGATAATGGTTGTGGTCAACTCTTTTCCTTTATGAAACTGTTTTTCCATGCATTGTTTAGCACTTGTCTTCAGACATCTCTGCTTTCCTGAATCTATGGGCTCCAACCACTCAGAGGAAAAGCAAAGGGAATGTTTCTCAGTTTTAATGTTGTCGTACATGATTCATAATATAGCATTAAGTCATGCCTCAGGACATAAAACACCAAGTTCTTATGGATAAACAGTTCTAGACTAACTTAAGGTCAATGAATCATCAGGAACAATAGAACAAAGACCTTAAGAAGCCCAATACCACATTAATTCCACAAACATGATGAGGCAGCCCTGTATATGGATAAAACTAAGTGAGGAAGGCATGCATTGAGGTCCTGCCTTCAATGACCCAATGTACAGTGAATGCACTTAACCTCTTTCAGAATTTTGGGGATAGGAGATATAAGATACATGAATATCTTATATGACATTTCTTTTAATTCTGCAGATTTACACCAAAATGGGTTAGTGTTGGCTCAACAGAGAAGAGCAGAAGTGCAAAAATAAATTAGGACCACTTCAACTACAATTGTGGGCCTCAGAATGTGTAATATCTAAAATTCCAGTCTGAGATAGGACTTGCTGTGGTCAGTTGAAGAGATTTTAAGTGGCAGATTGGTAATTTAAGCCTAGCAGAAGGTTAATCACCATTTATCACCCTGTAGCTTCATGAAATCTTACCCTGGATTTGTACTTTTGCTGTGTGTAAGGTGCTGGTTAAACACATCACACAGAGTTCATACAGCCCTTCAGCTCAAGGAGCAGTGGCATGGGAGCAAGGCAAAAGTTAAACTATAAATAAGCATTAGAGAGATGGACAGACCTTAGAGCACAAATCAAAAGTAGCAAGCAGTTGTAATCTAAGCAGCAATTTCAAAAAGAAGTTGCTTTTTGAAACAAGTTGGTGTTTCTGTACTCCAAACAGTTACCCAGATGAGAACTGATTAATTGCAAAACTCAGTATAGCACTGATTCTAAGAATTTTCATCAGGATCTTAGTAAAAGTAGTCCTTAGCTTTCCAAAATGTTCCTTTTCAATGATACTCCTAATTTTGAAGCTTTTTTAAAGAGGACTTTTAGCTGAGGTCTGAAATTTATTAATTGGCAAATTTCCATAAGGTTATTTTTCCCTTAGACTGGGAATATGAAGGAAAAATAATAACTGATAAGTCTGGTACATTGTAAAAATTGTGTTGCTGAAAATAGTCTAACTTCAGGCAAAATGACAGCTTCCAAACAGGTAAATTTATTGCATTCACCATAAATAGTTTCCAAGAGGTAGGAAATCAGAGCACATCTGTGCTCTGTGCTGGTCAGGTTGCCACCAGGAGAACACGAGGTCCTGTAACCATCATACTTCAACATGTAGATAAATTAGAGAGGAGTCAGAGAAGGGCAAACATGATAAAAGGCTTAGCAAAAGAATGTTGTACCAAAACGATTGCAGTCATGAGTCTGTTTAGCCTAGAGAAAAGAAGATTAAGGGAGGACTGGATAACAATCTTCAAATATTTAAAAGGCTGCCACTGAGAAGATGGAGAGGAGGTATTCTTTGCTGTCACTTGCAGCAGAGCAAATGTCAACATAGGAATATTTTATCCCTTGGCAGGTCCCTAATGCAATTCTGTCCAAGAGACAACAGCATCTAGCAGATTCTTTTCCATTTATTCTATTAAGGGGCGGATTTCTACTGCTCATAAGTATATTAATTAATAGGATCCAATCCTGAGCTGAAAGTTTGCTGAAAGCAAAGAAAAGGAAAATCAATTCAGGTAGTCCAGATGGTTGTGTTTGACCAATACAACATAGAAAACAATAAGCGAGCCAAAGAGAAAACCGTGAAATATCTCTCTTTAAAAAAAGTCATTAAAAATGCAATGAAGAATTCTTGCAATGGGGAAACCAGGGTAGAAGCTCAGAGTTTGAAATGGGGGTTCCAAAGTTCAGACTTCAGCAAAGTCAACTAAGAGAACAAACACATCTCCACCTCCAATGAGGAATGAGGAGAACTTTTAAAAAGCCTATTGGGAATTCTTGATCTGGCATAGTGTAATGGTATCTGGGAAAGAGTCACCACCGTTTGTGCTGCCATGTGTTGGAGAAAATTATGTCCCAACTATAGTATTATTATGGCATTTTGCAAATTGATTGTCTGTGTATCCACTTGCTGCTGGAGTTGCAACAATGCTGTTATCAGATGTTCTGTGGCTAGTGGAGTTCCTTGAGGATTTTCTTTAAATTCCTCTCCTTGGAAGAGAGTATGAGATTTCCAAGATTGATGTTAACTTTCCCAGGTAGATGAGAAAGGAAACACAACCAGATAAACTAATTCTGCTTTATTGTAAAGCTTGATTAACAGAATCCTGCAATTGCCCAGCTGTTTTCTTTATAGCCCGAGAAACAAGGGAGGTTCCCTTCTGAGCCTCTTGACCCAGCCACTATCCAGCTGTGGGCTATTCTCTTTCTTATCTGGCCATTCTCTAGGCAGCATCTCCTTGCCCATCTCCCAAAGTCTTTCCCACATACCAAGTCATTGTTATCACTATTGTTGAAAAATGCAATACATTTATAAATGTTAACTGTATGATTTTTAAAGAGTATCATTTCTTTCTGCTACAAAATACTCCTGATACCTAAATTGTCAACTCAAAATCACCTAGTTCAGGTCTTTGGGAGGTACTCTGTCATTGCCAATTAAATTTATTCCTTGAACTCAAGTTAGCCATGACCTTATTGCACTTGCCATGCCTGACCAAAGTCATTCTCCCAGGTCAGGAATCTTGATCACCTAGAATGCTGCAGCAGCATACAACTGAACCTGATTAATTTTGAAGGAACAAACCAGGGGAAAATGGCAAGAGACCCAAAAATGACCAGTTAGAGAGAGAGAGACAGATACACAGAGAGACAGACAGATGGAGACCGAGACAGAGACAGAAACACAGAGAGAAAGAGAGAGAGAGGCAGAGGCAGAGACTCCCATAGGAACCTGATTTATCACAAAATGCCCAAGGCAGAGGATTTCCTGTTTTTTCGGGGACAATTTTGGTAGCTTTTCTAAAAGAAAGAAGAAGAAAAATCAATACAATCTTGCTCTATCTCAGAACAGCAGCAACTATTAGCCATGAAGAAATAGGAAATACATTGGGCATACCTATACCCAATAAATAATTTCATCCATGACATTTTTTCCTCCTATAATTTCACATGAGATCTTTCCTGTTGACACAGAATGATCAAAAGCAAGATAACAACACGCTTTTCACACTTCTTTTCACACACAAGGACCTTAATATTTATGTCTTCTTTGCTTTGTAGTCTAGTAGCTACATAAGCTTATGTAAACTGAGTTCTTATCCCCATTATTCTCATTTATGACAGTTCCAGGCAACTTGTGTAAATGAAAATACATATTTCTTTCTTTCTCTTTCTTTCTCTCCCTTTCTTTCTTTCTTTTTCTTTCTTTCTTTCTTTCTTTCTTTCTTTCTTTCTTTCTTTCTTTCTTTCTTTCTTTCTTTCTTTCTTTCTTTCTTTCTTTCTCTTTCCTTCTTTCCTTCTTCCTTTCTTTTTTTCTTTCTTTCTTGGCTACCCTCTCCCTCCCCTTCATCATCCACACATGTATGAATTTTGGCCTGTTACAATAAAGGCTTAGTAGCAAATAAGGACTTAAGTAGTCACAATATTTTACACTGATGATCAGAGCAGTCATTATTGTAACTGAGCAGTGAAATAAACACCCCTCCTAATTAAAGGAATTGCATGAGGCTCACCAGGCAATGACAGGCGTCAACCTTAACAATAAAGTTTGGTTTAGAGCATAATGTTGGGGGAGCGGAAAGAAAGAGATGAATAATAGCACAATGGTACTGTGTATATTTTAATTAGCTAAAGGTAACCAAATGAGATTTGCCACTATTATATTGAGGTCAGTTCTCCACATGGCTTCAAGCATAACACATTAAGGCAGGCAAGGTGATGCCAAACCGGGAGTTTAAAAGTAATCAACATAATTAAACATAAAGTAAGAGCATGTGTTAAAAGCTACACCCATTTTACTGATCACCCTATTTGCATTAGACTTGTACTGTAAATATTAGCACCAAAGAAGTGCTAATTAAATTGTTCCCTTACAAACAGAAAGAAGTGGGGGGAGTCTAATCTAATTTAATGCTTTTAGAGTAGCTACATCACATCTGAGTCTGTAGAAGTCATTCCAAAGAAATATTCCATTTGTGCTGTGTTGTCTAATTGGTTTGAATGCACCCACATACTGGTGATAATATTTTATGAGTAAGATAACCATTGACCAAAAAAGGCAAGGGGAATTAGCAACAGAAAAAGAAGTGATGCAGAAAGTGCTTTTATATTTTATATTTTAGCTCATGCACAGAATAATAGTTCTACTCCTGAAGATCTAAAACATTTTAAGTAGCAAGAATACTGTTTCCAATATCCCCTGAATAGGAAATGATCTTCCAGTATAATAGGATTTCCTCAATGTGTACAGGTGTTCCTGAATCAATATTAAATCTTATTTCCCAATCGTCTCCTGGGTTCATCCTAATTTAGATTTTACTATCTCAAATTTGGGGGTTGTCATCAAAATTTGTGTGGCATAAGCTAATGACAATAGATGGTATCCTTTTCCTTTGTGCATGCAAAGAGATTCCATTGTTGGCAATAATCAAATTCTGCAAGAATCTGTGGTTTCCATTCATCATATGCACCTGTGATCATACTGGATTACAAGTATATTAGGAACCATGCTCCATTAATTACTTCTATTTTTTTTATTTTGCCCAGATACTATTTTGCATACATGTATCCAAAACACAAATGCAGATATGTTTGCATATACAAGCATACATGTATATGTATGTGCATGCACACTGTTTTGAAGCTTCCTTTCTTTTTGCTTCTTTCTTGTATCTTCTTTTCTGGATCTTTCTTGCTATCTCCTGCAATTCTGCCAAATAATACCCATACATGGTCACTCCTTCTCATAATTCACATAACTGAATCTTAACAGTTAGTATCTTGTAATCTGGGTAAAGAAGCAGCTAACTTGGGATGCCATGATCAATGTGGTGAGAGAGCTGTTCACTTGGGATTGCTTGTAGGGACAGGCTGTTGTGAAAAGCAAACTACTGAATAATGAGCCCCGCGACTCGTCAGATTTTTCAGCCCCTTCCCATCCAATCTGGGTAAGCGCTGGCATTGAAAAGACCCCCAAATGAGCCAGAAGTCTTCCACTCCATCATGAAGAGCTGCTCTCTGGAGTATGCACCAGTGGGGAAATGCTTAAAACACTTACCATATGTGGTTAAGAAAGGCCCAATTTGTCCATTTGGAAATTTTGCCTTGCTTGTGAAAAGGATAGTTAATTTAAAGTAATTTGTTTTGCAGGTGAGGCTTTCTTTATTCAGAGTGGTTAATACATCACCCTTGGTTGCCTGAACAATTAGAAATTGTCACCAAAGAAAAATGTTGCCGTTCATGTAAATAACTATTTACCTAAAGGAAATGTGAATCCACAAGAGTCAGCATACTTTAATGAGGCATGACAACAGGGAAAGAAACAGCAGTATGCTGCATCTGCTAAAGCTGACATCACTTATGGTAGAAATTGGCCAAAACAACTATTATTTGTTTTGTGTGTATGTGGGTTGGTTTTTTTTTTCCTTGTCAGAAATAATGCAGCTTGAAATTTTCAACAGGCAGCATGAATCCAGGCCATTTGTTATTTCTAATGGCCTAATTGTTCTCTTGGCAGAAATAAAAAATTAGGGCATTTATGTCATTTACCTAAATTTCTAATTAATGCAATGCCAATAGAGAAACTGGAACATGGGAAGAGGAACTAAAAGGTCGGATGACAAATGTCTGTGCTAGCCTGTTTACAGTTTGTCTTGACTTTATGTTGTCTCTTTCGCCACCATGCTTTAACAGGAACTACAGAGTTTATTCCATAGATAAGGCAAGATTTTCTTTGGTTTAAATAAACAAAAGGAAAATATTATCATGCATCATCATTCATTGCTATGCAATATGTGAGTTATAGAGATATAGATTCAATATTTGGTTGAGATCTGTCTTAGTAGACAGCACTAGGGAAGTCTGTCTTTTCCCAATTAAAATTATTTCAAAAGCAATAAGCTACATCACTGGTTCCTTCATAAATGAATGTTGAAACAGGAAAACAAGAGACCTGATGAATCACACCAATAATCTACCTATCACAATATCCTTGTTTTCAGTATTGCTAGGCTGATGTCTATGACTGCAATAACTTTTTCTGTTGTTGCTCTCCAGCATCTGATATTTAAAAGCATGCCAACTTTGGTCATTCCCGGTAGCAGTTCATCCCACTATTTTGTTCTATTATTTCAATATTCTAAATTGATCATCACTAGGCAGTTTCCATGTTGAATGTCATAATGACATATAAATTGTGTGATAGCGAGATGGATGACATATAAATTTAATTAATAAATAAAAAACAAATTGGAAATCTATTTGTGAGGGAAAGGGAAAGTTTCTAAATATGATAGATGATGATGGATGGATGGATGGATGGATGGATGGATGGATGGATGGATAGACAGACTGCAGAAGTACCTTTATTTCTTCCCCACCCCCCCAAAGGTAAGATAGTCATGTGATGAGTTATGAGAATACATAGGAAAAAGAATAAACACATATTAAGTAATGAAATAAAATAATAACTTTTAGATTCAATAACTGACAATGAAAGTATCTATTTGCTGAAATATATTGCCTTTTCTGGAGCTTCCTTCCACCTCCTTTAAATTATGGTAGAGCACACCAACTGGTATAATGAGTAACAGAATTAATTCAGTCCCTGTTTCCAGTTGAAAGCATTTTTTTTAGAGTCAGTGAGAAGAAGAGTCAGAAATATTTGATCATGGTTTAAAATAGCAATAGCAATAGCACTTAGACTTATGTACTGCTTCATAGTGCTTTACAGCCCTCTCTAAGTGGTTTAAAAATATCAGCATATTGCCACCAACAATCTCAGTCATTTTATTGACCTTGGAAGGATAAAAGGTTAAATCAATCTTGGGGATTGAACTGCTGGCAGTTGGCAGAATCAAAATTAGCCTGCAATACTACATTCTAACCACTGCCTCACCACCACTCATTTGTAAAAGATACAAAGAAATAAAATATATTAATTTAAATATTAGGAATGTATCATCAGGAAGAAAACTGTACTTGATTCTTTGGAAGTTGATCAGAAATAATCCAGAGTCAATAATACTTCAATATTTTCTTAGAGGACATCATCTATTGATGCCTTCATGGACAATCAATCTATCTATTCCAGAACAAAGAGTAAAATGCAAATGCAAGTTATAAATTTTTGAAATAATAGCAGAATATTTATGTCTCTTATTTGTAATGTTGCTCTGTGACCATAATAAATAATAAAATTACTATTGCTTTATACCTGTTTATTATTAAGCTCATGGTTTTTTTTTTACAAAAGTGGTGACAATAATGTGTCTAGTGTACTGGGCATGTGGAAAATTACCATAATACCTTGGATTCCTCCTGCCGTGCCAGGAATAAAAAAAAAATGGATAAAAGAAAGAGTTAGAAATTGCTTTCTTGACAACTCCTTCTCAACCCAAGGAATCCCTTCTCAGTTTTATATTGGATTATGCTGGGTAATCAGAGGGTAAGCCAAATGTATTAATGGATCCCTAAGCTTCTGGAAAATGAGACAGCATTAGGATATATGATTGAAAGACCCATCTAGATACAATCCACAAATTTCAATATTTATGTTATTTACTATAGAACTCATTAAAGGATTTGTAAAGAATTTTGCATAACTTAATGAATGCGATTCAAAAGTTGTTTCCATATTTTCCATATGACATTCTCATTATGTATGCAAAATATTATACTACTGCATAGAGAAGCAACATATATCAGGCTCTGAAAGCTTCTAAATCTTCTGGAATTATTTTAAATGTATGATCTAATAACCGCCTTTCTGGTGGAGAGGTTATTGAAGAAACTGATGGTGACCTATACTATAAAGATACTTGTGAGTGAATCTTTAACTTCATTGAGGAAGTTAATCTGAATTACTGTAATGCCATTAGAATACAGGTATCCAGTGATGCATGAAAACTGAAATTTCAAGGGGATTTTAAAAAGGCTTAGTTATTTGGAATTGAAGTCTGCCCTAGTCACCAATGGGATAATAAAGCAACTCTGTTGGGAGTGAAAGGTTGTAGGCAGATACTGATAATAGAAAAGTAAAAGAGAAGAGTGGCTGACTAAATTCATGCTGAGAACCCATAAAATCCAGAAAGAATAAGAGTTTGCAGACTTGTGACTTTGAGGAAAAAGATTAAGAAAAGCTGGTTATGTCTCGCCTTCAGAAAAGGGGACTATGATAACACTATTTTATTACTTGGAGGTGCATCATAGGACAAAGCCTGAATTTTGTTTGTCCAGATGGCAGGACAAAGAATAACAATCTTAAACAATAGGAAGGCAGAATCCAGTTGAATATTAGGGGTAAAGGATGATTTCCCCTTGAGGGCTTCCATTGGGGTGTTGGTATTCACGTCTTTACATTCAAGGAGAGAATTCCATGAAATATCTTCAGATGCAGGTTTGATGAATGGAGACAATATATTATATAATCTACCAGGCTTGTACTTGGTCTTGTTAGATTACCACAATACATTTTTACTGGTGCAAATGAGGTGAAGAGAATGGAGAGTTTCTCTGGCAGAAATCAGGGAAGAAACAGTGGCATTTTTTCTGGAGATTGGAAACAGCCCCAAAACCAATACTGTAAGGTCAATGTCTATTATACAACTGCACAAATAAATAAACAAATTGGTAAATCTCTCTCAGGCACAACCATGTCACATTGGTTTCATGTTTATTTCTAAGGTGACTTCTTTTCCAGCATGGTTATTTTATACATGTATAGTTTGAAAACAGCCTTGAAAGACCACAGCCCACTGTATCTATTCAGCGCTCCAATGCTGAAAAGAACAGAAGGTGAGCTGTATCATACTGTGGTGGGACTGCATCTCCCTACCAGGGAACAGTTTGTAGCAAACAGGCTGCGATATGAAAATGTATTTAATGCAATTAATAATTTAAGAAGTGAGAGCATGTGCTCTTGGAGAGTTAAATGCTTGTCAGAGTGATAGATGTACGCTTCAGCACCAATACATTTCCTATGAAGAGCAGAGGGATTTTGCAAACTTGTGTTGACCTTGGGTTGCAGGATATAGGAGGCAGCTTGCAAGGCAGGCCTGCTTAGGGTAGGAGAGTGCGTCAGTTCTCAATTTACAGCCCTTTCCCCAATTAAAGGACTGTAAAAACATTAAAATTCATGCCGTCTTAACTCCAGAGCAGGCTCCACTTTCTTAATTAGTGCATAATTATTCAGTTTTTGATATCCTGGAAAATTATCACATGGAAATTATTTTAGGCATTGTAGCAATAGCAAAAATTGCTCTCCATCCCCTTCCCTTCCCCCACCCCACCACTCTATTAACATGTGGAAGTAATTAACACTTTATTACAGGGAAAATACTATTACTGCTAATGTTTAATGACTTTTTGCCATTGTATCATAAGCAGGAAATTTAGAACACTGTAGAGCAATCGTCAGATGATCATGCTAGAAATATTTCACAAAGGTTATGAAACAGCACCAAATGATACATATGAGCAGGGTTTAAGATGAAGACCCCACATACAATCAGTTTTCAGGACATCTGTGTGCAAGAAATATGATTTGAGTGGAGTTCAATTGCCTCCGCAGAATACATTCCACTGTAACGTTGGTAAGTCAGGGAATGAGCAGCAAAGATATGGATTCAATTCTGGTTCCAATCACAAAATCTGTGGTATCATTTTCTCATGATCATTCATCGTGTAACAATTGTAAATCGAAATAAAAGCCCTCCTCCCCACCCCAAAAAAACCCAAAGTGGTTTTAAATATACAAATAAGTCCAATATGAAGTGGCGGTAATTTTCATGTGGGTTATAGATTTCTACGTTTTTGTGACTCATAGCAAATATCTAGAGTAGGCATCCTATAAATGTCTGAAAAAATTATGCACCAGCTTAGATGATTCACACCAACAGCAATTAAGATGTTGAGTCTACATAAGTGTCAAAAAGGTCAGTGTTCAGGAAACAGCATTTCATGTAAACTAGTGTGACGGAGCCAAAGGTATTGAAGACAAAGAGGGTGAGAGAGAGAAGGAGGCAGGTTTCTTGCTCATGGAATTCCTATGTTTGGTTGTGATGAAGCTGCAGCAGTTAACTAGAATACCATTGTTTACAAAATATGTCCCAACTATCAAAATGTAAATAGGGGGAAAAAAAGTACAGTTAAGGCCAAAGCTATTTGCTTTGAAATGTCTTTATGGAAATGTCTGTGGTAACAGCACAAAGCAATGAGCTACAGAGCTCTGTGTTAAATAAATCTAGAAGGAAATAGAAAACAAGAATGACCCAACACAACCTCTGTATATATCTGCATTGAGTTTCATTCTGCATATGATCTAATCAAGATATTGTCGGGGTCACTTGTTCAGATGATAAAATGAACAGGGCGTCCTAATATTTTAAAGTCAATCTATATGGATTTGTTAAAACAATTGAAGGGGGGATCTCACCCCCTTCATTTATTTTGTATTATTATTTTCAAACTGTGCATGTTCACACTGTACATTTGTCAATTCACTTACATATATATGCAGGTAGAATTTGTCCCGGAACATTATATATACAATGCATCGCATTGTGGCAATTCATTTCTCATGCTACTGGAAGCATTTCGTTGAATATGAGCCTATTATCCAATCTTACATTATCTTGCTACTGTTGCCAGAGGAATTTATCAGGAGATCTGTATAAATATAATATGGAATGATCAGGCTCATTTACCATATAGTTCTATTAATGAGAAAGTAATCATTTTGTAGTTACAGATTAAATCAATAATCAACTAATTGAAGCAGAGAATAGAATAACAATATGTTTAACACTGATTGTGCCATTGTTCTAGGGTCTCTTGTGATTATATTCTTTTATAATAATAATATAGAAATCTCTCCTAAGATATATGTTACAACAGTCATACATTTGTTTTGAAACAATATAAAATTAACAATATGAAATTATTTGGTAATCCAACCACTGTAAATGGGACAACTTGATATTTACAAGACAACAAAAATCCTTATCTCTGTCTCTCCTTCCCATTAAATAAAAATATTATTCCCAATGTTCTGAATCAGTGTTTGGATCACATAACAGACTGGAGAAAGACCATTTGTCTCAAATTAATTGTAAAGAAGATGGAAATCTTATCTGTGGACTATTTATCTGTTCAGGATCTGAGGATGGGAGATGTACATTACTCCCAAACAAGTTGGTTTACTGTATTCAAATTACATTAACCACTAGAAACATAGGTCTTCTTAGCTTAGATATCTTTGCCAACTTAGTTTACTGTAGCAACTGTGATTCTGTTTGACTTGCAGCATTGGTTTTTTATTTGATAGTCTTCGGTTTGCATTATTACAATGCAATATATAACCCTTCATTTGAAAGTAATCTAGAGATTCCAGTAAATCAAAATCACAGAATTAACTTTATTTTCTTTGGCCAGTAAAATAACATTACACTAATAAAGTGATTTTATTACACTAATAAAGTGTAATATTCACTGCCCTCATTGGGTCTTCATGAACAGCTGAAAAGAAAAAAAGGGCTTCAGGCTTTCTTACGTAAAGGTTCATTTCTCACATAATTATCTATTGAGAAGTGAGATCATCATCTGAGGACTGTCTTTCAATGGCCCTGCCAAACAAAATGAATGGGATAATTACAAACATCTGGAATAATATCACTTTTGCAATTTCTCAATATAATTCTTTTACCCACCCCTTCCCCCATGCTTGATGCAACCATAAATCCTGGTAAAAAGTCAGATTTCAAAGCTTTGGTATATAATTCAACATCACATTAACATCTTTAACATTTAAAGATTTTACCATAAATCTACTTATATTAAAACACCATTTCAAAAAGATACCAGATGATAACATAACCATATTATATGGGTCAAGGAACCCGCAAAGGTTTTACATCTTTCAAAAAAGAAAATCTGTTGTTCATGCATTCAAGTACATTCTGTCGGGAGTCAAACCCTCCCTTAATTCGCATTTTTATGAATCAAATTTAATTTCAAATGTATTCATATAATTTTAAATTTTAAGGACATTAAGCCTTTCATGGGGCATTATTGAACATTCCAATTATTTATTCCATGTCTTGAATATTTCAGAAAAGTCCACTTGTAAAATATTACTGACCTTTCCATAGAAATAGGTTATGGGATTTATTCTTGTCATGGATCCATCAGAACATCTCAGGAGTCTTTGAAGGGGCCAAAGTGTTTGACCACCTTGATTGATCAAAAAATGCTTAAATTGAAGATGCTGCTATTGATGTGACTTGTGGAGACCAAATTCAAGTTAAAATTGAGTGAAATCTTTAAATAGTAATTACATCATAATTGCTATTGAAAACATTCCCTAGTAAAAAAAACAAATTACCACTTCTTTACAGACTAGATTTTTTTCAGAAAGTTAAATGTTTATAAATTTCATTATTGAAACCCAATCTATACCTCAACATTGCTCAAAGATTGTCTGCATTTCTGAAAATAGTTTTTTTTAAAAAAAAAATGTTGTTCCAAGAACTTACCAAGACTACAAGACAACTACATAATAGCTTTCAGACATAGCCAATGGTGGTATTCAGCCAGTTCGCACTGGATCAGGTGAAACTGGTAGCAAGAATTGTAGGTCGCCAAACCGGTGTAGGTCACCGAACCGGTAGTAAGTTCTAGCTGCCCATGCCCCCAATCCAGTCGCCTTCCCAACTGATGCTCGCTCACCCCGCCCGCCTAAAGTTCACCTAAGGTATTTATTTCTTTTTCTTCCCTCCCGACAATCAGCTGTACATAGAACAGTTGTGATGGGATTCCCCATGCCCAGGAAGGCAAAAAATGGCTCAGCCCCCCTTAATTTTTTGCCTTCCTGAGTCTCAGAGGAGCTTTAGGGGAGCAAAAACGACCCCCAGAGGCTCTTCTGAGGCCAGGAAGCTCCCAAAATGGAGCATGCAGGGGTGCTGCATGCCCCTCCCATACTCTGTTTTTTTTTCTTTCTGAGCCTCAGAGGAGCCTTAGGGGAGCAAAATTGCCCCCCCAGAGGCTCCTCTGAGGCCCAGAAGGCCTCAAAAATGGGTGGTGGCTGCAAAAAGAAGCCACGCCTTCCAGTGACATGCCCATGCCCACCAAGCCATGCCCACAGAATCCAGTAGTAAAAATTTTGGTATCCCAACACTGGACATAGCCCATAAAGTCCAGTGTATTTTTATTTCACACATTGATGGCTGATAATATACAAACCAAATGATACTTTTGCAAATCAGACAGATTAAAACAACCTTTCTCAAATGATAATTGCTGTTTGCTAAATAAAACTTCAGTGGTACACTATCACGAATACATTTCCTAATCAATCTGAAGGGAATATTTATTTGATATTAACATAGAAATGCCTCTATGGGCATAAATCAAGAGAGATACAATATTCATTTTAATAACATTAATTTTTACCCCACAAACTTAAGGGAATTTTAACCGATCTATTTACAACCAATTCAACCTTTTATAAAAGTTTCAACATATTTATTTTCTGATATCTAGAAATATTTTTCCAAAGGGTATGTAAATACCAAATATTTAATATAATCAGTAGAAATCACAAAGCCCAACTCTTTATATAACTGTGTGGATCAATTAGGATCTAAGGGAAGTAAACATTACAGATAACTATATATCTTTGGAATTTGTGTCATCAATTCTTCTTACAGTATATACAGTATGTTTTATTTCACACAAGATGTTAGTGGTAGAAATAAGAATGTTTGCAAGGAGAGACAGGGAGAGAATAGTGTTAAAATGGTTTTAACATTTAGTTTTTTTTAAAAAAAAATCTTATTTTCTGCATTTAATTTCATTTTCTTGGTATTTCTCATTGTATCTGAAGTTGTAATGTAATATTATTTATCCCAAAAAGGAGTACGGTAATTAAATGTATATGTATATAATGATAATGTTTGTGTTAGTATAATTGTGTCCTCCTATTAAATGTTACAACACGCAATAGTCTGGCTTTCTGATTTCAGCCAAGTAGCCTTTATATTCTCCTTCCATTAATGATTTTCCATTTTTCCTCTCTAACTTGCATGCCATTTTCTAAGATATTTAATCTCTTTTGAGGCATTTCTATTTACTTCTTACACTCCCCACCCAAAAATACACAGACACACATGACAGTTCTTTTGTAGTTCTCCAAAAGTCAGAGTTTCCCAATCAGTTTAGAGTTTATCAGATGTTATCAGCAACCTTAATTTTGTTGCTGAAATCAAGGCAATCCATTTTATCAGTGTTCCAATATTTAAGGGACTGCCACAAAGAAGAGGGGGTCAACCTATTCACCAAAGGACCTGAAGGCAAGACAAGAAGCAATGGATGGAAATTAATCAAGGAGAGAAGCAACTTAGAACTAAGGATAAATTTCCTTAGAACAATTGATCATTGGAACAACTTGCCTTCAGAAGTTGAGGATGCTCCAACTTTGGAAGTTTTTAAGAGGAAATTGGACAGTCATTTTCTGAAATGGTTTTCTGCTTAAGCATGGGGTTGAGCTGGAAAACTTCCAAGATCCCTTCCAATTATTCTGTTACCATATAAATGTATATACACAGATATCTACAGAAATATTCAGCAAAGAATATAGAATACAATATGTAAGACTATACAAAGTGAAAGGAGAGTGATGAAAATCATATGTATAGGGATGGTCATTTCATTTTCTATTAAAAATAATGTTAGTTTAAATAACTAACATTTCTAATACTGACTATTATTAAGAATGAATGGCATTAAAATGTCATCCCCGAATAATTAGTTTGAGGGTTGTGCTATTAGCATCTAACCGAACATATTCTGGCAGTATTTTTTCTGCCCTGCTGCAATGATGTTGCTTGTATCTCATTCTTAGCAAGGTTTACTGGCTGCATTGGTTAAAGTGCTGCACTCCTTCCCTTAACTCAACAGCACCCAATATCAGCTAACAAGTTACAAACAATATGCTATATTTTGCCATTAGAAGTGACTGGTAGTGGGTGGAATTATAATTGGTGATTCCCGGCAATTTCAAACTGATGTGGACATATGCTCTCCCTTCCAGTACAAGTTCCTTATTTCTACTGCCATTTTATTTTATTTTATTTTATTTTATTTTATTTTATTTTATTTTATTTTATTTTATTTTATTTTATTTTATTTTATTTTATTTTATTTTATTTTATTTTATTTTATTTTATTTATTTTGTCAAACATGTACAAGATAACAAGTATAGATATGAACATAAACACGAACAAACGAAATAAATACAGATAAATGGGGACAGTAAGACAGGGACAATAGGCATGCTGGTGCACTTATGCGCACCCCTTTAAGGACCTCTTAAGAATGGGGTGTGGTCCACGGTACACAGTTTCAGACTGAAGCTGTGAGGGTTTGAGGCTGTAACAATGGAGTCGTTTTTTAGATATTTTGTTGATATCTAAAGGAGTTGGATGGTGCCACAACTTCTAGTCCATGTCTTCAAGTCCATGATTGCTTGGCAGTGAAAGAAGGATAGTATATTTTACAAAATCCCACATGATAGGCCAGAAATGTAAGTTTTCAACTGGCCCACTAACTGAAGTGGCCCTCAGCAAGATTTGTTTATATTTTTCCCATCTTCTTTTTTGTTTAAATGTGAATTGTTGTTAGTTAAAACATTTATTATAAAATATTAAGTTTATCTCAGTTAATTTAATTTGGGAAGACTGAATAGCAAAACAGTCTAAAGTTCAGTTTTTTGCTTAAAAGATCTCAGTAACAATTGTAAGAGCCTGGAAATATGGATTATACAGATCGTCAGCTTAATCTAAGGAACCATAGAGATTAATGGCTTTCATTTAGTTGGCATTTTTTGATCCAGCTGACCTTAGAAATTAAAATGTGAATAGGAACATAATAAATTGAAGGGTGGCACCATGAGACTTCAAATAGTTAAACATTTTTAAATAGACAAAAATAAATGAGAGGGGTGTGTGTGTGTGTGTGTGTGTGTGTGTGTGTGTGTGTGAAAGAGGAGAGAGAGAGAGAAAGAGAGAGAGAGACATGCAAATGTATTGATACATTTGCATTTGTACAGGTACAGCTTTATGATGAAAATATTTTGAATGAACATTCACTGACCTTAAAATAGTGCAGATTTCTACTAAGTTAACATATTAAATCTGGCTTCACTTTAAATATGACTATTTGATTATTTTTATATATTCGGCACTAAATAGATTAGTATGAATCTTGAAAATAGAGGTTGGCTGAATAATTCAAAAATGGTGAACAATTACCAGCTGAAGACAAATTCTAAAAATGGGAGAAAAAGGAAAGAAATATTAAAGAAAACTATGCTGCTGTACAGCTAAGGGGCTTTTATAAACCAGCCAATTGTTATGATTCCTTTTAATTAAACACAAATGAATTAATTGATATAAAGTACTGCTAGGCAATTATTTTGCTGACATTTCGTCTCTTTTGAGACATATTTTGTTTACTGCATCTATCATCTCTAAGAATTTACTACCCATTTCTATGGTAGCTATTTTAACCATATATTTAAACAGTTAAAGTTTGTTCTATTCCAAAGTTTTATATTAATTTAGTATTTGTGTTAATGGGACACATATTAGACCCAATAGTATTTACATTTTTTAATCCATCTGCTGTCCCTAGGCCATCATTGTACATGAGATATTGCATCTTAATGAATTTTCTTGGTTAAAGATATTTAAATAAATGAATAACTAAATAAGTAATGAAATGCTGATTTTCATTTCAGTATACACAAATTTACTGACAGCCTTTTGCATTCTGATTTTTCAGTAAGTTATTTTAGTCTATTGATACCATTAAGCAAAAAAGGAGAGCCCATATCAAGGTGATCAACTATATAAATTGAATGAATGAATGAATGAATGAATGAATGAAGAAATAAAGAAAAAACAAGATAAAATTTAAAATTCCCAATTACAGTGAAATGTCAGTAATATGTGCCAAGCTCAGAATGTCCACTTTAATGAAAGTATTTCCTTTTATTTCAATTTTTTAAAACTGAAACAAGGTAGACTAATAAGAATATGAATTAAAAAGTAATCCAATATAATATTTTAACGTACAAAGTAAATAACACAAAAAATTGTATACAGTTTCCTTTTGGATAAAATATTGAATATGAATAAAATATTTTATCTTGATATGTTCTAAGATGGATTGAATCCTTATGACTAATCCATATTTAAAAAGTGCTAAGAGCACCCCATACTTTTAGCAGTACATATATGATTAAAAGTTGAAGTGATAAATGGAGGAGAAAATTAGTCATGTAATGTATTATTAATACATGCAAACAAATATCAAGTATTTCTTGAAGGAGCTATGATAACTACAAAAGTGAGAACAATCAAATGTTTATAATTCACAAATAGGATTGAATATTCTCTAACCAGACCAATCTCAATTTCTTGTGAGAAATAAGGGGTGACACCAAATTGACGGCCCAGAATAAATTAATTGAATATATTTATCTCTCCACTTTTTATCTTTCACGTTTCAAACTGTCCAGCTCCCTGGAGAGTGAGTTCTGGGTGGTGTACATTAAACATTAAAATATAAAAACAAAATATAAAAATTAAAACTTTAGAATGAAAATTTTAGAAGGCAGAAAAATAATTAAAAGCTTTTAAAATTGGTTTAAAAAAAAAGCAGTGATGTTTTTCAAAATGCATCGATTTATGTATTTTGGTTCATTGGCTCATGAATATTATTTTAAATGCTTTTTTTCAAAAATAAAAACTTTTTGGAATGTTTTTTAAGTTGAAAAGTAGAATATTTTGCATGTCAGGTTTTACTTGCTAGGCATTGTGAAGTCAGGTGTAGTCCAACTAAATCAGTAGTCTATTAAACGTCAGTAGAAAAACACCTCAGACAATATTGTTATTCAATATATAGGAAAGAGTAAAGTCAATTCTAGATATGCAGTTAAAGATAGGAAATTTCAAGAATTCAGGATGCAATATTTGCCTACTTGGCATAAAGTTTTATTTAATTTTGTCTTAGGGTATTTTCCAGTTCAATCTGTATTTGCTATATGACTGCTACAGGGAATATAAAATACATAACCATTGCCATGTGATTTTAATGATACTTTCCAAGAAGTATAGTACCATGTAGACCTTTAGTTTGATTTTATAGGCAATCTTATTGAATTGGATATTCATCCACATAGCCTTAACTTCATTATCTTGTACAATCATTTACAACTCTCAACATTGTTATTCAAAATATATGTTTTGTTCAATAAAGAGATTTTTCATATTTGGTATAAATGTCACAAAAGCTATAATCAGATATATTAGGCATTATTTGGCACACACAAGTAGATGTATCATTTGATGATTGCATCATCCTGTGATTCTGGTCGACAAACAGAACTGGAATTTGGTGCAAGTCAACTCTCTGGGATGCTTTGAGTCAACTAATATGACATTATTTTTTTTTTTTCTACAATGCTTATTTCAGGATAGAATCAGGGCAACTGAAAGGAGATGAATATTTACCAGCCAGATGCCCTTCCTTATGCCTAAGTGGAGTTCATAGCAGATATTTTTTCTTTGCACCCTGAGAAACATATGCCACTGCCTAGGATTGAACTCTCAACCTTCCGAATGAGAGCTGAACATCTTCATCACTAGGCCACCATGCAGCATATGACATTCATTTATGTATTAGAAAAAAAAGCAGAGAATTTAAACAATATAAATGTGTGTGTCAATCAAGTGGCATAAGCCTTAATAATAGCTAAGGAAGAAAAAAAAACTCCTGCATAATTATTATTACAAATTGACAGATGAAAATAAAATCTATGTTGCTTCTACAGCTATTGATTTAGCTGTTTAAGATTTCTGTCTCTTTAATAAACAAAGATCCAATAAGCTTAAACAGCTACATTTCTGTTCAAAAGGTAGAGGCCGGTTTAGGGAGTCACGTTACTACTTTTAATGAACATGTGGTAGAATAAAAAAAAGCTGTGATTGGGAAGGAATAGATTTGAATGATGTGTGCCATAATTTTTGAGTGTTTGATCATCTAGGGTTTCAGCAGACATACTCCATATCTTTTTTCCTGCTTGTTACTATAATTCCTGAAAATGACAAAGACCCATCAATCAATCAATCAATCAATCACAATATATTTGTATTGTATCCTTTATCCCATGGATTTCAAGCTTTCACAATACAATAAAATGTATAACTCATACAATTAAGAAAATGCCATATTAAACAAATGAGACTGGAACCTCCTTTTTCAAAAATGTAAAATCTATATCATAGTGAAATATAGAAAAAGAATATAAAATCCAAATGTAATAATATACAAGTTGCAGGAACTCTGTTAAAAACTTTCAAATTTCTAATTTCTAATATCATTCAATAAATGGGGCAAAGTAAGGTCATTTAGACTGAGTATAAAGATTAGTTGGAGATATGTGAAACATACATATTTTTAAATATGTAAGTAATTATTATTAAGTAATAAATATTTATTATTAGTAACTTTAATTATTATTTTAATATTCTTTTCTGCCATCTACATTTATAACATTTTAGAATAACTTTCTAATGTAAAAACAATAATGAAATAGGAAAAGGACTGTATGGAAAATTGGCATTTGTAGCGTAATTTTAATGTTTTCAGAAACGTCTGCAGGCAAAGTGAACACAAAGTTTGTTTCTTGCTCATTAATTCAAGTATGTGTAATGTTCCATCATGTGGGTCAACAAAGAAAACCTGCTGGGAATGTTGAAATTGTCTGGAAGGGGAGAGCAAGGAGAAAGCCTGAAGGACAAAACATCTGGGTCTGGAAGACCAGTCTTTCTGCTTGTGTGATTTTCCCTTGCTTGCAATTTTCTTCCTAAACAGGCTTCCTCAAGCTGGTTCCCTCCATATGTGTTGGGACTACAATACCCAAAATTCCCAATTAGCATGTTGACAAAGCTAATCTGGAACATCTGTAATTTTTTGGTGCCAGTTTTCATGGCACCATGGGAGTTTAGAAGGCATGTGGAAGTACTTAGCAATCCTCCAGTGTGGTGGAAGTGTCTACCATTCATCCAATTGGATTTTTGGATTGAAGCCAGGAATCACTCCAAGAGGAAGTGAGTAAGCATTCTGTTGATTTTCCAATATCCCCTTTGCTCTCCTATTATACATCACTTATACTTAATAAATATCCTTTTATCTTAATCACAATTTTTGCCATCTCAAAGTAATTTTTCCAGACAGCCTTCTGTTCCAAATCCTAACTGGGTAATATAACATTCACCTATGTGGAAAGCAGAGGCTGTATTTTTCCAATGTGATGGTAAATATCAATTTGATTGCAGATGTAAATGTAGGTGGCAATATTTTTATCAAAAAAAAACCCAAAACTTTTTCTAGATTATATGTTGTTTAGGAATTATGGGAATTGGAAACTTCCAGGGAAGAAATGGCAAAGTGAAGATAGCTCCATTGAGAGTGGAGCTGACAACTGTGGTGGAATGAGGAAGCAGTGAGTGGACCAGCAATTTGGGATTCTATTCCAGATAAGCAAAATGACTTGGGATCACCCACAAGTGTTCCAGACAGATGTTCCTCAGGAGGAGATTGCAACACAATAGTCTATGGTGGGTTTAGAGCTCTGGGAAGTGAGGGAATGTCATCTACACTTGAACCGTTATCTATACCTCTATGGACAGCAAGTTTGCATATTTCCTTTTCTAATTATTTTTGAAAATTAGATATTAATTGCTTTCTTGTTATTAGGAACCTTTGGAATAACATATTTCACCACACTAAGTGAGTCTCCCTCAGTCATTATCCAAACAAGTTTTAAATAGAAGTTTAAAAACTTAAAATAATCATTAATAAATGGCAAAGGGGTGGTTAGAACATTGATTTTGGAAAGTTACAAATGGACTAAAAGTCCAGATTGATTTTATATAAGATTTTGGAATTAAATAATCCTTCCTATGGAAAAATGCTACTATTTTTAATTTTTTTTCAAAAAGTTATGGGATAAGATTTTGAAGACTGGACACTACAAGGAACCAGAAAGAACTAAAAATTTCAATTAAACGAGAATAACATTTATATTTGATTTATTAATACAGAATGGAGCAAAATACAGTAACATTCAATGTATTGAAAATATTTGTGAACAAAGGACTCAGAAGTTAATTTTAAGTTTGTCTGCCATTATAAACTGACTGTCTTTAAAAATGTTAGGGAAGAGAAACAAAATTTATTGACAAAATTGAGATTCATCTACAAGTCGATTTCAAAATAGCAGACAACAAGAATGATGTGGGGGGGGGGGAATATTATACTAGATATGCAAATGAAACTAACTTATCCTTAATAATTAAAATTATTTATTTATTTTATTTATTTATTTACACATTTATATACCGCCCTTCTCCTGAAGGACTCAGGGCGGTGTACAGCCAACTATAAAACATTCCACTTTACAAAAGTTAAAAGAAGATTAAATATCTTAAGGCTGCCACTAAAATTTATGCCCAACCCCAATAAATTAACAATAAAAACCCCGAATTTAAAACCTCGAAATTTAAAACGCCAATTTCTAAAATTACACTTTAAAACTCCCATTTCAGCCCAGGCCGGCCTGCTCAAAGAGCCAAGTTTTCAGTGTACGTCTGAATGCTCTCAGGTTGGCATTATTATGTAGCTCAGGAGGCAACCCATTTCAGAGGGTGGGTGCCTCCACAGAGAAGGCCCTATTCCTCGGGGTCACCAGGCGGCACAGAGATGCCATCGGGACCCAAAGGAGGCCCTCCCTGTGGGAGCGCACAGGTCGGTGGGAGACTATCAGCAGAACACGGTCTTGCAGATAGCCTGGTCCAATGCCATGGATCACTTTAAAGGTCAAAACCAGAACTTTAAAGTGAACCCGGAAGGCTACCGGCAACCAATGCAGCTTGCGCAGGAGAGGCGTCACATGAGAGTTTCTTGACGCCCCCATAACCACCCGTGTGGCCGCATTTTGCACCAGTTGAAGCCTCCGGGTGCTCCCCACAGGGAGTCCCATGTAGAGAGCGTTACAATAATCCAGGCGGGAGGTGACCAGGGCATGAGTGACCGTGCATAAGGCGTCCCGATCCAGAAAGGGCCGCAATTGGCAAATCAGGCATACCTGATAAAAAGCCCCCCTGGAGACGGCCATAATATGATCTTCTAAAGACAGCTGTGCATCCAGGAGGATGCCCAAATTGTGAGCCCTCTCTGTGGGGGTTAAGATCTCTCTCCCAATAGCCAGCAATGGAGTCAGCTGACTATATCGGGGCACCGGAAACTAAATCCACTCAGTTTTGGAAGGATTGAGCTGAAGCCTATTTTCACCCATCCAAATCCACACTGCCTCCAGGACATAGCCTCCACAGCATCATTGGGGTGGTTTGTGGTAGAGATGTAAAGCTGAGTATCATCAGCATAGAGATGACACTGCACCCCAAAACCATGGATGATCTCCCCCAGCGGCTTCACATAAATGTTGAAAAGAGGAGACAGGACCGACCCCTGAGGCACCCCACAAATGAGGGGCCTAGGGGTGGATGTCTCCCCCCCCCGTCAACACAAATTGCGAGCGGTTAGAGAGGAAGGAGGAGAACCACCGTAAGACGGTTCCTCCAATTCCTAACCCCTCCAACCGCCGCAATAGGATACTATGCTCAACGGTATCAAAAGCCACCGAGAGATCTAACAGGACCAGGACAGAGGAATAACCCCTGTCACGGGCCCTCCAGAGATCATCGACTAACGTGACCAATGTTGTTTCGGTACTATGCCCGGGCCTGAAGCCCGATTGGAAAGGATCAAGGTAAGTCGCTTCCTCCAGGTACTGAGGGAGCTGACGCGCCACCACACTCTCAACAACCTTCACCACAAAGGAAAGGTTGGAGATTGGATGATAGTTATTTAAAACAGCTGGGTCCGGGGCAGGCTTCTTGAGAAGGGATCGCACCACCGCCATTTTCAAGGCAGTAGGAAGCGATCCCTCTCTCAACGAAGAATTGACAACCCCCTGGAGCCAGCCTCGTGTCACCTCCCTGGAGGTCGAAACCAACCAGGAGGGACATGGGTCCAACAAACATGTGGTGGTATTCAGCCCCCCCCAGCAACCTGTCCACACCCTCAGCGGTCACAGGGTCAAACTCCTCCCAGATAACAGTCTCAAGACTCGCCCGGACACCTCCCCTGGGACCGTCCAACTGGAGTCCAGCCCGCCCCGAATCTGAGCAATTTTGTCATACAGAAATCAGGAAAACTCCTCTGCCCTGCCCTGCAAGAGGTCCTCCCATGCTGTCGGCTCAAGCAGGGAGTGGATCATTCTAAACAGAGTGGCAGGCTGATTTTCTGCCAATACAATAAGGGCAGAGAAAAGTGAATGCTTTGCCGCCTCTATCGCCACAAGGTAGGTCCTAATATGGGGCCTCACCTGTGTCCGGTCGGACTCGGCGTGACTGGCCCTCCAAACACTCTCCAGACGTCTTTTCTGGCACTTCATCTCCCTCAGCTCCTCCGTAAACCATGGAGCTGGATGGGATCTGTGCCGGGTCAGAGGTGGCCACCAAGTCTCCAGCCAAGTTATGAGCTAGAGTCTCGAGAAATGGCCCAAGCTCCATCTGGAACCTCTCAGGGTCCATCTGCATGGCTCCGCCTCCCTGCGGTGGGGGGTGGCGGTACAGAAGTCGAGCCTAAGAAGAGAATGATCTGACCATGACAAGGGTTTTATAACTAAGTCCCCAAAGCTACAGTCATTCAACCACTAACCAGAGACAAAAATCAGGTCCAGCATGTGTTCCCCCATGTGAGTGGGACCAGAAGCTAATTGGATCAGGTCCATGGCCATCATGGAAGCCATGAACTCCCGAGCCACCCCAGGAGTTTCCCTGAGCAAAGGCAGGTTGAAATCACCCATGACTAAAAGCCTAGGGCTCTCAATCGCCAGCCCGGCTATCACCTCGAGGAGCCCGGGCAGGGCCGATGATACGTGGGAGCCAGGTACATTATCAAAAGGCCCATCTGAACTCCCTTCCCCCACTTCACAAAGAGAGACTCACAACCAGACGTCTGAGGAACAGTGGCCTCCCTAGGACAAAGGATTTCTCTGATAATCACCGCCACCCCACCACCCCTTCCCTGAGACCTTGGCTGATGAAATGCTTGAAAACCTGATGGGCACATCTCCTTCAGATGAATACCACCCTCTGGGCCCAACCAGGTTTCAGTGATACCTGCCAGGTCCATGCCCTCTTCCTGAATAAGATCATAAATCAGGGGGGCCTTATTGACAACGGATCTGGTGTTGCACAACACAGGGTGCTCAGGGCCTGAGACTCTGCACAACCAGGTCTGCAAGACGGTGAAGAGGGTCGGAGCGCGCTACCGCTTGAAGACAGCGGCTGCGTGATCCCATAATCTGATATGGCCCTCTACCCCTGCCATATCTGCCTCTCCCACTTACAGTGCCGATGGAACCCCCCCCCCAGTTGCCTAATCTCCGTCCGTCTCCTCAACCCACGACCCTCTGAGACCTCCCAGACATGCCTACCAGCCTGGCTGCCTCCAAAGCCCCGCGGGCTGTCCCCCAAACCTGGTTCAGATTTCCCTAACCCCAATAAAAACCTATCTAAAAACTTAAACACCCGGGAACCCTCCCCAAAACGTTTCCTGCGGCCGTGCCATCTCTCAGGATCCCAGGATCCGTCATTAAGATAATTTTTTGAAAGTTTCGAGGGCTACCTGAGGGAAAGGGGGACATTCCTCAAGGCCCAGAGATCTTTAGCAGAGTATTTTAAAGGCTCCAAGGGATATGTCTCTACTGTCCGACGACGCGGGGGCCCCTCCGATCGAAACCAGGGCTGGGCCCAAAAATGGCCAGCTCACATCTGCGACTCATCTGGCCCCCATCTCCATCTCCACCAGTGGCATCAAGGTGGCCATGACACCGGCAACACCGATGGCTCCGATGCTGGGATCACCATCATCGAGGCAAGCGCCCCCGCCAAACCAAGTGACGGCACCAAACCTCGACTCTGCCACCACCAACGTCGTCTTCGTGGCCACCTAGTCACCGTCACATCCACCGCCTCTGGGATCAGCAAAGCCGTAACTTCCCCCGCCAGAGCTATCACTGCTGCCATCAGATCAGGAGACCACATCCGCCAAAGCATCACCACCCAAAAAACGCTCCGGCTTTGATGTCACCCGCAGCTCCTCTGCCACTTCTGCCACTCCGCGGCTCCTCCAGGGCCTCCACTCTCTCTGGCCCTTTGACCACCTCTGCCACCAGTGGGAGCCTAGAGAGGAAGGAAACTCCAACTGTGGCTTTACCCGGGTGACTCTGGGGCTTCCGGCGGCGCCGACGCCTTCCAGGCTCCTCGAGGTCACCAACCCCCCCCCCAGGTCCAACCTCCTCCGCCATCAGTGGGGACTAAGGGGGAAGTGGCCCCACTGCCCATCTTGGATCACCACCGAGCACGAAACCCAGCCGTGGCAGGGCCTCCGCCGCCCGAGGACCACCTGGGTGACTCTGAAGCTTCCAGCGGTGCCGACGCCTTCCAGTTTCTTCGGAGCCACCAACCCCCCCTGGTCCAACCACCTCTGCCACCAGTAAGGAGCTTAGGAGGAAGAAGGCATCATCCACGACCGCACTGACCATCCGGGATCGCCGCCACCACTGAACGCCGAATGCGTCCACGGGACTCCGGCCATGGCAGAGCCTCTGCCGCCCAAGAACCACCCAGGCAACTCCAGCTCTGCCGGTGGCTCCATCACCCCGCAGCTTCACTAACCCCACCCCGGTCCTTTTGCCACCTCGGCCACCGGTGGGGGACTTAGGGGGGGAAGGGGCTTACCCCTAAACCTGGTTGTCCCAGTGGAGCTCATCCTGGGGACGCCCTCCGGCCGCCTTATTGGAAACATAAAATCTTCTACAATGATGTAGAAAGGAAACGGAGGCTATTTATGACATAATTAAAATAATTCTATTTTATTCTAAAACAGATATACAAATAACAAACCTAAAGAATGATTTAAATAAAGTTACTATGTTAGATTTACAAAAGAGACTTGTTAAATCTTCAAATAATTTTATGGGGACAAAGGAAAAATGAAAAGAAATCAAGCTCCAGGACATTATTTGAAGGGATTAGAGATCAAGATTACCAAAAGTAGAAAAACAGGTTTTTAAGATGGTTTATTTGTTCAATGTTAAAATAAATATGTTGTTATCTCTGGTAACCCTTAATGGACTTTTGCTGATTGGGAATGAGTTTTGCTGGTTTTAGGATTTGTTGATAGAAAAGAGAGAAATAATTTGTTGTAGTTTAATTTATAAAATTGTTTATATTTGTGATGAAGGAGCAAGTCACTTCTTTATACGTTTCTTTACTATTTTCTCTCTATTTTCATTCCTTTTTATTATTTTCTCCGCTTTCTATTTTCTTTTCAACCTTTTATTTTTCCTAGTTGGTATTAGTTTTATCTTTTTATTTGTAATGTTTAATATAATTGTTATCAAAAATGGAATTATGGGAAAGGTAGCCTAAAATATTTGGAGGAAACTGGATTGGGGAAAGCTGTGATAGGTACAAAACAAGTAGTATATGGTCTCCTAATGCACAGCTTTCAAATGCAATAACCAGGGTACTAGGGCATAAAATTGGAAATAGGCAATCCAAACATCAGAATTCCATTACAATTGCTGTTCCTGTCCTTTTCCTCTTTGAGAAACAATGCTCCAATATTACCGAGGGATTTTCTGCTCAAAAGATTGCATTGCTATAACTACATTTCAGAATTAAAAAGAGTGCATAGTAGAAGCCAGAAGATCTTTCTGCTAAGCTGTGCTAGCAATGTTTTACTCCAGTGTCACAGTACAACAGAAAGAATGGCAGTCCAGATACTTCGTTGTCTCTCTAAAGCCCCAGTGTCAATACCAGGAATCCTAGCAGGGATTTTCTAGTGTCAGGGTGACTTTCCCAATAAATGATTGGGGGTATTTCCACTGTAGAGTTATACAGTATAGTGCTATAACAGTAACAAATAACTACCCCAAAGTATGGATGGGGAAAAAATTAATGAAACAAAAATTCATGGACCAATAGATAATTGGAGTGAAAAAATATTGGTTGACTGATAGTAAGATAGGTAAACAATATATATGCTACCTGTGATTAATATTATTTTCCTAGTTTTTATACTGCAAGAACAAACCAGTTTCTTATTTAAGGAATCTTTTATGTTAAATTCATCTCCAAATATGAAATATTTGGTGTTCTTCCTGTCCTAGAACACTAAGTTATATACTCTGCAATGTTGCTTTGTTCTTCCAAATTCTCTCTGAAAGAATATGATGCCATAACATTATGTCCTTGCTTTCTTAAAATCACCTACTAAGAATGGATTTTTAGGATTGGTTTGAACTTTCTCATCTAACCTACAACTTTGGGCATTCACTGGTAAGTTCCCATACAGATATTAACTGGATACTACCGAGTTTCTGAACCCAGACAAGTTTAGCTACGTGCAGCCACTACCTGACAAGAGTCAGCACAGTTGCATCCTCCAAGTTACCTGCAAGACTGTGTGAAATAGTACCACCATCAGTTGTGATTTCATTTTCAGATTTCAAATTTCCATTAGGTCTGGATGATTTTCTGAGTAAGCTTTTCTAAAACCTGGATATAAAATCTATCTATTTAGCAATGTTTCTCTTTCAGGTGCTCTTGTTTACTGCAGTGGCTTGTTTAAATAATGTGGATCTTCTCGGAAGTGTTTTGCAAAGGCTGTTTTTTTTTTTTCCTCTGGATGCCTGTAAATGCGGGGTGGAAAAGCCAAGCAGCTGTGAGCCAGAGTCCTTATTGTATCTCCCTGTAGACCCAGCACTGTGTTCCTCTTGGTTGGCTGCTCATGACTGAGTTGGCTACAGTTCTCCTGGAGTCCCAAGGGTAAGCTTCGTGAGGAAATAAATCCTCCTTTTTTTTAACTGTTTCACTTTTCTCTCCCTACCAGGTAAGTGACAGACTGCACATGCTGTGCATCCTCATGCACTTGTTAGGGCTCATTGAAAACCCACTCCTGCACAAAGGCGGTGAGAGGTGACCACCTTAGTAGACAGGCCAGCAGGCATTGTGAATATAAGTGGTAGTGACTCCAATGAAGATCTCTGGGGTTGTTTAAGTATAAGTGAATGATCAAAAGGGGCAACTGTGCACTTTTGCACTGAAATATGTTGCAATGCATTACTAAGTTCAAACTAGCTCTGGTAAAATTTGCTTGCTTTTGCAGGGCTTATAAAATAGGAACCAGCTTCTGAGATTTGCGAGGGGCACCGTACACCACTGAGAAGGTACCATACGAGGATAAATTATGTATTGTAAAGATCGCTTGGAGGTGGAAGATACTTCCAATGTAATCTACAGGATCCCCTGCATGGATTGCCCCTGTGACTATGTAGGAGAAGACAGGGAGGAAGCTAACCACCAGATTGTAAGAACACAAGCAAGTAATCAGACGAGGAAGCCTGAACTTACACTGCAATGAACAAGAACATACATTCAATTTTGTAGCTACTAAGATTGTTGGATGAGCAGGCACAAAAACAACCATGGAAATGATTGAAGCCTGGGAAACAGTCCCTTCAACAGTCAATAGGAGTACCTCCAACTTATCAGGTACTTAGGAGGTAAGGACTTGGGAGCACAAGCAAGCAACAACTTAATAGCCAGCCATCAACACCTCAATCAACATCTAAAAAGCTACATACAACAGGCACCATATCTCTGCTAGAGAGAAGTTCCCTGAAAATGGGCTCCAGCCTAAATCCGAAAGCTCAGAAAATAAAACCTCTGGTTCTGGTGACTGATCCAAATTGAATCCTACAACATTATCCTGGGACATGTATATTCACCTTTATTGGTAATAGGAGCTAAAGTAGACCATAGGGCCTGGTGTGGAACACTTCACCTTGAAGTTGTGTCTAGTTCTAATGTTGATATGATTATAAATAATCCATAAAGACATGGGTTAGAACATGGAGCTGACAGACGTTTCAGATTACATCTCTGCGGTCAAGAGATGACTCTGGTTTCCAATGATAGATTCCTTTGATAGAAATATGGGACTTATGTCCC
Organism: Bungarus multicinctus; assembly: GCA_023653725.1. Lineage (NCBI taxonomy): Eukaryota > Metazoa > Chordata > Lepidosauria > Squamata > Elapidae > Bungarus > Bungarus multicinctus. The sequence continues at coordinate 68,088,195 of CM042844.1, forward strand.
ATCTCTGACTTTGATGTGTAATGATTCACCTTGGAAATAAGAGAGCATCTCATAGGCTAGAAGTAGTTCAGAGGAAAGTTATCAGGAAACACTAAAATAAAATTAGCTAAATGTTGCTAGTAAGTATGACAGTTACAGATGATTTTTAAAAGCTTGGAATAATTAACTCTAGGAGAAACTGACATTTCATGAGACAGGCCAAAACAAGGGACAATCAGAGAATGTAGAATACAGATTTGAAGAAAGTATTGCCTTCTCCACTCAGTGGTTCAGAAAGATGTCCTCTGTAAAGGATAAAAACGGGGACTATTTCAAGATTGAAATTCAATTTAATCCAACATTTTATTTTATTTAAAGTTTTCATCTTTCTAAATATATATTTCAGCTCAGCAGAAATCCACGTCCATCTTTCCTAGACCTGTCATCTCTCTGAATTGAGTTTTACTACTTCCAAAGCTTCACTCAGTGTAATTCCTTCTTTGCCTTGAGTAAAAATTTGTCCAACTATTGAATCTCATCATTCCTGACTTCCCTTTTTTCTCTTCATTCCATGCCTTAATCTTGTCAAAGGAAAAGATTTTCCTTCAAAATACACAATAATATGTTTTTAAAAGTTGCCTAAAATAGCTTTTTTTAATGTAAAATAATTAAGATCACAAATCTTGCATTTAGACTTATTGAAATTTACAATCACATCCAAAGACTATAATTAAATATCATAAAAGCTTCCTTCATTCAACCTTTCCTTCATCTTGTAAAATAACACAAAGGAAAGAAAGCTGGATTTAACTAAATCTAAATCAGTTTCTATGATCTATAAGCAGCTAACACTACAGGAAAAAAGGCAGTTTATTAACTTTTATATAGATGCTTTTTTATTCGATGACATCATTTATTGGAAGTGTAATAGTACATCCAATGAGATTTCTACTGGGCACATTTTCAAAAAAATTCAAAATTTATCTCTCAGATATTTGTACAAAAAAACAACAATTAAAAACTACAGGCAGATTTGAATCTTTAATTGCCTGCTATGAAACATAACCAGGAAGAGCGTTGAGAGTTACTTCCTACTTCATTTCAAAGGTTTTCCCATCAGGTTTTGAAAGTCCACTTATCAGAATTTGTAATAACATACTTATTGTATCTGATGTTAGGAATCCATCCTTTGTAATACTTCCTGACATAATTGTAGCTTTTGATACATTCAATCACAAGATCTTTCTAAATCATTTTGAAAAATATGATGGTCTTTCAGCTTCTGTTATTCAACAGTTCAAATCTTATTATAACCATTGACAACAGTTTGTTAATATAATTTATTTCCATTCCTTCTCTTATATTGTCATCTGGAGTCATCTGTTACAATATCATCTGGAATCCCACTGGGATTGGTTCTGAATTCCATGCTCTTCTTCTTTACCTACCTGCTACTGTTACAATATCTTAGCTCTTGTGATATGAGTTTTCTTATCATACTTTAGCTGCCATGAGGCAGTTTAATTTTCTATTTCTTGTACCCACATATAGGATCGATATTGTGGTGCTTTATCATGGACTGAGCAATGTAGATTGAACTAAGCAATGTATGTATAGTAAAATTTGGCAATTACATCTTCTGCTTTTCTAAACATCTTTACAACCTGATGCACCAGTTCCATATTAAAAAATAATGGCTTAAGTTATCCAAGATACTACTGAATTTCTGTGTGCTTAAAAAAGTCACAAAACAAAGCTGCAATTGTTCATTTGATTGATTTATCGATTTGTATGCCTGCCTTTCCTTCTGGAGTTTAAGGCAGCTTGACCAGTTCAGGTAGTTCTTGACATGACCACAACTGAGCCCCAAATTTCTGTTGATAAATGAGACATTTGTTAAGTGACTTTGGCCCCATTTTATGACCTTTGTTGCCACAGTTGCTAAGTGAATCACTATAGTTGATAAGTTAATAATAACCCAGTCATTAAAGCTTCCCCATTGATTTTGCTTGTCAGAAGGTCACAAAAGGTCATCACATGACCTTGGGACACAGCAATGGTCATAAATATGAACCAGTTGCCAATCATCTGAATTTTGATCACATGATCATGGAGATGCTGCAAAGGTCGTAACTGTGAAAAATTTATTTATTTATTTATTTATTTATTTATTTGATTTATATACCGCCCCCTCTCCCCGAAGGGACTCGGGGCGGTGAACAGCCAATAAAAACACATATACAATGTACAAAGTATGAGACAACATGATATATTAAAATTTAAAAACTGAAATCCAATATGGCTCTAATAAAATATAAACAAGTATTAAAAAGATTAAAACCCAATTAAAATTTAAAAACCCCTAGGCCAGTCCGGCCTGCCGAAATAAATGCGTTTTGAGCAACCGACGGAAGGCCATGAGATCGGGGGCGGCCCTTATCTCCGGGGGTAATTCGTTCCAGAGAGGGGGTGCTCCCAATGAGAAGGCCCGCACCCTCGGGGTCGCCAGCCGTCCAGCCGGCGGCACCCCGAGGAGGCCCACCCTATGGGAGCGTACCGGTCGGTGGGAAGCCGATGGTGGCAGGAGGCGGTCTCGCAAGTAACCTGGTCCCGAGCCATGGAGCGCTTTAAAGATAGTGACCAAGACCTTGAAGCGCACCCGGAGGGCCACCGGGAGCCAATGCAGCCCGCGTAGAAGTGGCATAACATGGGAGCCCCTAGGTGCCCCCATTACCACCCTCGCGGCTGCATTCTGCACCAACTGGAGCCTCCGGATGCTCTTCAAGGGCAGCCCCATGTAGAGAGCATTGGCATAGTCTAGGCGGGAGATCACCAGGGCGGAAGTGACCGTGCGAAGCGCATCCCGATCCAGAAAGGGCCGCAACTGGTAGATCCTACGGACCTGTCCAAAAGCCCCCCTGGCGACGGCCGCCACATGATCTTCCAATGACAGCCGTACATCCAGGAGGACACCCAGATTGTGGGCCCTCTCTGTGGGGGCAAGAATTTCCCCCCCCACAGCCAGCGATGGAACCAGCCGGCTGTATCGGGGTGCCGGGAAGCACAGCCACTCAGTCTTAGATGGGTTGAGCTGAAGCCTGTTCCGCCCCATCCAACACCGCACGGCCTCCAGGCATCGGGCCATCACTTCGACGGCTTCATCGGGGTGGCCCGGGGTAGAGATGTACAGCTGGGTGTCATCAGCGTACTGATGGAACTCTACCCCAAAGCCACGGATGATCTCACCTAGCGGCTTCATATATATGTTGAACAGGAGGGGCGAGAGCACCGACCCCTGAGGCACCCCGCAAACCAGGGGCCTCGGGGCCGACCTCTGCCCCCCTGCCAACACAAATTGCGAGCGGTCAGAGAGGAAGGAGGAGAACCACCGCATAACGGTGCCTCCCACCCCCAACCCCCCCAGCCGCTGCAATAGGATACTGTGGTCGACAGTATCAAAAGCCGCCGAAAGATCTAGGAGGACCAGGACAGAGGAATAACCCCTGTCACGGGCCCTCCAGAGATCATCCACCAATGCGACCAGCGCCGTCTCTGTGCTGTGCCCGGGCCTGAAGCCCGATTGGCGTGGATCCAAATAGACAGCTTCATCCAGGTGCTGGGGAAACTGTTGTGCCACCACACTCTCAACAACCTTCGCCATAAAGCGAAGGTTGGAGACAGGACGATAATTAGATAACAAAGTTGGGTCCAGGGACGGTTTCTTGAGGAGGGGTCTCACCACCGCCTCTTTCAAGGCGGCGGGTAGATATCCCTCACTCAAGGAAGCGTTAATAATGCCCTGGAACCAACCTCGTGTCACCTCCCGGGTGGCTAACACCAGCCAGGAGGGACACGGGTCCAATAAACATGTGGTCGCATTCAGTCCCCGCAGTAACCTGTCCACATCTTCGGGGGTCACAGGATCAAACTCGTCCCAAATGACTGTTCCAAATTCCGCCCCCGATTCCCCACCCAGAACTGCCCATTCGGAGTCCAAGCCATCCCGGATCTGAGTGATTTTATCCACCAGGAACTTTGAAAAATCCTCAGCCTGTCCCTGCAAGGGGTCCTCCCGCGCTCCCCCTTCTAAGAGGGAGCGGGTCACTCTAAACAGGGCAGCCGGGCGGTTTCCTGCGGACGCAATAAGGGTGGAAAAGTAAAGACGCCTTGCCACCCTTATCGCCACTAAATAGGTCTTAATAAAAGACCGTAAAAGTGTTCGGTCAGGTCCGGAGCGAGTGGTCCTCCAAATACTCTCCAGGCGTCTTTTCCGGCGCTTCATCTCCCTCAGCTCCCCGGAAAACCAGGGGGCCGAGCGAGAGCGGCGCCGGGTCAGAGGCCGCAAGGGCACGACCCGGTCCAGGGCCCCAGCCGCCACCCTTTCCCAGGTGGCGACTAGGTCCCCCACCGAGTCGTGAGTCCGAATGTCGGGATATGGCCCAAGCTCCATCAGGAACCTATCTGGATCCATCAGGCGCCTGGGGCGGTACCAACGTATTTGGTCCGCCTCCCTGCGATGGGAAGGAGCGGCCTGGAAGTCTAGCCTAAGGAGCGAATGATCTGACCATGACAAGGGTTCAATAGAAAACATCCCCAACACCTAGATCATCCTGCCACTGTCCAGAGACAAAAACCAGATCCAGAATGTGACCCCCAGTATGCGTGGGTTCCTTAATTAATTGGGTCAGGCCCAAGGCCGTCATGGAAGCCAAGAACTCCTGAGCAGTCCCCGAGGCCCCACCGGCCGAAGGTAGGTTGAGATCCCCCATGACCATCAGCCTGGGGGTCTCAACCGCCAGGCCGGCTATGACCTCGAGGAGCTCAGGCAGGGCCGATGTCACATAGCAGGGAGCCAGGTATGTGATCAATAGGCCCATCTGAACCCCGGAACCACACTTAACAAACAGGGACTCACATCCGGTCGTCTGAGGAACAGTGGATTCCCTAGGATCTAGATCCTCCCGAATAATTACCGCAACCCCCCCACCCCTCCCCTCGGCCCTCGGCCGATGAAAGACCCGAAACCCGGCTGGGCACATCTCTACTAGAGGGACACCCCCCTCCTGTCCCAGCCAGGTCTCGGTAATGCCCGCCAGGTCCGCACCCCCCTCCGTGATGAGATCGTGCACAAGGGGGGCTTTATTCACTACGGACCTGGCATTGCAGAGCATCAGCCGGAGGCCCGGGGCCCGATCATTCAAACAACTCAGGGAGCGAGACATGACCTGGGGGCCGGAGCGCACCACCGCTTGTAAACAGCGGGGGCGAGCTCCCATCACTTGATAAGACCCCCTGTCAACACCATACCTGCCTCTCCCACCGATCGTAGGGATAACCCTTTCATCCCCCTCCCCAGAAGAAACCCCCATCTTCGGAACGACCGTCCCCGATCCCAAGGCCTCCCAGTCGCAGGTATCCCCCGGTCTGGCCTTATCCCCAGGCGGGTTGTCCCCCAAACCCAGCCCGGGCCCCCTCCCTAACCCAATTAATAAATTCCCTTGCCCTAACCCCATTAAAAATTTCGTCAAAAATTTAAATAATTTAAAAGACCCCTTAAAATCCCTAAAATTAAAATCCCCAACTGCGTCATAAGTCACATTTTAAGTGCTGTTGTAACTTTGAATGGCCACTAAATGAACTGTTGTAAGTTGAGGACTGTGTAAATCAAACTATTGGTCCACCTAAATTAGTATAATCAACATGGAGTGGAAACCACTTTTTGGGAATCCATTCATGGGTTGAAATATGTTGCATGAAAAACGTGTGCTTCTCTCAATCAGCTATAGGATCTTATAATAAATGCAGTAATATTAATTACAATAAGTCTATCTCATAAAAAACCCATACATTTAAACAAAAAAAGATGAACAAGTCATTCATGAAAGAAATTACCATGTTGTCTAAGAAAAAAGGTTAAGTTGAGCTATGCTAGACCATATCAAAGTCTATCTAACATATTGCTTCCATTAGATGATAACAAGGTGCCTTGGAGAAGCCCCAGTGTCACAAAACAGTTAAAAAAATCTGGTGTTACTTTCTAGAAATTAATTTTTTTAGATTGCAGGAAATTAAAGTAACCCTGGCTTGAATGTTTCCATTAATTTACTGCCATCAATATTTAGCAGAGGAAAGACTATGAGAGAAAAAGAAGAAATAGTTGGAGTTTCAGGCTACAATAGTAAATATGCATTTTTAAAACATTTTCTTTTCATGGAAAGGAAAAGAAAAAGGGTTGAAGTACTGCAGCAGAAAGTAGCAGGCGAAAGTAGAGAGCCTAAAGCAGAAACAGAGGGGAACAAAGAGATATTTTTTTATTTTTTATTTTTTTCTATCTCTATTCTCCACTCCCCTGATATTCAGTAGGAAAAAATACTTTTGGAGCAGTAGCTTGACTAAGGCAGTGTATGGTATTACTTGATGCTAGTGATGCTATTATATTCCACTCATTTGTCAAATATCATGTAAATGTATAGCCAAGAAGATCAGCAAGCAAATGTCATAATTTAACTATATGAAGAAACATTATGAATATCCTACAGCTCACATTCATTTGGTATTGGATTCCTAGAGGTGTCCAGCAAGGGAAAGAAAAGAGATGTTTTCAAGCCTCTTTGTTCTCATAGAAGCAAATATAGGTAATTCAGGGTTGAAGGGTGGAGTTCTTGGCTCTCCCTGAACTCGCTTGTTTGCTTGAAGACTTTTCATTAACCAACATACGTAACATCAGCACTGCATCAATCTTTTGTTCTTTATCAACATTTTAAGAATCTGGCTTGAGTGTAAAACTCATTTCTGACTGTTCGTGTATTGTGAAAGTCTTGTTCTTCTCAGTGGGTTGAATCTGGTGTCTGCTAAATGACTTGATGAATTTTAAATCCATATATTTCCTATCAGGTGGGAATTTGACCATGTTGGCTGATAATTCTGGAAAGGGCAATCTAATTTATTAGAGTCATTACATATTGGAGGATTTGTTGTTGTTCAGTCACTAAGTCATGTCTCTTCACAATCCCATGGACCATGGCAAATCAGCCCCTGCTCCCCGGTCCTCCACTGTCTCCCTGAGCCTGCCAAACTCATGCCCACACTGGCAATGACACTTTCTAACTATGTCATCTTTTGAACCCCTTTCTCCTTTTGCCTTCTTTCTTTTGCAACATCAGGGTCTTTTCCAATGAGTCCTCTCTTCTCATTTGGTGGCCAAAGTATTTGAGCTACGTTGGAGGATAGTGCAATGCAATAAAAATTTGATACTGCAAAGCTGTATTTCGGTATTAGATTTTCTTTTACCTATTGAAGTCAAAGTTAGTTTACTGTTCTGGATGGTTCACTGTATTCATTAATTTAAGGTGGGTCACCAGCTTCTCTCTTTTGTGCATGTCAGGGTAGTCTCCTAAGAAACTTCCATAATGCCTCAGGCCAGTTTTTCCCAATGTGACAGCTTCTAGATATATTGGATTATGACACCCACCATGGTTGTGCTAACTAGAGATACTAAGTTCAGGAAAGGTGCCCTAGGACTATGAAAAGCCAGTCAAGTGCAATTTATATTTATTTCTATTTATATATATTTTCCCCATATAGGTAAAGTATCTTATTAGCCACTCAGAGTACTTAGTGAGCAGATGGCCATAGCAATTTAATAAAGAAATAAATAAATGTTTGAATATTCTCAAATAACTTTTCTGTGAAAAAGATTGATAGCTCTCAATCCAGCCTCTTGGCTGAATCCTGTAAAAGAAGTTACACATAGCTCTATTACAAAATGAAACCATAGCTCCCATTCAAAACAAAACAAGGTATACAGACTGTGAAATGCAGTGTGTCAGAAACTAGTTTCCCAGACTGAGAAGGTAAACAGACAACCACCATTTAGAACTGTTGTAGGGACATAAGGTGATTTTCTATGACATATGAAGGTGGCAGATTTGATTCCAAGATGACAGTGACTATCAAATCTTTGAAATGGTTTCGACTCTGAAGTTATAATGAAGTTTCATTTCTGCACAGGATGTTGAGTTTTTTGGAAGTTCAAGCCTGCAATGAGAAGGATGATACGCTGACAGGTATCATTTCATGAGGCCTGAAGAAAAGAAACCCTTAGGCCTGGTTCGTGATTTTAGGAAATCCTAATATAAGTGGCTTCTGAAGACTCTTCTACATCAGTAAAGTTTTGATTATGGGATCTTCCAGCAACTATGGAGACAGTTTAAATTAAGAGTACGATGGAAAATGTAGTCAGCTGCTTACCCTTAGAGACACTTATTAACACCACAGTTTTCAGTCTAAGTCAGGTAACTGTTTTACAGAATCTCTAGTCAAAATATCTTTTGGCGTACAATCTTCGGTTATACTCTGGTTTTAAGAAAATGGCATTTTTGGACATGGTTAGTTTTCTATGATTTGGCTGTATTACTTCCCAATTTTTCAGTACTGAAATGGCAACTTTTATGTCAAGTTACTTAATTATTGCAAGTAAAGAAATAGCACCAAAAAAAAGCTTCAATTTTTTTTCTAAAATATGGCATGTGGACTATATAGTAACATTCTTTGAAGCATCACCTCTATGACATTTGACTTTTTTTTTTCTGTCTGAGATGCTTCATGGCTCATGGGCTTTGACAAGTCCTTGAAAGTAAAGTAATCTTTCTTAGAAGAAACTCTTGATATAGTTGCTCATATCTATTGATCTATTGGACTGCAGGAAATGTATGCCTAATATTCATAATTAATTAATTTCACTTTTTTTTTATAAAGGGCAATGAACAAGCTTAAAGAATGTTAGCCCGAATTTGAACTGTGCCAGAGATTTTTAAAACTCACACATCTCATTGAAACAGGTAATGAATCAAGCAGGAAAATAATGGTTACAAAAATCATAGGTCACTGTCTTTTCCAACTGAATTCTCCAGGTCCATAGCAGAAATGACCCTAATGGGCTTTACTAGTTTGTTCAATAAGGGCCTATTCAAACTCCATCTGTGAACATTTGGTCAATCGCTTTATGGAAAAAAGGATATTTCTCCAAGTTCATATTAATTTTATGCACATCTGTCTGATAACCTAATCCCTACCCACATATCATTTCAATTAAAACTAAAAGAACATATCAAAACTTAAGTTCTGGTTCTCTCTCTTTCTCTCCCATCCTCTCCCCTCCCTCCCTCTCTCACTCCCGTGTGTGTGTGTGTGTGTGTGTGTGTGTATGTGTTTGTGTGTGTTTGTGTGTATGTAAGGGTGTATGTGTGTTTTAATTGCCATACTGAACAGAAAATAAAATGAGATTTTTCACTACAAAAATAGATTTGGGTTATTATTTATTTCAAGTGGAAAATACTCTGCCTGATATAATGAGCACAAGTGTCAATTCCTGATTGTATACAAAATGATCATCTTTGCTTTTATAAATAGTTTTGCAAGAATAAACATTCAGGAGAATTGTAGAAAAACGATGAAATGTAAGAGGAGGCAATTATATTTAACTTATTTCATGTAGATAGTTATACTGTACTTAACTTATTTCATGTATGCTGGAAGATCAATAAGTAATAGACAATTTTTAATGCTTTTGTCATGTAATACCAGACTAAATGCAATCAGCTTCTTTATTTTAAATAATTATGATGGTTTTCAAACAGCAGCATGCCCCAAATTTACATTTTAATCACAGCCTATTAATAAGAAAGGAAAATAAGACGATGATGACAATTGCAAATGTCAACCGGTTTAATCATCCTTAACATTAAAAGACTGCTATAACTTTAAGAATCAGCTTAGCTGACTTTGAAGCTTAAGTTTTTATTTTTCTGCTTTATTGCATGCTTCAAAACTACCTGGACAAATACAAAACAAGAATTACAGTGCACCATAAGTTATTTTAATATCTTGTAGCGGTGTGTATATCCAGTGTAATCCCAAGGCTATTATTAAGGTTCCATGTTTGTGTGAAAATGTCAAGATGTTTCAAGTGACTACCCACTCTAAATTATCTATAACTGTTACTTTATGGCTAATAGGTACTAAAATTACTTTTAAACAGAAATGTAAAGTTATATTTTTATCCTTTTTGACACACAATAAAGCTTGTTTATGAGATATATTTTCTCAAGTATTAGTATAATGTTTATAAAAGTACTTGATAGTCAACTGTGAAATGGCACTATCAAAACAGTTATTTGGATGATAATGGTTGAAAAGTATTAAAATAATAGTTATGTAAAAGAAGCCTTTTTTAAAAAAAAAAAGTCTTGCTCTTCAATTACTTTTTAAGAAGTCTTAAGTTTTATTATACATCTTGTTCTTAAATCTTTTAATTTAGAAGTGACATGAATTTAGAATTAGTTAAATAAAATTTATATTAGATTAATATTGAAAAGATATTGTTTTACAGAAGGAAAATATGCCTAACTGATAAGAATGTCAAAATACGATGTTAATACTGCTGTTATATATTCCATGTTTTCTAGAAAGACAGTTTAGGAAATGAAGATAATATAGATGCAAAAAGAACATTTCATTATTTCCTGTGAAGCCATTTATCAAAGGCTAAAATGAGAAATACTTAACATGCAGATGCAGAATGTTTTACTATGCCAGGTACTGAGTAAATTGCATTGACACAGAGCATGTTGACAAAGAGAGCAATCTAATTGTCTGAAAATTGAAAAGAATTTAATCAATTTTACCAACATATAAGAAAGTGACTTAGTGTGTGCTCTTATAAAACAATATTTGTGTGTCACAATGAAATTTTTTTCACAATAGCATTAGTGAGAATTGTATTCCTATTAACAGTTCGGAAGGAAAGACTTTTGATTTTAATACATAATACCTTATCACCTACCTACCTACCTCCTTCGCTTCCTGCCTTCCAGTTTAGCTGAAATAATCTTTCCTTTCTTCTTTCCTTCCTTCTGTTCTTCCTTCCTTCCTTCCTTCCTTCCTTCCTTCCTTCCTTCTGTCTCCATTAGCTTGCATGAATATATATTTGATTTTAATTTTGTTTTTGAATGCTAAATTTAGTTATTAGGTATGCTTTTAGTATTTTATTTACAGGTGTGATTAGTATATCATATTTACAAGTTTTCCTTACATCTTTTCTTTGCTCTCAGAATTCTGCACAAGGTACTATTCCTCATTTTATTCACAAAAACCTGAGAAGCAAATTAAGATTTCTCTTTGTTTACTTTGTACATTGTTCATGCAGAATTTGAGGTTAAGAAACAGATCAATAAATCCATCAAAATTGAGATCTTACTATGTGGTTATCTTTTTTATAATACTCAGATAGAATAACTCTCCACAAAATTTATAATTTTTAGAAGCAAGCATATACAATTCCACTTTTTCTCTGTTTGACTGCATAAGTAAAGATTCCATTTAGTTGTAGATTTTTGGTTTTGGTTTGGGTATGGTCTACCCAAAATTGTAACTATAATTCTAAATGGAATAAAAAAAATATGCATTAAAAAAATTAAAAGAACAATAAAAGCAATCTGACAGATGTCTCCATCTCTCTCAAATGCAGATCTATTTCTTGATCTGGATAGTAGCATAAGAAGCAATTTCTGAGTAAAGAAACATGTTTGAGTCCCAGAATGCATGGACAAGAATTTCTATTCTTTTCTTTTTATAGAAGTTACCCAAATTCACAAACTCATCATCTTGAAAAAAAAATGAAGTAGGAAAAAGTGAAACTGACAGATTCATTGATCCAGGCAGTGGTGAGCTTGACAAAGCTTAAGTCTGAATTCCTGTCTATTTAACCATGTTTGTGGTATTGAATTAGGGTTGTCACATCTTTTTTGTCAAAGGCTGCTCATCTTTAACAGTGACGTGTCGGGCAAGTCCAACATGATCCCCTCTGTACTGGGAATAACTGCATCTAATGAATTTGGTTGGAACAGATGGTTGAGGATTTTGTTCATTTAACTTCTTTCATACAAATTTAGCAAATTTGCAAACTTCTGCATAAACAGAGAATAGTGCTTGAAATTTGAAATGTTAGAATTTGGGGGGCTAGGGAACAGATTCATCCATACTTACAGTATGTTCGACTAGCAGATGATTAGAAAGCATACTGGAGTCACATAGAAGTGGGGGGTCAGAAGTTTCTGGTGAAATAAATTGATAGGCATAACTGTGTTAAATTCTTTTTTCTAGACCACTTCAAAGGGATGTTTATGGAGATTCCCAGTCATCCAGGTCATGGTTATCCCAAAGGTGCTTTTTCAAGAGGCAAGTGGACTTTTTGTTTTTTACTTGAAGACTTTTTGCTTCTCGTCTAAGAAGCTTCTTTAGGTCTGACTGGATGGTGGGAAATTGAAGGATTTATACTCCTTGCAGACAACTGGACATTTGTATTCTTTTGCAAAGTTGTTGAGGCCACCTGGAGGTTTATCAGTGTCATTAGGTCACCTGAGTGCAAATGGGTGTAGAGCCTTCTTGGAATTGTTGAGAGGGGCCTCTCTGTCCAAAATGTGGACTTTGCTATCTTCAAAAGACTGACCTTTGTCTTTCAAATGCAGATGGACTGCTGAGTCTAGTCCTCATGGGTTTGCTCTCCTATGTTGTTCCATGCATGTATGAAATGGTTATGAAACAACCAATCCTTCCATTCCCCACCATCCAGTCAGAGCTGAAGAAGCATATTGGATAAGAAGCGAAACATCTTCATAGAAAAACCAAAAAGCCCAGTTGCCTCTTGAAAAAGCACCTTTGGGAAAATCAAAGGGATGTTTTTGGCCTTTAAAGCCCTGAGAAGAGTAGGGGTTTTATATGAGATGATGGAAACACCAGCTATGAAACTGTCCTGTTCACATTCTAACTTTTAAGTGTTGATAGGGAAGTCTCTGTGAAGTATGTGACTATGTGCAGCTCACCATAAATATAACAATAACATGCAGCCCTGCATTTATTCATTACTTCTACAATAGCCAATGTGGCCTTCTCTCTGATCAATTGCTATACTAGAGAAAACTACAGTTTGATTAGAAGCATCTTAGGAAAGTAAACTTTGTCAATTCAAGAAATAAAAGTCAAATTTGAGTGGAAAATAATTTCCATCTTTAAATTATTTGGTAGCTTAGTCATAGACCAGTATACAAGTGGTCTAAATCAGTGGTCAACAGAGGCCGGGACCACTGGTGGTATGTGAGAAAATTTTGGTGGTCTGCAGAGAAATGCCCCCCCCAGAGCAATTAATCCAGGCTGTGCGGGAACACAAGGCTGTGCCACCCACATGGCCCACCTACCCGCTGGCCCCCACCCTTTGGCTCAGCGCAAACCTTAACTTGATAGAGCCAAGTGAGCTGGAACTGGAAGGTAAGACCAATGGTGGGGGAGGGAAATCTTCCCCAGGGTGGCTTGCTGATGTTGGTGGGAAAGTCGGTCCCATATTCCAGAGCTGCAGTGATCAGAAGACTGGCCCTTTGGTCATCCCAGAGCAACTCCTCCTGTTCATGGCAGGCCGGTGCACCCGGATGGAAGAGCAGCTGTTCTGGGATGACCAAAGGGCCAGTCCTGTGACTACTGCAGCTCTGGAATATGGGATCAACTTTCCCACCAACATCAGCAAGCCACGTCAGTCAAAATTCATATTAGTGGTCCGCGGGATTTAAAATTATGAGTTTGGTGGTTCCTGAGGTCTAAAAGGTTGGAGACCCCTGGTCTAAATTTCCTTGAATCACATTTGTTGGAAATGACTTACTTATGAGCATACAAAAAAATATCAATGGCCCAGAGTTACAGCCATACTGCATGTATTAAATGAGTGTGTTTAAAAACCAAAAATGTTTGGAATTTTAGTTCCATGTTTTTCAAATTAGGGTCTGGTGTCACTACTCACACTCCTCAGGCTATTCACCATTGGCTGATTGGACATGGTATCTGCTGAGAAATGTTTGAGCCTGAAGTCTGCTCCATGGGGAAGCTTTATATTCTGCCAGAAATAAAAAGAACATTCCTGGCAGACAAGCTTCTATAAAAAGCAGCTTTCCTGTTATCATCAGCCCTACTTAGCAATGCTGGTTGTAGAGAAGTCTAGGGATGGACTTTTAGTTGATATGGGACAAAGTCTAGGGTCTAAGTTTCCTATGTAGCACCAGGCAAGAGCAGAGTGCTCTGTATACAGCTACTGTCCAAAAATTTCTTTGGAGTTTTAAATGATCATCCTGTCTCCCATTTAAAATTAGGAGCCTTGTTATCCATCCAGAGAAAATTTGGAAAGACATTTGTTCTCTACTTCATGTTTCTAAAGACAGCATGATTCCAGCATGATTCACATATATATATATATATATATATATCCAATGTATATGTTTGCATTTTGAAATTTTAGTTATCATGACATTGATACATTAGTGTTAGAAAAATACTAAAACACACAAGTTAAGCTAATCTTTTGAATGTCAAATGTAGAATTTGCTGAATAACGGCATTAATCTTCTGAAGATACTCACTTTTCAACACAAACAATTAAAATAGCTCATTTCATTGATTTAAATTATACAAACAGAAAATGGTATGAATGAAAGAAATGGCGATCAAAATGATAAAACAAAATTCAGTGATACACTTGGTTATTAGTTAGGAACTGCCTTCAAACTCACTTCCCATTTGAATCTGAAACCATGTGGACAGATTCTTGATATGTCCTGTGTAAGATTTTCTTCTTGGCTCATAAATGTAACACTGATAGTTCTACCCATAGTCCTGATCATTCCTGATCATTTCAAAAGCAATCTTTATTTTGGTCATAAAGTTCTTAGTAAGGTTATATAATTTGTAATAGAATATCTGACTTTCTCCTAAATTCTTTCTTCCTTCTTGTTGCCATGATTTATTTTATATTGACCTTCTGACTACTCAATGATAAAAAATAAGAGTGTTTCTTTGTTCTGTGTAGGAAATGTGATTCATTCATAGTCTTTAATAGACTTTCAGTCCACCAGATATCTGTACAAAGCTTGGTAGCTCTAAGAAGAAACTACAACTAAACAAATACAGATAGATAGAGTGGAAAGTCTTATAAATCAGTTGAGGATATTCTGCTACTACTTTATATAAGACCAGAATTTAAAATATCATGTACGGTTCTGGTCACTACTTTATAAGGTGAACATTGCCGGAATTGAAAACTTACAATGGAGGGCAAACCCTATGATGCAAAATATGAGGAATGAGAATTATAAAGACAGATGAGTATATGAAAGACGGGGCCCTAATGTGCAGGACTGAGTGCTTCTATTAAGGAACCAGGCTCTTGAAAGTCAGTAACTCAACACTCCTGATTTCTCGTAGAGGCAGTAAGTGCATGAGCTGAAACAAATTAGTTCACATTAGCAGCACTCTTAGGAAAAATCAGAAAATTATGTTAGCAGCATTATTCCCAGCCAAGCTTAAGAGTGAATTTTCACACGAGAGTGGTGAAAAGGAAAACCAGAATTACATTTACACTTGAAGCATCCTAAATATAAGAAAGGAAAAGGAGAGAAGTTTCATTTCTAATAGGGAAAAGATAAATACTAATGCCAAAATAGGGACCAATTTAGGGTTTTTTTAAGTCCAAGAAGCTTCATGAAATAGTCAATATAAATGCAACAAATGTTTGCCTAGCAGTTTAGGAGGTTGACTTCAGTAAGATTATTAGTCCATCAGAAACAAGGATAGGAAATTGTTTCAGATTAATGACATGTAAAATTTTGGGATAAATTGTGGACTCTTTTGTGAAATTTTGTTGGAGGGAAAGGGAAAGATAGCTTGATTGTCCACAGAATAACTGCCGTGATAGAATAATTATCCATAAACCATCCATAATCAAAAGGCGTAGAATTGCTTCCCAATATCAAGTGGAATTGCTTCCTAGTATCAATCCCTAACCTTCCAGGATGCTTGCCCTAGGACTCCCAGCTTACCTTTGTGCATGAGCTATGAATCTAGAAGTACACCAAGATCATGCACCACTCTTGAATGGAAAACACAATCCCATTCAAGATCAGAGATATAATAGCCCCATGTCTAAGGGGCCCAAACAGCCAAAATCATTCGGTTGACTTCTTCAAAGATAGTGCCTTCTCGTCCAAACATGAACAGCCACCAAGCACTGGAATAAGGCCTTGAGACCCTCACTTGGCCTCTTGAAGTCAAAAGATATAATTGAGCATCATTAGCATACCGATGATAATGAACTCCAACTGGCAAATGACCTAATCCTGTAATTTCATGTAGATTTTGAATAAATGAGGAGACAGAGTTGAGCCCTTGAGGTATCCCACAATAGAAGGATACCTTGGGGGGTATGATCTCTTTCAACCATAGTAAAAAGGATCTCCTTATCCCTAAACCCAGAGCCTTCCCAGAAGAACATCATGGTTAACAGTACATAAAGCCTCTGAAAGAACCAGGAATGCAATGGTGGATGTACCACTTTCGTTTCAGCTATGTAGCATGTCATCTAGACATAATGAAAATTGTCTCTCTGCTAAATCTGTACCTTATTGAAGCAGTTCAAGATAATCCACTTCTTCCAATTAGCCATTTCTTCTATAACTAGTCATCTACAGTGTTCAGCAAAGGACAATGGTGCATATTAAGACTTTGGCCCTGGGGAAAATCTCAAGTGAACTATATGTATGCTTGATAATGAAAGAAGATGCTGTAACTATTAATTAAAATTAATAATAATTTTAATAAAAACATTGATAAATAAGGACGATTGGATATTAGAATATCTCAATAGCTCATCTATTTAAAACAAAATGTTTTATAAAAGAATATAAAGCAGAAAAAAAATCTCATTTGATATTTAAAGCCTAAATAATATATCAGTGATACAATCATCTGCGATCATCTTACAAATTTGATTTTTATATCCCTATAGAATTCTCAGAGACTGCAGCTGAATTTATATAGTAGGACATGAAATTAGTCAGCTTTGAAATAAGCATTCAATTCAATCCAGGTTTTGTTCTTTGTTTTCTGCACTGTAGCTTCCCAAACTCTTATTCTCAAAGATCAGTTTTTCTTTCAAATTGGAGTGCAAAATGGAAAATACTGGTTGCAATCATAACAAATACACAACATTTAACATGCATTCTGCTCACACCTGGTCCTTGGGAATATAGTTATTTGTCTCTGTCCTCTAAGGTAAGATGAGCAAAATCTAGCATAATAAAGAAGTATGATACATAAACCCCACAGAAATAATACCACTTTATTCCCTAAATGAAATGTATTTGGATGTGTTAAATATCTTATTTTTATACACTTCAAGGAAGCTATTTTAAAATAGGCAGGAACGCATCTCAGTGTGTCTATCACACTGCAAATTGTGCAAATACAGTAAAGCTCTCTCGTATTAATTATTGATAATAGATTAAAACTGTTAAAAGCACATTTTTATCGGACACCAAGGGATTTTAATCTAATAGTCTTATTATCTATTAAATACAACACTTGGATCAACATTTTAGAATGATTTTTTAAAAATGAAATCAGGTATATGCTATTATTCTTTACTACTAGAAACAGTTAGGAGAAACCACTTATCACAAAATCTGTCTAAAAATAGTACAATATTTGGTACACATTAAAACTTTCTTAAATATTTCCTTAAGCTTGACTACTCTTGGAATCAATTCACCAACCATTGCTCTATCAATACCATTATTCTTGGAAATCTTCTCTCACATCACAGCTTCCTCTTATGCTAGCTACGACACTTTTGCCAATAGAAATTTCCACCCAACAAAGAGCAAAGCAGAAGTTGATGATTTTCCCTTTGATTTCAGTTACCAGCCAAAAGAGCTAAGAATGGTTTCAGTAGTCAGGAAACAACAATGCCATTGCAGAATAATTGTTTGGTTTGTCAAGGTACCAGATCTGATATAGGACATGCTTGCATGCTTCCCAAGATGCACCGTAGGAGGACAAGCTGGTCTCACATCAGAGAGAAAGACAACAGTTCTTCCTGCAGCATCATGCAAGGCCCCTTGCCTTTCTGGAGCTGCCTCACAAGCAAATACTACACCAGGACAGTTTAGAGCCATCAGGAATCTGACTGCCTGCACAGAGCACCAGCTCATAGGAGTAGTACCTATCTATCTACAGGTAGTCTTCGATTTATGACCCCAATTGAGCCTAAAATTTCTGTTGCTAAGTGAGACATTTATTAAGTAAATTTTACCTCATTTTACAAGCTTTCTTGCCACAGTTGTTAAGTAAATCACGGAAGTTATTAAGTTAGTGATACAAGTTAGTGCACTTGTATAGAACTTGTTTTTGAGCTGTTAGGTAGACAGAAGCTGAGGCAAGTAATAGGAGCTCACCCTGCTATGCAGTACTTGGGCTCGAACCACCGGAGCTGAGTGTCATTAAGCCACTGAGCCACTGTGCCTCTTAGAATGGTTGATTAGGGTTGGTGGTGAATAAACTTGCTGTTATCTGTTTTCTTCTCCATTGCGTTGTTACTTCAATTGACAAAATCTTGAAATATACAGAGCCAATCTGAAGGATGCCAGCTGGAGAACTGTGGCACTCAGATTGGCATATATCAGGAAGGCCTCTGTTTGTAGAAGACTATCTTAACCACCACATCATGCTAATTCACCTCCATTGAATTAGAGACAACTTCAGGAAAAAAAACCCCCACTAATTTGAAGATATCAAAGAATGGTAAAGAGAGCATTAAATACAAATGTCCTTTAATACAATGGGATTAAAGCCAGTAATCTGGATTATTCCTGGAGCAGAAGTGGTATTCAGCAGGTTCTGACAAGTTCTGGAGAACCGGTAGCGGAAATTTTGAGTAGTTCAGAGAACCAGCAAATGCCACCTCTGACTGGAGATTTTACAGTATCATTCCTCTGCCATGTCCACCAAGCCACGCCCACAGAACTGGTAGTAAAAAAAATTTGAATCCCACCACTGTCCTGGAGCCCACTGGTAAACATCAACTAGCCTTGTAGGATCTTAAAAAATAAGAGTTCTCAGTCAGAGAATTCAGCTGCATTAGAATATTATTGCAAATCAGCAGATGTGCCTTCAGACAAGGCAAAACAAAAGTAATAACCAGTCTAGGCCTCAATTATTTTTAAAAATAATTAAAAACAAAAGCAAAAACATTTTTTAAAAAACCCTGGTTTTATAGAAGAAAGGCCTATAAATAAATGATCACAGTAATACTTTAGCCAATTTTTTCTTACAAAGCTATCCAGTTAAATAGAAAAAAAAATGAATCCATGGCTGTAGTCTAGTGTGGAGATACCCTGCAGCTAACATGCAAACAAGACAGAACAACTTGAAAACATTCACCCACAGAAGATGGGAAAATATAGAAAATAAATATGTATTTGCAAAACAGAAAAAAATGCTTTTGTCAGAGCAAACTGCTCAAGATGTGTTTCTGAGGGTTAGAAACATGGTGAGACTGCAACATTTCTGCTAGCACAGAAGTTGCAAAATAATAACAATAACTGAGAATTATTAACTGCAAATTGAATCACTTACATTTCAAACCCCACTCCGAATGTCCATCTCCACTCCAGCCTTCTTCCTTTTCCTCTTCTCTCTACTCAATGAAAATTCATTAATTTTTGCATATCGAGAAAGTTTTTTTTCTAAAATAGCACCTCCACTTATAACTTAACATAAACTGCAGTGCCAATTCCCAGCTGCATCGCCTAAGTAATTTAAAGGAAAATTATACAAAAATAAAAAATAAAACTTTTTATAAAAAACTCTTGAAACAAAATATATGCAGAATTTCTTTTTCAATGAAGAACTAATAAAGATCTAATAGAGCTCTTAAGTCTGGCTATGTAAAAAAATGCCCTTTTCACAGCTGATAAAATACAAATTAATCCTTGGAGGATTTAATATATGCCTATTTATTACTTTCAAGTAGGGAAGTAGTGCTGCAATTAATAAAGCTTGTTCTGCATTGTATGTTGCACTCAAATTCTCTCTTTGGAAACAAAAAAATGGCACTTGCATTTTTGTTTTCTATGTCTAGAGATGCTATTTGAGAAACTCTGATTTGCGTCAATAGCAATAGCTCTTAGACTTATATACTGCTTCACAGTGCTTTACCTCTCTAAGCAGTATACAGAGTCAGCATATTGCCCCCAACAATTTGGGTCCAACCTCGGAAGAATGGAAGGCTGAATCAACCTTGAGCCTGGTGAGATTCAAACTGCGAAATTGCAGGCAGCCATCAGTCAGCAGAAGTAGTCTAGAGTAGTACTGCATTCTAAACATTACACACCTGCCATTGTTCACCAAATGCATTGATATTCACAAAGATTTATCCCCTTTGCACACAACTTGTGTTGGTTATCTCTGGTTATCTCTGGAAAGCAAAAGGAAATGACCAAACCTTTCATCCCACACCACCAAGATGTTTTTTTTTTAATTTTATTATAAAATTATTTTAATTGTGGCATGAATAAAGATAGTCTCGAGTTAAAACTACAATTGAGCCCAAAATTTATGTTGTTAAGTGAGACATTTGTTAAGTGAGTTTTGCCCCAATTTACAACTTTTCTTGGCACCATTGTTAAGTGAATCACTGAAGTTGATAGGTTAGTAACTCGGTTGTTAAGTGATGCCAATTTCCCCATTGACATTGCTTGTGAGAAGGATGCAAAAGATGATCACATTTATTTATTTATTTATTTATTTAAGTTTATATACCGCCCCCTCTCCCAAGTTGGGACTCGGGGCGGTGTACAGCCCAGTTAAAAACAATGCAATTACAAATACAAAATTTAAAAATAGATTAAAAGGAATTAAATAAAGCTAAAAAATTAAAAACTATGACAAAATGGGGTAAAAAGTTACAAAAATTAAAACCATTCCAATGATACTAGGCCAGACCCACTTGCTGAAAAAGATGGGTCTTCAGCGTGTGCCAGAAGGTTCACAGGTCAGGGATAATCCGCACCTCCGGAGGTAACTCATTCCAAAGGGAGGGTGCTCCTGCAGAGATGGCCCCACTCTCAGGGCCGCCAGCCGGCATCGCCCAGCTGGCAGCACCCCGAGGAGGCCTGCCCTGTGAGAGTGTGCACTCCCCGGCAGGAGACCGATGGTGGCAGGAGGCGGTCCCGTAAGTACCCGGGTCCTAAGCCATGGATCATATGACCATGGGACACAGCAACAGTCATAGTCATAAACCAGTTGCTAAGTATCTGAATTTTGATCACATGACCATGGGAATGCTGCAAAGGTGTAACTGTGCAAAACAGTCATAAGCCACTTTTTTCATTTGTAAGTCACATTTTTGTAACTTGAAAGGTCACCAAATGAACTGTTGTAAGTCAAGGATTACCTATATAGATATTTACTTAACAAAAATGTATACATAGATATATTTATTTGTACATACTTAGCTCCTTATGCATATAAACATGCATGCTTTTTGGCTGTAGTCAGTTCATGAGCCAAGTCCCAACAAAAAGTTTAAACACTTCAAATTAAATAAATTGTAACACGAATCAAAGCTAAAAAAAAGAACCGGACATACTGAAAGTTTTGGTGCAGCTCAGCAGCAAGTGCACAGATCTCATGTCTCAGGAAGGGAAGATTTAAATCAAAGCAAACTCTTGACTGAAGAGCAAAAGTATTTAAGAGAAAACCAAGAAAGAAGAAAAAAGACTAAATACCTAATACCTAATACCAACTGCCCACAACTGCTCCTGTGCTCTGATTGGCCCTGTTGTGTAGAGAACTGGACCGCAGTTTCCACTCAGGTCCGTGTTTCAAGAGGGAAACATCGACTGCTCCTATTGGCTGATGCTGTTTGACAGCCTGCTATAAATAGGAGCTGTCAAACGGCATCAGCTGTTGCCGTTCCAGCTGGCTGCTGAGTTAGCGCAGCAGCCGTGGCAACCCTTTATTTTCAAAATAAAATTAAGCTGAAGTTTGCTCTGGTTGACTGCCTCAGTAATTCCGCCGCTCTACAACACTGGCGATGAGGGCAGGATACATATAAGAAGCGAACCATGCAAAGAGACATAAAAGCAAAGTCACTACAAAAATAGCCAAAGACATTAAAGAGCTGCTGTCACTGTTTACAAAGCGCCATTTTCAAATTGCCTCAGGAGAAGCTGAGAGACAATGACTTCAAACCCTGCGTTCCCGCCTTTCAGACCAACGACAGAGACATGGGAATAATACAGAAACCGGTTTGACTGTTTTTTAGATGCTATTGATCTCACTGACATTTCAGACCATAGGAAAAAATCTTACTTTTTAAGCTTTTGCTGAACCACGGTATTTGACACCGCTACAACATTATTGGCTCCATGCTCAATTAAAACTGTTCAGTGGAAAGAATTGCAGGAAATTCTTTCCAATCATTACTATCCTAAGCCATCCAGAATTGCCAGGCATCATGCTTTTAGGAGACGTACCCAGGCTGAGGGAGATACTATTAATGAGTATATGGCATCCCTACGAACAGCTACCTTATATTGTGGATTCAGAGACTATTTAGAAGACATGCTATTGGACCAGCTAGTTTGTGGAGTCAGGGATTTAAGATTCTAAAGACGGCTATTAGCTAAAGGAGACTTGATTCTAAAACTAGCTATAGAAGAATCTCAAACTGCTGAGCTGTCAGCACTCTCAGCAGCTGAAATACAGGGAAATCCAGTTAGTCAAAGTAGCTCAGCTATTCATTTCGATGAAATCTCCACAGAGGAGGGCTCTGAAAAGGCTACTGATGTAAACAACCTCAGGCAGCTCAAACCCAATCAGAGGGAATACAAATCAGTTTCCAATCAACCTCCACGACCTTAGCCTACCTGCCTAAGCTGTGGAGGAAACAATTTCAGGGCATCCTGCAAATTCAGAAATGCCATTTATTTAAAATGCAAAAGGAAGGGCCATTTAGCAAGGATATGTCAAGCAGGAAAGACTTTTAACCAGCCACAAAAGCCTCAGACAACCATGCACTTCCAAAGACAAATCGAAGACTGTTTCACATGCTACCGAGCCAAAATGACAAAATTAGTGTCATTCTAACAAAATTAGTGTCATTGTTTCTCTAGAAGGTAAACCATGCAGGATGGCTTTGCACTGTCCATCATTTTGTGGGGCACCTTGAAATAACTGCTTCCCAGACTGACAAGGAAGAAGATTCCAGGCTGCAATTTGACTCTACGTGACTACCAACGCAGAACCATTCCTGTCATCGGAAAAGACAAGTTTTTAATTCAATTTCAGAGTTTTAAGGGTCACTTGCCTTTAGTGATAGTGGATGGCGCCATCTCATCCTGTTAGGGTTAGACTGGTTAGACCCTGCCCTAGGCCTCCACATAGGTGGAATCCATTCTATTGCAAATACAGAAGTGGACTCCCTGTTCAGGGAATATGCTGATGTATTCAGCGAGGGCCTAGGCTGCTACGTAGGAATCCCAATATCTTTCAACTTGGACCCCCAAGCAGTTCCAATTCATTTAAAGCCCCGAAGGGTGCCCTTTGCAATCCGCCCTAAGCTGCCCAATCTGCCAAGGACAAGGTAATTTCCCAAGTCCTTGACTGGGTGGGAAGAGGATGGCCTACAACCCTTATTCACCTGAATTCATACCCTTAAAATTTATGCCACCAAGAACTTTCTTCCTTACAAGGCTCTTTGCTTTGGGGAACAAGGGTAGTGATCCCCCCACAACTGCAGACCTCAGTTTTAGAGGTCCTGCATGAGGGGCATCCTGGCATCGTCAGGATAAAGGCCCTAGTTCGCAATTATGTATGGTGGCCAGGCATGGACACTCAGATTGCCAGCTGGGTTAATGCTTGTCAGCCATGCCAAGCCACCAGGCCTTTCCCTCCAGCATCCATACCAGGATGCAGGGAGCCCCTGGTCCAGGATACATATTGATCTGGCTGGCCCTTTCCATGGGCGCACATTCCTAGTATTAGCTGATTCCTTCTCTAAATGGGTGGAAATGAGTTTCATGCCTTCCATGACCACAGAGACAGTCACTAAGGCCCTGACCAGAATGTTTGCCATCCATGGCCTCCCTGACACCATCGTGTCTGATAACGGCCCCCAGTTTACATCTTGTGAGTTTGAAATTTTTTTAGCCAATCAAGGAATCAGACACATTTTAATATCTCCTTTTCACCCTGCTAGTAATGGTCTGGCTGAATGAGCAGTCAGATCAGCTAAGGAGGTCTTGCAAAGACTTGGGCCCTTAGATTGGCACTCTGGACTTGCCAAGTATCTCCTAAGCCAGCACACAACCCCTTGTACTTCTACAAACAGGTCACCGGCTGAACTCCTAATGGGACGCCGTTTAAGAACCACCTTAGATAGACCTCACCCCAATTACGCCCCAGTGTCAAACAGTGAGGTCAAACAGTGTCAAACAGTCCCTTGGGTCAAACAGCCAGACTAGGAAGTTTGCAGAGAATGACCTAGTGTATGCCAGGAACTTTGCTGGGCAACCATTGTGGATGTTTGGGCATGTGGTGGCAATAACTGATCCTAAGTCTTACAGAGTTCAGCTACAAGATGGGCGCATATGGCGCCATCATATAGACCAACTAAGGGGGCGCTGGAACACTATACCCAGAGGTCATTTAGACATTCCCGATGCGGAAAGGCCACCGTCACCTGAGGAATCCCACCTCGAACCCGTTAACAATGAAAGCCTACCTGAACAAGTAGCAATCCAGCAATCAGAACCAACTCCAGATGAGCCTCCAGTCCCTCCATTATTGGAAGCCACACGACAGGCAGAAAGTATCCATCCAGCACCATGTTCACTGGAGCTGAGATGATCTGGCTGTCTGCACAAACGCCCTGCCTACCTAAGAGACTACGCATGCTCCGTTCTGGGAGAGAGGAGTGTTGTGTAGAGAACTGGACTGCAGTTTCCACTCAGGTCCGTGTTTCAAGTGGGAAACACAGACCACTCCTATTGCCTGATGCCGTTTGACAGCCGGCTATAAAAAGGAGCTGTCAAACTACAACAGACCCATCTTCTGGAATAAGGAGGACATCCTAGATCAGTGGCCCCCCAACCTTTGGGGCACTAGTTCTGTGGAGAAGTTCTTCTGTTGGACAGAGGGGGCATGGTTTTGCATGCTGCCTGCATCCCATGAGTGGGGCTTCACTTGTTTGTGTGGTGCGGTTTCTGCCAAGCCATGGCCTGGTGCCTGTTCATGGATCAGCGGTTGGAAACCCCTTGTCCTAGATGAATCATAAAGTGAGAGAAAGTGCATAAGACGATTGTTCAAATAACCTGGTCCTTGACTGTTTGGGTCTTGTAAGGAAACAATCAGCCTAAACCAACAAATCTGCATATAGATGGGAGGTTGTACAATTTGCCTTGTGGTGTAAACGGAACAATCTGGAACTGAACACACTCAAAACCATAGAAATTATGATATTCTTTAGAAGAAACCTTCCCATATTGACACCTCTTACAATACTAGACAACATGTCTAGTATTGAATGTTCTTTCTGCGCCAACTCAGAAAGCTCAAACTGCCCAAGGAGCTGCTGATACAGTTCTACAGAGGAATTATTGAGTGTGTTATCTGCATCTCTATAACTATTTGGTTTGGTTCTGCAACCCAACAAGACAGACACAGACTTCAGAAAGTAATTAGGACTGCAAAAAAAAACCAGTTACTATCAACTTGCCTTCCATTGAGGACCTGTATACTGCATGAGTCAAAAAGAGGGCTGTGAAAATATTTACAGACCCCTCTGGATATAAACTGTTTCAACTCCTACCCTCAAAGCGATGCTATAGAGCACTGCACACCAGAACAACTAGATACAAGAACAGTTTTCCCCCAAAAGCTTTCACTCTGCTAAACAAATAATTCCCTCAACACTGTCAAACTATTTACTAAGTCTGCATTACTATTACTATTAATCTTCTCATCAGTCCTTATAACCCATCCCCTCCCACTTGTGATTAAATGACTAACTTTGTCGCTTGTATCCTTATGATTTATATTGGCTGTTTCCTAGTATGATTTGATTGCTTATGCACCTTATGACTATTATTAAGCGTTGTACCTTATGATTCTTGACTATTGACAAATGTATCTTTTCTTTATGTACACTGAGAGCATATGCACCAAGACAAATTCCTTGTGTCCAATCACACTTGACCAATAAAGAATTCTATTCTACTCTATTCTAATAACCAGCACCCTCAAAAATAGCTATTATTTTTTTCTTAAAGAAAGGTTGCTTATTTTGCTTTATACTGAGTCCTTAATACAAATCCTACACTTACTTCAGTTGCCAAAGTCTACTTTTTGCCACATTAACAGTTGAAAATCATACAAATTTTCCTGGAATATATATTTTAAAAAAGTTCTATTGAATAACATATTTGAAGAACCAGACTCATGTATGACAGAAATCATTATTATTATTTATTTATTTATTTGTCAATTTGTCAATTGCTTACAAGATAATAGGTACTGTATAAGTAAAAACATAGCTATGAATGCATGGATACATATAAGAAAAATAAAAGAAATAAAAGAAACAATAGGACAGGGACGGTAGAAAGAAACTTGCTTATAATTGCGGTGCTGAGTTAGTTTTTTTTTTTTTAATACAGACTATAGTGCAATATGACATTGTTAAAGATTGGAGTGTCCTTGTCTAGTGTACTAGAAGGATGAAAGCAGAGGAGTCTCTTGGATTAAACAGCAGAGCTTGGGGATTAGTTGCTAACTTGAGCCCAAGAACTATTACATAGGTGAAGAAATCATAAGGATGATTTACAGTATTTATTAGATTGCCTTTAGGTCCAAAATGATGTTCCAAGTGAATAGCAATACAACTAAAGTAAATTATCATAATTTAAAAAGTATTTTTCAAACATAGGAGATGAAACAAGGAGCTCTTCAACAAGTAGAAAGCACTGTCTAATCTGACCAGATTTATATATATTTCCTTAGTTCTATTAGACATACTCTATACAGGTAGGCCTTGGACTTATGACAAGCGAGCCCAAAATTTCTGTTGTTACATGAGACAGTTAATAAGTGAATTTTGTCCCATTTTGGACCTTTGTTAAGTGAATCACCTCAGTTGTTACTGTAAACTAGTAATACAGTTGTTTAGTGAACCTGGTTTCCCAATTGAGTTTGCTTGTCAGAAGGTTGCAAAAGGTGATCACATGACTATGGACACCGTAACTGTCATAAATGAGTCGGTTGCCAAGCCTCTGAATTTCTGAATTCTTGTGATGATGGGGATGCTGCAATGGTTGTAAGTGTGAAAAACAGTCATAAGACACTTTTTTCAATACTATTGTGACTTTGAACAGTCACTAAAGGAAATGTTGTAAATCAAGGACTACTGATAAGTATTTGCAGAGTTTCCTTGGTTACAAGGAGTATGCAGCAAACAAAAGTAGTGTGCAAAATTGTAGCAGTGAGTATATAGTCACACAAGCACAGAAGTTGAAGGGTAAAGGGTTTTATATAGAGGAGTATAAACACAGTCCAAGATTCAGTCCAATATTCATACACAGTTCATCAGTCAATAGAGTATATAACTAACCATCATAGTCAGCAGGCAAAACAGCAATACAGCAGCTTCAATACATCCATGCAGCAATGGAGAGATATAGTTGTAGTGATGAAGATACTTGCTGAGTAGCAGCAGCCGAGTAGCAGCCCTAGTAGCATCCATACATGCGCTCTTTGGCTTCTTGCTATATAATAATCCTGCTTCTTGTAGCCAATCAGTATCTTGGCTTCAGTAAAGTGCTGAGTCATTATAACTTGCAACCATATATGGTAAACCAATATAGTTCAGGTTCTTAAAGAAACCTAAAAACTACCTCTTCTGTACTCTCAGCAAAATGCTCCTTAAGGTTTCCAAAATGAAGGTCTGAAATTTGTGGCATAGTTTCTTTGCAAGTTATTTCCTGGTCCTTGGATCAAAATTCGGCTGAAAAAATGGAGAATTGCTAAATGATCAGTTACTACCTAAACAAAGCAATGGTTTTATTCAATATTAGGTAAGTTTCTGTATTCCAGAATGTATGCTAGAACACTGCATTCCTTTACTCAAAAATCATATGAAGTCATTGAACTTAGATTTATTTACAAAAAGATAAGGTTACAGGCAAAAAAAATTCAATCTCCTTTTAAAGTTATTTTACTCTGGGTTAGTCATAAAATTTGCATGATGTACAGTATATTACTACAATTATATCCTGCATCACAACTTTGCTCTGTTACCATTAAAAATATTCTGAAAAAAATCACATCTATTAATTGAAAGAGAGGGGGGAGGGAGGGACAGAGAGGGAGAGAGAGAGACAGAGACAGAGACAGAGATAGAGAGAGAAAAGACATTTTAAATTGTAGCACTTCATGATAAGTAACATTTTTACCCTATTTAGTCTTTAGAAGCACACAGACTAATTGTGTACCTTACTGCAATTACGTTTAGGCTATAATAAAAATTCAATTGCTACTTGCTTAATACTGTTTTCTTCTCCATCCTTTTAGTAACCTTTAAAACTTTCCTATAAAACATATTAAGAATTTAAATGCATTTTGATCTGTGATCTCATAAAATTAATGTGTTTCCCCAATCACAGACTCCTACCTAACATTAACATTTTGTCCTATTTATTTACATGTGTTTTTAACATATTTTTTTCCTCAGATCCAAGCTTGAGAAAACCTTAGAGGTAAGAGTCTATGGAGATTCTCAGTCATCCAGGTCATAGTTGTCCTAAATGTGCTTTTTCAGAAGGCAACTGGATTTTCTTTGTTCTTCCTTAAAGACATTTTGCTTCTTATCCAAGAAGAAGCAAGACTGATACTTCAATCTCTTAGCAAACTAAGGTTCATCTTATTTAAAGTGCGGATACATTTTTAGGAGCTGTTTTTCTGCCTTTATCCAATTTAACTATTATTATTAATTAAGCATATGCCTCAGAATGTAGTTTTTCCACCCTAGCTAAGTCTGATGGCATAATATTTTTAGGAAGTAATCCACTTCAGAAGTTAAAAGATGTATAGTAGGCAGAGAGAGAAGTTTTTGGGGTAATATTTTTTTTTCATCTTTATGAAAATACTTTTTCAATCTAACTTAAATAGACAAAAACATTGTTCCATTTCAATCATGTAATAATGAGCCTATCCAATCACCATAAACCTTGTTCTTTAGGGTTCCTTAGGCATTTAGTACTGAATGCATTTTTAAAAGAAAAAGAAGAAAAACAAATCTCTTGATTTGAAGGGTTGGAAGAGTTATTTGATATTCTACCATTGTTTCTTTGTCAGTCCCCCCTATATAATTTCCTGTAATGCCCAGGGTTTATTTACAGCTGGGCTGCCATATTTACTTAGGGTAAAAGAACACCTCAGCGGGAGTGAAAGGTAGTAGCAGTCCAGCACTTGGGATATTTCACTTCCTCTTCTGTCCCATTTCAGCTCATGGAGCTTTTTTGACAGACAGCACAGGAAAAAAAAATCTGCATAAGGGAAAGTAACTGACAGCTGGGGTCAAACTCTCTCTGTTTAATGACACTGCCAGTTACACATTTTGAATTGTTTAAATATGAGTCTACAGCTTCAACAATCATCATCTCACTGGTTCCACTTTTCATACCCAACAGCCAGGAAACTGACACGTAATTACACACTTACTGATGGTATCGCCGGTGCCGATAATTAAAACTGCCACGGGAGGATTGCTATTGCTAGTCTACAGCTGGGATGTTGTCAAGAGGTAGAAACTCCAGCAGCTTTTAACACTATCTTCTTACAGGTGGACCATGGGCACTGGTGTTGTAGTAATAGAAAGGCCTCAGCACATCATTCACAATGTCTCACACAAATGAAGAAAATCTATTAACAATCCAATAAGTGAAATACAAACACAATGACCTAAGGGTTAAACTGTCTGGGTGGACTTGGAACTCAGATCTATTATGTATTGTTCTTTTTTTTCCCCCCTTCCTTTTTCGTTCTGTATATTTCTGCTGCAATACAAAAGAAGCTTAGTTGAGCAACTGTTTCTGATTAAGAGCCCAGTGTTGATCTTTCAGATAAAAACACAGATTGCAGAAGAATAATTTCTATCCTAATTTTTAATAACAGTTGTTAATCTTTAGAAATGAACCAGAGTTCTTCGCAATGAATTGCGAGTTTCGCCTGCAATTTGAAGAAAAATTTTGCTAGGCGATGAAAATCCTTTATGATCAGACACAAGATTTCTTCAATTTATGATAGATGTAGCCTGAAAAGAAACAGGGGTACCTTTACTGTTGTATATAGGCTGAAAGTCAATCATCACGATACAGATTTAAACTCTTGCCTATGTTTCTTTGTAACGCAAGGAAAGTTTAACCTTGCCATGTATTGATGTCATATTTCAGCTGCTTTCAAGTACTTTCCTATCTTCAGATTCAGGTTTTTTTTTGTTTCTTATGGTTTTGTGTGGGTTAGCTAGGTTCCTGAAATTCTGATATTTTTAAGATATGATTAAGATTCTTAGTTTTCTGTTTTTAATTTCAAAATGTCTAATGTTCTCTGCCAGCTAATCTCAGAGTCCCATGTAATTAGCATGTTCATCTGAAAACCAAATGTTTACACCTGAAAAGATACATATAAGTTTTATTCTGGCAGAGAATCATGCTAACAACTGTACATCTGTATTTGCAAATCTGCAGTGTGTGTTTTGATAGTTCGGCCAGGACTTCAATCTCATGATATAGTCACATCAAACCCTTATCACCAATACTTTTTTTCTTCATTAGAGATACAAAGTAGAAAGGATTAGAGTTAAGTAACAACTTTTCTGAACAGATTGTAAAACTGAATTATGGATAAATGTTTTCAAGTCTTCTATTACTTTACTATTCAAATTTGCTTTAAATAGAAATATATTTTATTAATATTTTGAGCAAGGGAATTGAAACTGAATTAGTGTTCTGAGTTAAGAAGAAATTTAAAGAAGAGTATCAGAGGGGGTGGGGGAAAAGCTAGACACCTTTTTCACAGAGATTTAGCTGAATAAATTACATTAGGATGCCCATCAGCCTCAAGATGAACCTATTAATAGCTTATCCTAAATTTATCCAATTGGACATCTGTATTCAGGCAGATATGACATATAAAATACCTAACATATAAAGTGCCATTCTTCCCATCAAGTTTAACTGAATGGCAAACTCTAAAGCTAAGAGATCATCTTGAACTAATCAGGTGCTGCATAAACTTCCTTGGATGGTTGTGCCAATCTTTTTCCATTCCAGCTGGCATTCTTCCTCCTACTCCTGTCTTGGCCTGTGATTATAAACTGGTACCCTGGCCAAGGTAAAAAGTATTACTCAAGATTCAGATTAATGCTACCCAGCATAGAATTACCAAATGAATTTACACTTGGGAATGCAGCCATTATTTGAACTTTGGCCTCTGGAGGTAACACAAACCATCAAAATAACATAATATGCTACTTCACCTCTGCCATCTTTTGATAATGGTATTATGTTTGTCATATAAGCCTTTGGCAGTCAAAGTGAAGGGAGAGATTCACAGCCAAGGTGGGATAGGAAGCCAATTTGATTGGAAATGATGCTTTATGTTCAAGCAAGCACAACCAGCATAGTTGTGACATATTCACAACCTTACATAAATTTCACTGGCTTCAGCTTCCAGCATATTAATGTAGGCACAGAGGCCCTTGCAAGCTTTCTCCTGAAACTTATAGTGAACAAAATATAGGCATCCTATTTTGCCTATGATGACATCTCAGGTGGGCAATATTTAAAGCTTGAAATAGTGCCTTGAATTTAATTTCTGGGTGCAAAGATGGATACTAATTTATATTATAGTATTCTGCACTGCCACTGATGTTTGAATTTGTAAACTTTAAGTTGAAGGTGTAGTATGCCTTGCTTGATTGTCTCACAAGTTAAGTCACCTACTGTTCATCTTGAAGACTACCTACTATATCACCTGTGGTCACTACATCAGTCTGTGAAATTCTTCCTCCAAAAGAATGACAGTGCCAATATTTAGTAGAGAATTTCCTTATTTTTCTTTATCTCAGTAATAGCTTGATTCCAAAATTACTTCCTTGCCACAGCATTATTTTTTTTAATCCAAATTTTATTATTTTTTAAACAAACATACACAAACACAACATAAAAACATCAAGCCATCTTCCACTTACGTACATACAGTGTGTTGGTTGATTTACAAATTGCTTTGTGCATCCACTTCATAGTCATCACTTACAATTACTTTTATATGTTTTCATATTATCTATCAGATATTCCTAAATACATTAATATCATTGTTAATCAATCATTTGACTATACTGTTATTTGTTCATGTTATGCAAAATAATCCATATTTTTATTTATTTATTTTATGACAATTCATATTATCCTCCCAAATCTATCCCATAGTTATATTATGGTAATACATCTTTATATATTCTTTATATTCTAAAATTCTACATATTTCATTACCATATTTTATTGTCTAACCATTGATAAAATAAATCCCAAATCTTATAAAATTGTTCTCTGATTTCAAATGTCAATCTACTCATTTCAGCACAGTCCATGATTTTCTTAATAACTTCCTCCTGCATTGGTGTTTTCTCATTTTACCAGTTTTTAGCAAATACAATCCTAGCTGCTGTTAATACATTTACAATCAAATATTTCAATTCTATTCTATATATTTCAGGTAAGATTCCTAATAAAAAAAATCTCTGGTTTCAAGTCTATGTGTTTTTTTGTCATTTTTTCCAGCCATGTGTGGATTTTAGTTCAATATCTTTTAGCATCTGTACATGTCCACCACATATGATAATATGAACCAGGTATCTGATGACATTTCCAACACTTCTCTGATTTGTTCTTGAACATTCTTGCTATTCTTGTTGGGGGTAGATGCCACCTGTAAAATATCTTATACAAATTTTCTTTATATGCTGTTGACATTGTCATTTTATAATTTTGAGACCACAATTTTTGCCATTTCTCTAAATCAATCCCATATCCAAAAATTTTTCCCCAAGCAATCATTGTTTCTTTAACTTGTTCTTCTTCTAGCTTAATTTCTACTAAATATCCATACAATTTTTTAATCACCTTTTCATCAGTACCTGTCAAGATCTTATCTAAATCAGTCAATTTATCATAAAAACCTTCTGTTTTGGAATCTTTATCATATCTAGAACGTATTTACGCATATGAAAACCAATTCATCTTTATACCTTGTTCTTCTAGTTTTTGCATAGATTTAAGTTCACCCTTTTCATTCAATATTTCACCATATCTAACTGTTTGTTCCTTTTTATACGTTATAGGATAAGAAAATGCTTCAATAGACGATAGCCAGAGTGGAATTTTCAAATAGCATTGCCTTTTAGTCTTCTCCCAATTTAACCACAAAGCCTCCCATATATAATGTCTTCTAAAGTACCCCTGTATTTTAGTTCCCTTGTACCATAAAAAGGCATGGCCACAGCATTATTTTAACTGCTAACACACATGAACCCCAAAACTGTGTATCTAAATTCACAAGTCTTATTTATATTATTATAAATATTTCATTCTGTTTTGTCATTATTTTTAAAGAATTGTTATTCATACACATGTCCCTTCCAAATAAATTGGAAATATACTGTTAGGGCTACATTATGCTGGTATTTTCAATGCATATATGAATATTATGGAATATTTTAATTAATAGACTTTTATATACTGAATAATATAAATTATTTTTATTATCAAGAAAGATTTAACAATCAGTAACTTAAAAATATAGCAAGGTTCATGCTGGGTAAAATCAAAACTCCATCTAATTTTTCATCATTCTCAGCAAAGGGCATTCAGAGGTTCTTCAGTTATCTACTGATAAGTCTTGTTGTTGGTGTGCTTTTTTTCTGAAATGGTGTTATTGTTTATTCTTGGATGCTCAGAGTTGTATATCATGGATTATTGTGCATTATCTATGCATTTTAATCCTTGAATGCCATCCTGAGTTACTTAGGTGAGTTGGAAAGCTATATAAATCAAATTAATAAATAGCCCATAAGCAAGTTATAAAGATTGTGGACAGTTGTAGCATCTTGCATTCAAAAGTTTACTGTCTCTGAATAGGGAATATGATTTAGTTAGCATAGCTAATAGCTGTTGATAGATCTATCCTCCATCAATTAGTCTAATCCCACTTGGAACCTATTTAAGATTTAAACTGTGCTTCTATTCATCGATTGAGAAGATTGTCAAACATGTTACTTTAAGAGTGAGTAGCCAAAAAGAGGCTAATAAGAGGAGGAGAAGACTGCATTCACTTTTCTACAGAGGCTAAATATATGCCTACAGGAAACCCAGAAGCACAACATTACAGTAATAAGTCCTTTCCTGCTGCTGTTCCCCAAAGACTGACTTTCACAGGCATTCTGTCTCTCTGATTCTGGAGGTAATATATCTATCAATCATACCCAGAACCTTATCGATAGCCTTGTTGTCCATGAATTTATCTAATTCCATTTGAAATCCATCTAACTCAGTGGCTATTATAGCAGTCTGAAAAATAAAATCCATTATTGTTATTTTTGTTGTTGAGGTTGTTGTCTGTCCTGAAGCTCCCTCTATTCATCTTCACTGGATCATTGTGAAACTGATTTTTTAAAGTAATTCAGGTTTTTTTTTTCCTCTTTATTAAATGCTCTCAAATCTGGTGATATTATAGCTTCTCTAGCCTTTGAATTTCACTAAAAGTGCAATTGTGCAGAGTGTTCTCACAAATCCTATGCCTACACAGAAATATGAGAAGCAGCATTGCAAGTAAAGCTTGTCTAAATATTCAACTGGAAGCATCTCAAAATATAAGAGGATTTCTTGGGCAGGAAACCAGGTGTAGCTCAGCGTGAATGAGAAGGCAGAGTCCAGGTTCTCTCTCTTTAAG
This sequence comes from Bungarus multicinctus, assembly GCA_023653725.1. Lineage (NCBI taxonomy): Eukaryota > Metazoa > Chordata > Lepidosauria > Squamata > Elapidae > Bungarus > Bungarus multicinctus. Next base: position 68,123,109 of record CM042844.1, read on the forward strand.
TCACACATTTATTCCATATTGGACAAAGGGTGGGCCCTCCCATAAGGCTGGAAGAACCCCAAATGGAATTTCAGCTAATTATATATAGCTTTCTTCATTACCATCCTTGGTGGTGCAGTGGTGCCACCTGCCTGCAATTTGGCAGATTGAATCTCACCAGGCTCAAGGTTGACTCAGCCTTCCATCCTTCCGAGGTGGGTAAAATGAGGACCCAAATTGTGGGGCCAATATGCTGATTCTGTAAACTGCTTAGAGAGGGCTGTAAAACACTATAAAGTGGTATATAAGTCTAAGTGCTTACAATTGATAAGATTCAGAAGTTACAAAAATACTTGTGCATGCATCTTGTGATTATGGTCACATATTCATCTGCAAGCTTATGATTTCCCTTATCCAGCTTCCACAACTCTGAAGGTCTGCTGAGTCCTGAATTTTATTTCTGTCATTTTAACATAGGGATCTTTGGACCAATCATCAGAATTATCAGAGTCCTGGTCAACAGATTCAGAAATCTTCAGGTACTGTCTGCCTGTTCCCATAGGTCACCATTCTCACTTTTGAGAGTTTCTGGATTTTGGAATTTATTATGATTAGTTAGAGTGTCTGAAAGAGACACAAGAGACAGAATGCATTACGGGACACATTGCTTCAAAGTTAGATCCTATCTCCAACCTTCAAGAGAAATGTGATAAAAAGATGTTCCAGTGTTTAGATTAAATTACAAGACATTTGACATTTGTATGAATTAAGCATAGAAAAAATATTTCATGTTTCCTCCCACTCTTTTACTACACCTTTTGACTTCATTTACTTTTCTGTTGTGTGGATTTCCATTACAGACAATTATGTAATGAAAAATATACTCCTACTATGGAAAATACACAAACTTGTTATCAGAGGCGCATAAAGGCACTTATTTCTGGTCTACAGTTATGGAGATTAAATTTCAGGTCAAGATTTATTTTGTGTGACTGTCTCCTTATTCACCAGAGAATTGTACAATGCAAGTAATCTGATCAGAATAATGCATAGGGACATATTTCAGAAAACCAATAATTGTGGTAAAGTCAAGCAGTGCAAAGGTCCAACCTGGGTCCAGATTCCCTCTTTTCAACAAATCCTTAATCATAGCATCATAATACACTGCACTATTGCACATTAAAGCCAGAGGCTTGAAACAATCAATGCTGGACATCAGCAGATTTATTATAATTTCAATTCTACTGCCCTTTTGCAGACTAAAAAACAAAATTATATTTTATGGTTGTGCCATATTATACTCTACTGCTTTTATAATTTTAAAAAAAGGGGGGACGGCTAAGAGAATAAAAGCTGCTGCTTTTTTTCTATTTTTGCAGACTGAGAGTGGATAAGTCAAACAGCAACAAAATTCTTTAAAAGCCTAACCTGTAAATCCCATTCTGTTCCTTTCCTCTCTATGCTTGCCTACATATACAGCACACAAGAATCCTTTTCTAAACAAATCCCAAACAAAATCATTGCCTATTTCGCTTGCCTTTCATCCCTCATGGAATAAACACAAGTTGTTACATGAGTCTTTTGACCAATTTCTTATTCTGTTCATATCTGCAATGATTTTATTACTGACGTTCAGTTTGCCTGCCTACATTATCACAATCAGTGCATCTTGGGATTAAAAAGCGTTTACTGGCCCAACTCTTAAAAGAAAGTCCCCAAGTAGCAACATAATGAATATTGTTTCTTTTTACTGTTGCAAGGTTTATTGGTATGTCAAAAAAGCTCCATCCTCATTTGAAAAACAAAGAGGTGACCCACTTAGCATGGCAGAAGCAGCATAAAGGTGCTGGAGATATAATTATGCAATCTATAAATAGTAGCCTTCCTATTTTACCTGGGGAAGCCCACAAATTAGGCACATCTCCAGAGAAATATTCATTTATTTCTTCCCCACCCCCCAATAAACCATCTATTGGTATCCAAATTAATCCAGAATACTCCCCAGGACAGAAAGAGAGAGAGAATGAGACAGGGTAAATACAGCAATTGGTAGTCATCAGTTTTATTGCAGCCAAAATCCACAGGCATCTGTATACCTCTCTAGAGATCTATTTCAGAAACTTTACTATTCTGGTTGGGGAATAGGAGGCATTAGGCTCTAATTCATTAGACCTTCCCTATAGGGCTTAGCTTTCAGTGCATGATTAAGACCCATTATAAATGACAAGATTCTGCAGCTACGTGTAAGTGTGTTACTTGGATCAGGTAATCAGCTATGTCTTCTTGGCTAGAGAAGGTCAGATAATCAGCTGTGTCTTCTTGGCTAGAAAATACAAGTCAAATTTTGGTCCACTACAAACTTTCAAATAGCAAAGCTACAGCTGTTCATGAGAGTGATGTATAGAGAGAACATAATACAGCTGGCTAAATTGAAAGAAGTTGCTTGTTTATGGAACAAATATGGTGCCACTTTTCATAATGTTGATTCCAAAGATTTATACACAAGGAGAACATTCATGGTATTACCATATACTGAAAAAATGGCTTTGTTCGTGACAAATGCACCAATTAGCAAGTACAATTAAATATATTAATTGTACACCAGAGTACCAGTGTAAAATGGTTAAGGAATGTATTAGGACCAGGAAGACTCAGGTTCATAAATGTTGACAGTAATTTTGGATGGGCCTTTTCCCAGACTATCTGACAAAGCTGTGATGTGCAAAGATTTGGATAGAGTCAATGTTCTACACAATGCTTTGAATTCATGAAAGAAAGAAAAAAGAATATAACACCAAAATACCTACCCACCAAAGGAAAAACTGAAGTGTTCCCAAAAGAATATTATTCTAATCTCCATCTGATTGCACCTTTATAATATCTAAAATGTAACACTGTGCATACAAAGTTTAAGATAACCTTATTGTGTCTGAAATGGAAATGCCTGATCTTTCTGTCCTTTGTCACTTTCCTTGTCGTGAATAAGACTAGGAATAGAATAAGAACCTTCAATTAACCTATTCACAAAGACAAATGTGATGCAATGTTACGCAGTAGAAATAAAGAGAAAGCCAAAATCTAGAGAAGACAGGAGCTAGAGAAGTTGTCTATTCTTGGCTGTCTCAGAAATATGTGTACTTTGTGGATTAATTAATTCATGATAAAGTATATTTGAAGTATTTTCAAAAGATCAATGAACAAGAGAAGCATGGTCAGCTAAGAAAGCATTCTGCAGGTAAAAGCAAATTATTTTAAGGAGGCATGTGGTTTTCCACTTAATTTGCAAAGAATTATGTAATATAATGAAATAATATCCATCAATTCATGAAAGTTTTATTTTATGGTTTAAGATATACTTTATGATATATTAAGAAGATTTAAAGTCTGTTTATTTTTTTAAAAAAAACCACCTTTTCAAATAAATCCCAGAGTAATGTAACAAACATTTCACAATATTAGATTTGTAACAGTGGGACTACTAGCTTGAATTGTAGTTTAGTTACTGGCTTGTATGTTTGCACAAGTTTTTCTCATTCATTCTTATTCTGAACCCATGGAGTACGGCAATGATTAAAGTTTTTTTAAAAAAATTCCAACATCAAACCTCTAGAACGTAAAATAATCAATGACTTAGTGTGATTATGTTTAATATTAGAAATAATTATTGAAATGTATTTAAATACACAGGTGATTTTGAAACAGAACTGTTACCAAATGTGACGATGGAGATGTGTCATTATCCCACTAAAATTTGAAACCCATCTTCCTAGGAAAGAAAAATAAGGTAAAATATGTGCTACTGAGAGGGAGGGGTTACATAGTGGTAGATAGAATTAAATAAATACAATGAAGACATAAATACATTTGCTAGTTTAAGGATTAGCTAAATAATTCATAAGTAAAAAAAAATTACAAGTAAATTTTTTACACTCTGGCTGGAGAGGAAATTTGTGACCAGAATGTTATTTTCATAATATTCAGCACACGATGTTTGAGGTAATAATACATAATGTAAATGTTATGGGTAGCAATGTACATTTCACATGCAAAGAGAGGTAAAAAAGAGAGCATTCCTTAGCATTTATAATGTTGAGAGAGGAATTCTGATTTTCAATTTATCAATTTAACATATACAGGTAGTCCTTGACTTACAACCTCAATGTAAGCTCCAGATTTCTGTGGTTAAGCCAGACAGTTGTTAAATCATTACTAGTAAGAAGTCCCCTGAGAAGATTGCAAAAAGTGATTGTATGACCCCAGGAGCCACAACTATCATAAATACATACCAAGCGCCTGAGTTTTGATCATGTGACCATGAGGATGCTGCAATGATTGTAAGTGCAAGAACTGGTCACAAGTCACTTGCAAAATCTTGCACAATATTTTTTAACCATTTGGATAAAGTCTTCATAAATAAGTTTTCATCATTGCTTAGTTAGCCGTGTGAGTCACCATGAGTTGCTAAGAAAGACATCAACCACCAGCACTTGTGATTTTACTGACAGCTTTTGTATCATCTCTGCTTGTTGGAAGCTGGTAGTGAAACACATAAAATTTAATTATGTGGTCAAAGGATGCTGCAGCAGTCATAAATGTGAAGACTGGTTGTAAAGTTACTTTTTCAGCATCATCGAAATTCTGAATGGTCACTAAATAGTATAGTTGTTAAATGACGTCTGCCTCTAAAGTCCATTGAAATATCTTTTATTATTTTCACTTGATTGGGAAGACTCTACTAGACACATTTTCAATATCTTGTGGTGTACCAATAGTGAGAGATGCCACTTTGATCACACAGAAATCATAGATAGGAAGTCTTAAGCCCCTAGCCTTGAAACATAGAGTTCACGTAACAAGCTGTTCTATACTAGCTTGTAAAATAAGGAACACACAGTGCATTTTTTTGCACACAGTACCTACATAATCTTTCAATGACGTAAAACTGAGAAGCATCCTAGATGATACTCATATTATGTTCTCTTTCTGTTGGAAACCTACAGTAACTTCTCTATAGTATATCAGCAACTCAAAAACCATGTGCTGAGTTTCAACACAGAAAGCTTCTTCTAAGCAAATATTTTGAAGATTTGGGGTGAACAGATTCCCAAGAATAAAATCAGGACATGGTTATTTCTAGAAAATTACATATTGGGTTAATCCATAATCTTAAACAGTTTGCATAAAGACAATTCAGACTATCATATCTCAGCTGCCAAAAATCTGGATGACCATTAGAGTATAAAGATATTCCAACTTGTTGCTGCCATTTACTAGTTGGTATGTTAGATCCATGCACAAGGAGTAGTACATGGTAAAGTTGCTTCAATGCTGCAATTTTTGGAGGGTCTACTACAACAACTCGCTACAGCCAACTTATCATGGCCAATTCGCCACAGGCCAACTTACTACAGCACAGTTTACCAAGAGTTGTACTAATATTGAAAAAATAGAGCAATAGAATCATTAAAGAAAGGATGCCAAAGGACGTACAAAATTAAATGTGAATGATAAAAATTAAAATATTTTTAACTATTTTAAATAATTGAATTGTTGAATTGTGCCCCAACATGTTGTCCTGTGGTGAGCTAACTATAGTGAGCTATCTCACAGTGAGTTGACATGGTGAGTTGGCTGTGGCAAATTGTCCATGGCAAGTTGATCACAACAAGTTGGTTGCAGTGAGTTGTCCCAAATCTATAGTTCTATCTAAAATGTAAACAAATAGCTAATCTATACCTGACTGTACATATGTATATGTACATAACATATATTTGTTTGTTTGTTTATTAAAGATTCAATATGCTCTGATTCCTTGAAATACTGCAGAGTTCTAAATAAATAATTTACAGAACTTGCATATATTTTTATAGCTACAAGTAATTCTTGACTTATAATGATTTGTTTAGTGACCATTTGAAGTTCCTTGCACTTGCAACCATCACAACATCCCCACAGTCACATGATCAAAATGTAGGCACTTAGCAACTGGTCTGTTGCTTGTGGTGTCTTAATGCTTATGTGATTGCCAAATGCAACCTTTCCAGCCAGTTTCTGACAAGCAAAGTCAATGGGGAAAGTCAGATTTGCTTAACGGCCTCGTAATTCATTTCATTGCATCCTCGTGATCTCCCGCCTAGACTATGCTAGCGCTCTCTACATGGGGCTTCCCTTGAAGTGCACCCGGAGGCTCCAGCTGGTGCAGAATGTGGCCGCGTGGGTGGTGTTGGGGGCTCCTCGGGGCTCCCATGTTATACCACTCTTGCGTGAGCTGCATTGGCTCCCAGTGGTTCTCCGGGTACACTTCAAGGTCTTGGTTACCATCTTTAAAGTGCTCCATGGCTTGGGACCAGGATATTTGCAGGACCGCCTCCTGCCATTATCGGCCTCCCATCAGCCAGTAAGCTCCCATAAAGTCAGCCTCCTCGGGGTGCCGCCGGCTGGACGGCTGGGTGCAGGCCTTCTCGTTGGGGGCACTCTCCCTCTGGATCGAATTACCCCCAGAGATGAGGATAATCCCCAATCTCCTGACCTTCCGGCGTGCCTTGAAAACTTATCTATTTCATCAAGCCAGTCTGGCCTAGGGGTTTTTAGGGGTTTTTAGGATTTTAATTTGGTTTTTATCTAGTTTGGCTTTTAAACTTCTTATAAATTTCAGCCTTTTATATTTGGTTTTTTAACTGTTCTTAATTTTGTATTGTTCTCTATATTTTAATTTGGCTGTGCACTGCCCTGAGTCCTGTCAGGGAAATAGGGCGGTATATAAGTACAATAAATAAATAAATAATTCACTTAACAACCATGCCAAGAAAAGTTGTAAAATTAGGCATCACTTAAACAACCGCCTCACTTAGCGATGGAAATTCTGGTCCCAACTGTAGTCGTAAGTGAAGGCAACTTGTATAGTTTTAAGTATATTTCTTCTCCTAAATTTCAATGACTGGATAAAACATGCTGCGGGATATTTTGTTTTTCCAATTCTGAAGTTTACATATAAATATAAACATTCAGCTCTTTCCTTTCCTATTTCAATGCAAGTACATGCACACCAGGGGTGGGAGTCAAATTTCTTAACAACTGGTTCTGTGGGGGTGGCCTAATTTGTGAATGTGGCATGGTGGTCATGTAACTGGCTGGGCATGGCTTGTATGTAAATATTATAAATATTTATGTAAATATTGAATTTTTTATAAAAAAGAGAGCAACTTTTACCCAAAATCAGGCAAAGCAGGCAGATTGAGTTGCTCACAGATTAATTTAGAGATCTACCTATCTGCAATCGTCTATCTGAGTCTGTCACATAAAATTTGCTTGCAAGCAAACTCATAAAATTTGCTAGCAAACAAACTCACAAAATTAACTCACAACACACCATGTATGTAAATATTGATTTTTTTTTATTTTTTTAAAAAGAGCAACTTTTACCCCAAAGCAGGCAAAGCAGGCAGGCAGATTGAGTTGCTCACAGAATCACAGATTAATTTAGAAATCTATCTATCTGCAATCGGCTACCTGAGTCTACACTGAAAAGCTTCAGTCCTAAGGAAGGTTCGGCTCTCAAGGATTTCCTGCTTTCTAGCTAATCTTAATCTCCTGGCAGAGCAGAATAGCTGAAGGTCGGGTGAAAAAAAGGAAAAATAGTAATTTACCAAACCAAGCAATTAGGATGGCTCGCATACCAAATAAGGAGTGAGTGGGCGGGGTGGAGCGGGGCCAGTCAGTGGAGCAATTTGCTGGTTTTCCAAACTGGAAACAATCGTGTATGCAGCGTTTGCAAGAAATTATCAGCTGTGCCGCCTGGACAGCTGACAAGCATGTGCGGGTGCGCAGCGTTTGAAAATCCTCTTGTTTCCTGATTTTTTAACCTCAGCTGTGCTGCACAAAACAGCTGAGGAGGGAAAAGCAGGGAATAAAGGACAGCCTATAGGCCGGGCAGGCGGGTGGGCCAAACACCAAATCGGTCTAGTGTCAGCTGCTCTTCGCAGCTACAGGTTCTATAGAACCAGGCCTAACCGGTAGCATCCCCCCCATGCACACATGACGATCCATGCAAAAATGTTGTCAAACTATACTTTGCTAGATAGAAACCTTATATAAACCAAGCATGAAATCAGAGTGAGTTTTTACTATTGAATTATAACCCCACAGAAATAAAGATTTACATCTAAAAACATTCAGTCTTTGACGATAATTCTGCTCTTATTTATGTCCATAAAAATTAACCCAACAAAATCAGAATCATTCATTTTGACTGTTTAAAGCTGTTATAACAGACCATTTCATAAGGCATGTTTTTTTTTTAAAATAAACTAGAATAAAAATATTTTACTCTGAGTTGATGAAGCAATTGTTATCTTATTTTATGGGAAAAAATTGTTAGCCTCTTTATCACTTCTTCTCTTTCCTCTCATCCTCCTTCTCTCTCTCTCTCTCTATCTCTATCTATCTATCTATATTCACATTTAAATGTCATGATGACTTTTATGCTTTTTGTATACTCACTGTGTAACATTTTGAAAAAACTTAAAACTGTTCAGATTTTAAATATTCTGTAAAAAGTATTCTTCAGCCTCTATCACCATAAAATAAATGCATTTTAGAAGAGAGTTAAGGTCCCACACCATGCTCAACAAGTAGTTTTCAACTCTCAAGACTATGCCATGATATCTTTGCTTTTGCCAAAAGCAGTAATCTGATTTAGCTTGTTTTTGTTTTACAAAATTCTTCATATGTCTTTCAATAAGACAGAATATGGATCAATAGGCACCATGGCTGTCTCTAATATTATTACTAACTGCTCCACTTTCATTTTATGGAAATATACATTTTATGTAATATAACTATATTTTTTGTATTACTATTGATTAAAGAATTTTAAAGACTGCATATTATTTAAGTCTTGTTCTCCACTGAATTTTCTGAAATATTTTCCCAGTACTTCTCATACAAGCTGCATAGAAAGAGTGTGTGTGGGGGGGGGGATTTCTAGAGACATATTGGGAACATGAAACTGGATATCAATCTAACTATATGCACAAATGGAATTATAACTGCATATTAAATTAGCTTTAATTGTGCTAAAAGTGAAAGAGAATGTTAAATCTTTTCTCCTGTATCTCAATCAGCTGTCTGGTTTTCTGGGCTAGTTTGTGTAATGTTCGTTTGTAAATATTGTTCACTTATCACTATGGCTGCACTGAAACCTAGTCCTGATCTCATATAATTTCTCTTGAATTGGGATGAGGTGATAGCTAGATGGTTAGATGGATAGAAGGATAGATAGATAGATAGATAGATAGATAGATAGATAGATAGATAGATAGATAGATAGATAGATAGATAGATAGATAGATAGATAGATAGATAGATGAGAAAGAAAGAGAGAGAGATCACATCGCATCGCATCACATTACATCACACTAGAGTCAGAAGCACCAAGGAGCACCATTGTTCAGGGGACATCCAATAGATCGCTCTTTTTATGTTTCTGGCGGGAGCTGGAGTGAAGTACAGTAGCTCACCTCACCTCACTGCTGCACTCAGGTTTTGAACGTGGGTTTGCTAACCTCTAACCCAGTATCCTAGTAACCATGTGAGCCACTATGCTCATAGATGGTAGATAGATAGATAGATAGATAGATAGATAGATAGATAGATAGATAGATAGATAGATAGATAGATAGATAGATAAACAGACAGACAGACAGACAGACAGTGAATTAGAGATAGAGATTAAGAGAGAGAGAAAGAGATGGATGATGATGATGATGATGATGATGATGATGATGATGGATGGATGGATAGACCGATTACAATAGAGATCATTTTAGTAGAATTTGTGATTATGTAAGGTTTTAAGAGTAAGCTTTCTGCATAAGTATATATGGCCTTGTAATACTTTAGGGAGAATTTAGCTGTAGTCACCCACATCAAATAAGAAGTTTGGGTTTTTGTTTTAATTGTTATTTTGCAACACTGAGAAAGAAGCTTCAGTTATCAAGGGTAGCAAAATTGTCCATTTAATAATCCTATTTGGAGAGAAACTTACTGCCTCCTGTTCTTCCAGATATCCCCCAGGAATACTGCAAGTTCATTGGTTATATAGTACATCAAGATCCATGCATTGCTATTAATTGTAAGGTTTGTAATTATGCCTGGTTTTTGTGTTAGTAATAACTCTTCATGATTCTGTTGACTGGAGGGAAATTTTAATCCCAAATGTGTCCAATTGTCAAAATTGCCATTATCCTGCAGAAAAAGAGAGGCTTTTAGGAAGAAGTAAAGTTTACTTATTGGAAATTAGAAATGAATATGTATTGTCAGATCCTTGAGATTAAACCCTTTTATTTAACACCAGTTGAAAGTGTAAATTATTCAAATGTTTACATATGAAGGAATGTGAAAGAATGCTGTACTCTAATGACTCCATTTCCTACAGAGTATTAGTGGCTAGATAATGAAAAGCTTTATCAGAATGGAATGTTAAACAAACAACTTCAACTTCTCACAGACTGAAAAGATTGGGTGACTCGGTCAATTAGTGCTAGCAAATGCTTCCAATGAACCAAGTATCAACACTCAATACTGATGACAATGAAAGTAGAACTGAAGCTGTGGATTGTGCAGTCTCTCCTTTTCCATCATGTATTTGCATGAGAATCAGTGAGGGAAATATGTAAATGTAGCAGCCTTTTCTTCAAAATTAGTCCCCAGAAATAAGTAGGGCTGCAATGTGTAATGAACTGATTGAGTAGAGCCTGATTAATTCAAATGATTAATTAGAGATCCCACATTTTAATATGATATTGATTATAGTTTCTGGGGGGGGGGAGATGTATGATGTCAAACGCCATCTTGAAAGGATCGTTCTCTCTTCTCAGCAGCACAAGAGAAAAGAAAATTATAGCAATAGTACTTAGATTTATATACTTCTTCATAGTGCTTTACAGCCCTCTCTAAACAGTTTACAGAGTCAACATATTGCCCCCAACAATCTGGATCTTCATTTTACCCACCTCAAAAGGATGGAAGGCTGAGTCAACCTTGAGCCTCAGAATCGAACTTCTGGCAGTCAACAGCATTAGCCTGCAATACTGCATTCTAACCCCTGCTCCATCACAGCTCTGTGTATTACTAGGTCTGCAAATGTTGCTGAATGACAAATGCTGGAAGTCTCAGCTGAGATCAAATGGTGAGTGATGTTAGAAGTTGTAATGCTGCAACATCTGAGGGACATAATCTGAAATCAGAAAATATGCTTCATGAGTCAGAAATATCATTAATGCTAATTTAATCAACCATTATTGGTCTGATTAACCCATTAAAAATATATATTTGAATTATCTTGCTGCCAAAGAAAGAAGGGTTCTGTGAAGGTAGTTTCTCTTCTCCCCACCCCCATTACTATCCATGTACTTAACTGAGAAAAGAAAAAGGATAAGAAAGCAGTCATTACATATCCTTAAATGTGTTGTATTTTGCTAAATAAATGCTACAAAATACATATATTTCACAAGTATTTGAGGTAACTTTCCATTTAACAGTTTGGAAGTAAACACTGGCAGGACTATATAAAATTCTATAGTTGTATATAGAAACTCACTCTCTCACTCTCTGTGTGTGTGTCTCTCTCTGTCTCTCTCTCTCTGTCTGTCTCTCTCTCTCTCTCTCTTATATATATAACTTGTTTTATTGTGTAAGTTTTTTTGTGAACTCTTATTTTATTCTTCAATACTTACCAAATAAAATTTATACCATTTGAAAGTATACCTATCCAGCCTTAAATCTAACATCTATAGAAAAGATGAACAAAACTTATTAGGGTCAACAAATACAAAGGAATTGAAAGTTATTCTTCTTAAATTCAGCTCTAAATAACTATTAAGACCTATTATTACCTTAGCAGCATTTCCAAGTACATGGTTTTAGGATGTGAAAACATTTTTCTAATTAAGTAATAACTGTAAGGGACAATTTAATCTAATGCTAGACTAAAGATAGGCAAACCTGGATTCTAGCAATGAAGCCAGCAAGGTGATTTTAAATTAGTCTATTTCCAAAAATTTTGCCAAAATCCTGCTTGCAATTTATCTATGTAGCTATGGTGTTAAAACTGATTCAAGGCATTTAAAACGAATAAGTAGTGGTGTTACATCTTAAATTAGCCATAAAAAATAGGTAGTAACTTGAATTAACAAATCTACATTCAAAGTGTTTTCATCACCAGGAAATTAGGGAGGACAAATTCATTTTCCTATAGCATTTTATTTCTAAATCTCCCTTCTTTTTTACATAATACTTAAAAAGAATGCCCATTGACATCTTACTATATCTAAATACTGTAGACTGGATTGGATATTCTGTGATTCATCCTGTCTACTTTATTCTGAAGTATATTGGAATGCAAAAACATTCTAAAATTTCCAAGGAATTAGAGCTGAATCTTCTAGCATGCTAACACTTGTTCTTAATTTAATGTAATGATCTGACACCTAAGGAAATTAGAAATACTTTAATTGAATAGATGCATTATAACCTAAATATTTTTACTAAAGGTCAGAAAATAAGCAGTGCAAACTTTAGTCCCTCTATAAAGAGAAAGAGAGTAGATAAAATTTATAGTTAGTAAGAAAATGTGTATATTTGTTATTAAACATTAAATGGCTACATGTTTTATATATATCGTTGTGCTTACTTTTTGAAACCTTAAAACAGAAATAGAAGTAAATTATAATTAGTAAGAACTAAATTGATGTGTTGTTTCTTTTGCTTTAATTTTTAATTTCAAAAGGTATTTTAAAAATTGAGATTGCATTTCTTTAGCAGGCTTCTAACAATTCCTATAAATAAATGCTCTTTTAGTAAATTTCCTAGGGAGTTTTGGCAAAACCTTCTAAAGGGCTTTGGTAAAAACATTGTGAATGCCAACACCCACCTCTAAAAAGAAATCTTATATGTCAAGCCAAAATCTTTTACTGATGATTAGTTTAGAGATTTTTTTTTTTACTTTTTAAAAAGGAATTAGTATAAATTTCATTAGTTAGATTCCAACACACTATTTGAAATTTTGTATTCAATTCAATATTTGTATATGTTGCTTTAATTCTCCTAGCGAGGTGGTATTTCTAAATTCAGCATTTAATACTAACTCGTACCAATAACTCATTTTACAAAGAATAGTTTTATATAACTATTATATATAATGTATATTATATTATATACATATTATATAATATAATATAGATTAGAAAAGGATTAGTTTAGATAATATAATGGTAGCATATATACTATTATGTATACTAGTCTATAAACACTATAAACAGTGCATTCAAAATAAAGCATTTAGGTACATAATTTATTTATAGTTCATAATATAGCATTTTTCCTATTATTTTTTTATAAAACTATATAAAACAGAATATGCTTTTTAATTTCAAACTTTGAATAAACTATTCCACCTTTTTTTATCAAAACATTTCAAGTCGGCTTTTTTTTTTTTTGACATAATAATACAATTTGAATGGTTTTTACTATACAATACTGACTCATAATAAGCTTTTTGCTCAAATTCTTTTCTTATTTAATTTATTATTTTTCCTACTGGGATTACAAGACTAGATAACAATTGAACAGATGCATTATGATGCATTATAACACTGTTTTTTTTCTGCAAACAGTGAGCCAGTTTTCAGAAAAATGGGCAAAAGAGATACTTTAGAATTTTTGTATTATTTTTTTTAGAAAGCCATTATGGAAACTTAAATAAAAGAATTGAATTTCTTCTGCTGCTGCCTTCTTTGAACTCAAGAATCCTTCTTTGTCTTGGGAGTATGCTAATGGAAATGAATTAGCATACTTTTCAAATAGATTTCAAATCAGTTACCTCATCCTCCAGGGCAGGAGGGCATCCTAGTAGAAAAAGAACGTTCCATTCAGTCCATTAGCACAAATGAGATTTCTTTTTTTAAAAATGCTTTAAAGCAAACTTCTTGATCTAAGTTGTCTACTCCTAAACCTAATTTTGCAACTAGTCAGGAGTATGGAAGTTTTTCTTGAAATCTGTATTTATGGATAACCCTCGACTTATGACCACAATTGAGCCTAAAATTTATGTTGCTAGGAAAGACAAGATGATTGTTAATCTTGTTCCATTTTGTGACCTTTCTTGTTAAGTGTATCACTGCAGGTGTTAAGTTGGAACACAGTTGTTCAGTGAACCTGGCTTCCCCATTGACTTTGTGTCAGCATTCCAGAAAACCTCCACTACAACCAATAACTCCAAGACAGACATCTTTTCAAAAGTTCTGTCTTAATTGGATAGCAAATTGGCAGTTCTGGGCTTCCTTGCAATAAATAAAAACTACAAATCTACCCCCTGCACCCATCATCACATCACATGCCCCAATCACCATCCATCCCAACTTGAGACTTCCTCACGCTTATTCACAGAATAACATGACCTTGACTTAGAAAAATAATGTCATTATGTCTAACTACATACACTCCAAGAAATTACCCCTCCCATTTTCCAGGCTCAAAATGTGGCAGCATAGGAGCATCTGGTCTCAATATGGTTTTCCCTTCCTAATTGGCACACCTATAGACACACAGACACACACATACAAAACCTACCAAGACAAACTTAAATCCCTGGCTGCCTGGCTGCACATCCTTAAACATTCAGAACAGCAGCAACAATGAGTATTCACAAGTATTGCAAACAAGGCAAGTTTTTATTTATTTATTTTATTTGTCAATTGCTTACAAGATAATAGGTATAAGTATAAACATGAGTAAGAATACAGAAAATAGGTACAAATAAATGGGGACAATAGGACAGGGACGGGAGGCATGATGGTGCACTTATGCATGCTCCTTACAGACCTCTTAGAAATGAGGTGAGGTCAATAGTAGTTAGTTTTTAATACAGAAAGAGCTAAAAAAAATTAAATGCTGCAGTAAACAAGTAAGTAAGCAAAATGTGTCATGTGTAGCATAGATGAGCATCAACAGAATGCACATAGACAACAAGGCTCTCAAATCCAACCAACAGACAGTCTCAGTATTTGTAGATGCTCTCTAAGTCAACAAAAGTAAAGAGGATAGAGTGCAGGGAAACATCCAAATCTCAACAAGCAGCTGGAACTGTTCTTTGTGGTTTCAAATTGGATTCCACAAAAGCAACCAAACAAGTCATAGCAAGCCAAGTATATATATTCACAAATCCTCAACCGTTTCAGCAACAAAAGAAATATCAGCACAGAGTCCAAAATATCAGAAAGTCTTCATAGTGGTTTTCTGTGTAGTTTTATGATTCTGTGGCCTGGTTCATGTATTCCTTAAATGCCTGTTGCTTTTCTCCAAACTGCATTCCCTCTGGGGCCCAAGTCAAGAGAACCAGGGAAATAGCCAGTGTGCCCCACCCACCCACTTTACTGGCTGAAACAGGAAGACAACACCTCCACTGCAAAAGGCAAGAAAATACTCCAGTTTCATTACCTTAAACTGGAGGTGGTCTTTTCTTTTCTTTTCTTTTCTTTTCTTTTCTTTTCTTTTCTTTCCTTTCCTTTTCTTTCTTTCTTTTTTTATTTATTTCCTTCCTTCCTTGTTTGATAGATAGATAGACAGACAGACAGATAGACAGACAGACACATAATTTAGAGTCTAACTGACTTCAAATGAACCTGGATGACTTACATGTTAAAGGGAAGAAACACAAAAATTATAAGAAACAGATCACAGACCTCCTTCAAAAAATTTATACAGGCTCAGAATTCTATGTCAAGTCCTGGAAGGACAAACAGGTTTTCAGAGACATTGGAATATCAATAGAGTGGGAAAGGGCTGCTATTCCAGATCGTTAGCAATGTGACAGAGAAGTCATACTTCCTACTTAAAAGTAATTCAAAAACCAAAACAAAGTACTCGATTTTAACATTTTCTCGAGTTAAATAGTTTGGTTGGGTCAATTCTTATCCAGCAATCCCAAATTAAGTTGACCAAGATGAGATCCATCTTTGTAGGATGGATTCTCACCCACAAGCTTTTAAAAACCTGGTTTGAAAAAAGGATTAATCTCATTTAAAGCTAACCCGCTGGAGGCATTCAGAATAGCCAATGACCATTTAATAAGATCCTTCACACATTGTGGAAGCAGAACACAAAGCTCTTTTGAGAAAGAACAAATCGATGTGACACCAGGAAGACTAGCAAAGATTGCTGTGAGGAGCCCAACAGAGAGAGATGTTGCTGTTCTTTTGCATTCAGCTAATAGCTCTGTACCCCGGAGAAGTGCTTGGACCAAGGAATGCAATCACATCTGATTAATTTGAAGAAATACTCAGTAGTGTCCACATAGGGAGGGACAAAGGGGATCTGAGTGACACAAGCAATGGCACAGTGTCATGATGCAAACCCTGCCCTTTTCAACATGCATCATAATGTCACATATGTGCCCCAAAACATGGCAATACTGCTTCCATTTATTCCAACCCTTGTCACCAGGATGTTGCATGAGAGTTTTTTTAAATTCAAATATGACCAGTGGTATCTTTTGAACCCAACAAAAATGTGCTAAGCAAGGTTGTACCTTTGCTCCACTCATAATTAACTTCTATCTTAATATTAGGGCTTTCTATAAACATAAATCCAAATCTCTTCACTAAACTACACTTAATTTTCTATGTTTGTTTGCACTGGCAGCACAGCAAATCTTTGCATAATCAATTCAGCTTTTATTGTTCAGGTATTAGCCAAATACTGCCAGGACAAAGGGGTGTAAATAAATCACTGCCAGTATAAGTGTGAAATTAATGGTTTTCAAACTGAGCAGATAAAGATGTTCAATTGCTTAAGTATTTCATTTCTGGATGCATCACATCTGTGAGGTCACAGTCCAGATTCAAATGTCTGCAAAAGCAATTATTTGCCAGCTGCAACAGGAACATTTAAGTTTCTGATGCAAATTAAATATTTGTTTCAAAAATTTTGAGTCTTTCATTGTTGTGCTTAGCTTGTGCTTTTGATCCTCCTGACTTGCTTATTCAGTCTAAGTTTATTAGAATTTATTGCAAGTCCTTCACTCCATACAAATGCCCTCCTTCAGATACAATTATCATGTTCTTCTATATTACCCCAAGTGAGAATTTGCCATCTGAAATATTGGCTGAGACAATCCTTTTGGGGTGAGTTGCTGGCTCACCCAAGGTTTGATAATAAGCTTATTTCTGCTTGTAAAACTATTGCCAAAAAAGCTTTCCTTTTGTGGCTTTTATTTTCCATTTTGAATGTAATTCAGTCTCAAAAGAGCTATGAAAGAAGTTAAACAGAGGTCCTTGATCTGGATATTCAGAGTGATAGATCTAAACATCTTTCTATATTGCCTGAAGGATCACTTCCATAGCCTTTCAAGACCCCCCAAGTATCTTTACAGCATTGCTTCTGCTATTTAAAAGAAAGTAGCTACGTTTGTTATGCCTTTCCTTCAATGTTGGGGAGGTTAGGGTTAATCAGTTGTCCCCTTTGCTGTATTTATGTTGGAGAAGGAGTAGAAGAACTTGGGCAGAGTTAAAAGAGAGATCAGCTTAAAATCCTTATAAAGCCACAAGCAACTCCAATCCCCCCTCTTGAATTCCGTGGACCCTTATCTAATTCCAAGCAGATGTTGACTATTAGTTCAGAAGATTCCTGCGTAAAGGTTTTTAGCAATAAATCAGTTTCATTGGATATTCACATCTGACCTGGTGTGAAGTCTGACAATTTGGTATACAGTTTATATTTATATATTTATATTTCCACATGCCTGGTTATGTATTTATTTTAATTTATTTATATCTTGTCTTCGTTATTCTTATAAATAATTCAAGTGGCAAACATAGCTAATACCTTTCCTCCTATTTCCTTCACAACAACCCTGTGGGATTATAAATAGTGGTTTATAACTACTACTTTTGTAAACAGTATCTGCTTATTTGCTTCTTATTTGCAGAAATTTTCAGGAATATAACAAAGTGGTCTTAGAAATATATCACGCATTTGTGTTGCTGTTTATTTATATTGGATATTATATTGTTTTATTTTTCATGTGGTCTTGGGCTGTAAATCAATAAAGTAAACCTGAATGCTCTGTAACTAGTTATTTTATCCATCACAGTCACCACACCAGCAAGATTTTCTCCAACGTGTTTCAAAATTCCAAACATTCTAACCAGTCCAAAATCTGAAAACATTTGGAAATTTTTGCTCAGATTTGTTGTTAGCCACAATTGATTTGCCTTTACATACCACTGTCCACAAATCCATAGTTAAAAGCAAAAGTATTTACGTAAATTCTAAAAATGAATTTGATGTGTTCTGTTCTCTACAAGCTCATTTCTCAAAACCTTGTTCTTCTTTTTGCCCAAAAAGTGATGTAGCCTTTGCTAGCACTCCATTGAATTGTTGGAAAAACTTGGGTATTTTTTGATAGAAGTCTCCCATTGATCCAGATAAGTTTAAAGACAGAAGAAACCAAAGCACTTATCAGTTTAAGCAGTGTTTGGCTTGCTCACAAATTTAATATATTTCCTTAAGGGTGCCTGTTTGTGACACTAGTAGTCATCCATCACTGTTCCAGAGTAAGTAGTTTGGGGCATATCCTTTTGCAAGTCACATGGTCAAATCTTTGCTTTGCCTCAAATGTGGTGAGTGAACATACCTAGGTGTGCTTTGCATGATAAATAAAGCTCAGCACATTGTGCTTTGGGGAAGTATCAGTAAAAAAAAATAGTATTGACCTAACATTGATGATCCTGATAAGGTGACTTGTAAATAAACCCAGCTTAGCTCAGTGTATCACTAAGCCTTGCAGTTACAAGTTACACAAATGCATACAAAAACACAAACATACACCCAGAGAGACATTTTTGAATACTAGGTGCCTTCATACATTGTCCTACAGAGCCTGTTCAGGAATGAATCATAAAAGAATTGTCTCAATTAAAGTATGCACAATGTTGCTTTTATGCTTGGAAAAGGAACCAAGGATGTATATAATCATTAACCTATAAGTGCTAATTTAGTCACAGCAGGCTTAAGGACTCGGAGATGCTTGAACTTCTCGTTTGATCTTTGGTGCCGATTACCTCAGCTGCTGCAAACGCAGCCTTTCCACCCTCCCCTAAAACGATAATAAAAATAAAATGAGATTGGTCCGTTGGTTTCATAATAGGATTTTATCACAAATTATTGCTAAGCTTTGGCGTGTTTGCTTTCATGCTTTTTGGGGTTTTTTTATCAGTAATATTTTGATGCATGTTTTAAAATTTATTAGATGCTGTAAAACAAATCATTAAGCAGGCAAGAGTTCCAAGCTCCAGAGATCTCTGACCCTTTGTAACCCTATTATGGTAGAGAAGTGTTTCTAACAAACAAAAGAGAAATTAGCTCTTTTGTTCTCAAGACTGTCAAGCAGGTTAGTTCATCTAACATAGTCTTTTATTAATAAATGGTACAGATTTTCATGCTAGTGTAGCTAAGGCAAATCACATCATCGTCTGAAAAAGACATACCTATTATTTTTCAGTGATATATTGCTTTGCAGCTGTAGCCAAAACAATCTAATAAGCACTATTAGATAAAGGATTCTGAATATGAATGTATTGAATTTGTAGAGGGAGAAAATGAACATATTGCAGCATTTATGTCAGACTGGGTTAAGCTTGTGCATCTCTTTCTCCTTAATAAATGCAGATCAAAAGACTTCTCTTATGTAAAAAATAATAATACAAATTTCAGCAATATGAAATAACACGGCCACTTTGTAATGTTAGGAGGAAATCAGTCAGGCATGTGCTGTGTGGAATATAAATTATTTTAGGAGGGCAAACAGATCCTTTGAACGCCTTCTTCTATACATTTATATTCATAAAGGGTTCAAAAAGCCTAGAACAATAGTAGCGATCTATTTGCCATAAAGCATTCAGGCGTTTGTGGTGTCATTTATGACAGCTTTGATGGACATGTACTATATAAGAAAAATATCTTCTAGCACTAGGCTCATTTAATCAATTGATTAAACTTCTCTTCAGCCAATTGTTTTGGTCTTAACTTCTTCCTCAGACATCACCTGAAGGAGACTGTGCTTGTTTCCAAAAGAGTATGTAAAAGGAGACAGTTTAATTGAGGGCTCGACGTTTGAGTACTGTCAGAATTTCCCCTCAAATGATAAATGATTGTATAATGCAACAGTCTACTGCTACTGCGGAATTATATTAGCCATCAGTGTTCAAAACCCATTTGAAACTTAATTGTGCTGTGATAGTGGTATCCCCCAGTCAGCAGAACAGCAGGTTTATAAAAATCATCTCCTATGATTGTTAAATGCTTTCCTAATGAAGCTGATGATCACAACATTTTGCAATAAACGCTTCTGTCAAGATGTCACAAATGCATGAGAGTGGCCTCCACAGTGAGACAAGCGCTCCTATGATTTGGGTTTATCTCCATTGCATGGAATTCAACAGATCGGTCTGCATATGGAAGATAATCTTCATTTAAAAAAAAAAGAAGGAAAGTGCCATATATTAAAATGGGATTATCAACTAGAACATAATCATGCCAGTGCGTAATTATACGGTACACCATACGTAGATGTGAACAATCATACAAGGAAATAATTGAGAGCCATAAAACTTAATTCAGAAAAATCAATAGAATATAAAAGCAATCAGATAAGGCCTCTTAAGAAATCGATCAAGACTTGTACAAAGTCATAATGTGTTTTCCTAAGAGAAAAAGGAGCTAAATGAAGCAGAGAAACCTACATAATATTCTACAAGTAGGTTTCTAGAGGTGCTTGTATATTGAAGAGGAAAGAAGAATGGAAAATGCAATTACATTTTACATTCTAGAGCCATGTGTACAGGGAGCCAAAGAAGTATATATGTTAAACAGTGCCACAGAAATTGCTGTTAGACCAATTATTCCTTTTTTGATCATTTGTCTATATTTGTGTCTTTCTCTATCCCTCTGGAACGTAAAATGCTATTATATTATGCTCAGTTCAAACATATATAATGTATGTGCACACACACACAGGGCAATTTGAAACTGAAAAAATTAAATGATTTAAACATTGGCGTAGAATATGATGGCCTTCTTCAGCTATTAGGATATTGAATATTGAATAGTTGCCACCTGCCAATCAGACTGGGATGCACAGAATAGATTTACGTCTGTATACAGTGCAAATAACAGGCAAGAAAGTGACTTCTTATGGGCTAGTGTACTCAAGGCAACTTTCATGAAAGTTTAAGCCTGTGGTTATTAGAGTTCTTGCTCTCACAGAAAGCTTTACATATAAAACTGAATGCATGTTGCCTTTTTAAAGACATTTGTGCTGTATTTATTATTTAAATTCTTGACTTGAAATTCTAGACCTAGAAAACCTAGAACTATGTCCGATCTAAGTATAGTATATAAAATCATACATTGCAATTTCCTACCTGTCAATGAATACTTCAGCTTCAACCATAACAATACAAGAGCACACAACTGGATACAAACTCAAGGTTAACTGCACCAAACTTGATTGCAGGAAATGCGACTTCAGCAACAGAGTAGTCAATGTCTGGAACACTCTACCTGACCATGTGGTTTCTTCCCCAAACCCCAAAAACTTTAACAATAGTAGACTGTCTACTATTGACCTCACCCCTTTCCTAAGAGGTCTGTAGGGGGTGTGCATAAGTATACAAACATGCCTACCATCCCTTTTCTATTGTTTCTTTTATTTTTCTTATATGTATCCATTTCATATATTCATAACTATGTTTATTCTTATACCTATTATCTTGTAACCGATTGACAAATCAAATTAAATAAATAAAAAATAAAAATAAAAATTTATTGTTGCTTGCTTGTTCCTTCATTCTTCAGGCTGGGATCCAGAACTATTTTAGGGGAACCAATGTCAACATGCTTCAAAAAAAAAAAAACCCATAACATCAATAAACCTTAAAAGGAATAGACATTAAAACGTTACCTTAACAGCTCGGTGGCACAATGGTTAGAATGCAGTACTGCAGGCTACTTCTGCTGATTGCCGACTGCTGCAATTTGGCAGATCATATCTCACCAGGCTCAAGGTTGACTCAGCTTTCCATCCTTCTGAGGTGGGTAAAAAGAGGACCCAGATTGTTGGGGGCAATATGCTGACTCTGTAAACTGCTTAGAGAGGGCTGGAAAGCACTGGAGAGTACTGGAAAGCAGTGTATAAGTCTAAGTGCTATTGCTATTGCTAACAGGAGAAAAGTAACATAATAGGTAGTTCAATATATCTTTGTTCTATAATAGATCATAATCCTACAAATACCAGGATCTTGCCTTGCAGGGGTAAGTTTTATCTGTATAGGAACTCTATATATTTCTCTACAGGCAGTTCTCAACTTAAAACAGTTCATTTAGTGACCATTCAAAGTTACAATGGCGCTGAAAAAAGTAACTTATAACCATTTTTCCAAGCTACAACCTTTGTAGCATCCCCATGTTCATGTCATCAGAATTCAAATGCTTGGCAACTGGTTCATATTTGTGACAGTTGCTTGGTCCCGGTGTCATGTGCAACCTTCTTTTGCAACCTTCTGAAGAGCAAAGTCAATGGGGAAGCCAGGTTCACTTAATAACCAGGTGACTAACTTGGAAACTGCAGTGATTCACTTAACAATTGTGGCAAGAAAGGTAATAAAATGGGGCAAAATTCACTTAGCGAATGTCTCACTTAACAGAAAATTTGAGCTCAATTGTGGCCATAAGTTGAGGACGCTTATACTTGCTTAGGCATTCTTTTTAATTGGAAGTGTGAACATTATATGATTTTAATTCAGACAGGAACAATATTCAATGCACAGAAAAATAGTGGCACAGAAGCACAGTTTCACCTAAGAAGGATAAGTAGGAAACTAAGTGTGATTGCCTTATCCCTGCATATGGAACACTTTTGCTAGTTTATAGACTGGAATGGTCCTAAGAGTCTCAGAACCCACCAGCAATCTTATATCCCACACTACTATTGATAGTGTTCCCTGGCCACCTGGCTGCCTCCAGTCCCTACATTTCAACTTTTTAGATAGTTCCTTCCCTTGTAAAATTCTGTGAATGCCTTTTTAGGCTGCATTGTCAAGATTTCTTGATGATTATGAAGAAAACAAATAAGAATAGTTTTGTCAGGATGTTTTCTCAAGGATTTGGGAGATTACATTTTCTATGTAATTCTGTTCTTGTATTTCCATTCATATTCTCATTCCAAATCAATCAAGTAGCAACTTAGCTTTTGAAAGGATGAATCTCAATGCAGTGTTTCATGCAATATATCATGCAAAATAACAAAATAATGTAATAATGAATATTTGCATGGAATGCAAATATGTATACATATGAGAAATCAAGGTTGTTTTAATGGGATACATACCAAGTACATAGCCTAGCTATGTTTGTTGGTACAGGATAAAACAATTCAGTTACAGGAGTAGCTGAGGTATATTATATATACCAATAGCCAGTCTCTTTACTCATTGACTCAAATACTATTTTCATTTATTCTCTCGATATTCTGAAGAACACACAGACAGAGAAGAGGAACGTGCCTACCAGCTGATGCCAAATTATTGCTCTATGCAGAGTAGGTGTTAGTAATTTAAGTATATTACTCACTTCTGCAACCTCCAAATGACTAATAGGTTGTTTGGGATAGAATATGTTGTCCCTCAGTCAAGAGCCTAATATGTGTCTCATAAAACCTATGGGTGAAATTCATGCCAGTTTATAGGCATCAACTTCTTGTATCATAAAATATTCAATCTGAATCTATGACGTGGGCCAATTTCCAAATCAAGCTATATTCTATAGTTAGTATCATATTAATTTATTGTGGCTATTTTGGTTCACTTTATAGCATTAGGTACTTCATAGTCGGCATTCATTTCACAGCAATGTATCCATGTTCATTGACTTTATTGAAAGATTAAAAGATTGCTATCTTTGGCTTCTGTGCTAAATTAGCAAAGAATAGAGGAAGAAAGTGGAAGGAGCAGAAAGATAAGATCTACACAGGCCCCCCTTCCATGTTTGAGAAATTGAGATATTAATAATTTTCCAGAATTGAGATATTAGTAATTTGTTCTTGGTCAAGGGTTGATGACCAACAGTAGTGTCATATATGTTTGTAACACAAATACAAGGTGAAGTTCTTGTTACTGGGACAGCAGTGAAGGCAGGGGAGGGTTAGGGTCAGGATTGATATTTGATACAGCTTCTGAATGTTAACAAAAAATGAGGGAAAGAAAGCTTTTTCTATTGACTACCAATCTTGAAATAAATAAGAGTTTAGGCAATCACACATAGAGACATACACAAATGTGCGAATCCTCCCACTGGCAAGTTGCCTTCTTATTATTTAATCTCAGGAAATTGACTTTATCTGAAACTACAGAAGCAAAATATTTCTTGACCACCACCAGAAAAGGAAGTGCTCTTTTGATCCATAGTGTAGCCTTCCAGGATTAAAATGAGAATTGTGCTGCAGCTACAGTTTGAAGCCATCAGATGTGATGGAATGTAGTCTGGATTCCTGGGAGGGAAGGGCTGCATTCCAGAGAGCCAAGAGGCAATGAAGCATGGAAAGTTTAGTTGAGAGGAAGAGATTTAAAACAGCCCCTTTCTAGTGATTCCCAGAATATATCTATGGTAATGCAAATAGTTGCTTTCATTTGCTAAGATTTCTTTCTATAGGTGAGGAACAATAAAGGAAACTACTCAGAATGTGTTTCTTGATTCTTAGAGAAGGGAGAACTGCTGACACCAAAGTTCTCCATCCACCCACAGGAGACAACTTCTGATCTGTAGTCAAGAGCTCCAACTGGAGATATTTCATACAGCCTGAGAAGTCTGTCCTCCAGAACTTCAATAAGCCTTCCTCCTATGGGAATTTGGAGAATTCCACTCAAAGCAAAGTATTTTGAAGTCATCAGGGAATCTTGTAAAAGGCAAAGCCAGGTTATTTTTTGCACTTGCTTCCCTTCAGGCAAACATATTTACTGGCCTGGTTTCACGTCAATGGAAGATTAATTAAGATCCAATTACTTTAATTTTCAGCCTGACAGTAGGATGGGCCCCTTATCCTGGTTAGTTCCAAAATGCCATATCATTCCAACTTTCTTTCCCAATCCCATTGGAATCACATAATCATAAGGCGAGAAGAGATGGTGAAGGTCTTCTATCCCAACCCCCTTCCCAAAACAGAAGTTCTCATGCCATCTTGGACAAATTATTTAATTTATTTTTAACTGTATTTATTGTATATCTTGTATGTTTTAGTAGGCTGTACACCGCCCCGAGTCCCTTTTTTGGGAGAGGGGGCGGTATAGAAGTTTAAACAAATAAATAAAATAAATTAATTAATTGTTTGACCAATTTTTTCTTGAAAACCTCCAGCGATGGAGTACCAACAACTTCCTGACGCAAGTTGTTCCACTTTTTAATAGTTTTCAGGAAATTCCTCTCTATTTCCAAGTTGGATTTCTCTCTGGTGAGCCTCCACCTATTGTTCTAAATCAAGTGCTATAGAGAATAAACCAACAGTTTACTCCCTGTGGTAACCCTTTCTAATAACTTTAACTATTAGAAGACGGCTATCATGTGTGCCCCTCAGTCTTTTCTTTGTTGAGTTACACCTCCTATTCCTTTAGCCCTTCTTCATAGGATTTAGCCTCCAGACTCCTTATCATTCTGTTGCTCATCTTTTTTTTAGAGTCCTGGAATCTTTTATGTATTGTGGTGAACCAATGAACCAGTCGTGTTCTTCATCTGGAAAAACTGGCCGTTAGTCATGCATTTTAAGCTAAAGTCATTACACTATAATGCTTCCTAAACAAACAAATACCCTCACTGCTGGGAAACCTGTGATATCTAAGCATCTTGGCCTGTTTTTCGGGGCTCTGTAAGATTTAATATGCTTCTAATTTAGAAAGGATTAGGCAGTGCATTTCATTTGGTTATTAGAATGGCTCCAACTGTGGATAGATATTTAAAAACTACTTTATTCCCCTTGCAGTTTCTTGTTTTTATTGCTGTGTTTCCTGAATGCCTGTGGGGGTGGGTGGGGGGACAATGTTTGTCTTTTCCTGCAGCTTTTCGTGGGAGAAGGGTTAGCATTTCTTACGAAGGAGCACCATTACAGAGAAATTCTGGCATGGAATTAGCCAAAATTGAAAACTTAAAAAAAAAGGGAAAGGGATTTAATGAAACCACCATCAAGCTTTAGAGTCATTTGTCATACCACACGGTGCAGAGACAGCCTTGACTACAAGTATGCATTTGTTAAATGTTCTCACAAAACTGTGATCATTAATTCTAAAGCACCTGTTTGCAAAAGGAAATATATGTTTTTGAGCTGTCGTGCAGTGCAAGACAGTTGTTAAAAGTCTGGAGAGAATGTGATTTTATAGCATTTTAATAACACGCCCAAAGATGCCTTTATCACTAATGTATGGGTTTTTTTTTTCCTTCCAGACTGAAACTCGAGACTGAAATCAGCTTTTTATGCAAGATGCATATTACGTAAAACTCCTAGGTATAGTATTATTAACATATTTAAATTACCATAAAAACAAATGGTGCACCAAAATCTTCCATACTGTAGCTTTTCCTTCAATAAAAAAGGAAAAGAAAAATTAGACATATTCTCAGGGAATGATCTTATGCATGGACATGTTATGAATTCATTATTTCATTGCATGGCAGAAAATATATAGATTTTATGCATGGTTCACAAAGAAAATTAAGTGCAAAGGAGAATAGATATGAGGAGATATACTGAATAGCCAGGAACAAGTATTTATGTAGAGACTACTACTACTACTACTATTACTACTGCTATTATTGCTACTACTCTCCTCCTCCTCCTCCTCCTCCTCCTCCTCTTCTTCTTCTTCTTCTTCTCCCCTTATATAAATATATACAGTATATATTTATTCTTATTTACTGATACACTCCTAAATCTCTTGCTATCTATGTATGAAATATATATAATTAGATGCTAATTGAGTGACTTATACACTCCATTATTTCACTGTGTGACCACCCATCTGGGAAACCCTAATGTCCGTGTGTCCAAAATAACAAAGCAAGAAAAAAACAGATTTAAAAACAGATAGGTTGAAGTAAATTTGAATTTCTGACATTCTTGTCTTTACTTATTTTTGGTATCCTGGACTCCTTACACATATATTTCCCTACTCTACCAGATTTTATTTCACAACCAAGTGACTAGACTTGGGAGCTTGCAGTCCTACGCTGTTTCTTGTCTTTATGAAACAAATTAGCTATAATCTGTACTGATATTTATTAAGAGATTAGAAATTAGAAAAAGCTACAATATTTCAGCAGGCAAGGCAACTGCCCCTTAGAAGTGCTGGTGCCCAATTCAACATGGCAGAATAATTGCTCCTACTTAATAAATCTTACAGAATTGTAGGTTAGGCCATTATGAAAATAAACCTAACGGCAAGAAGCGCAATGGAATGTTATGACCATTTTTTTTTTTTTTGGTCCATAAGGTATCAGTGACACTATGTATCTGAAATTCACAACCTAACAATCAATGTCACACAAAGCCAACTTTTGCTAACCTCCCTTG
This sequence comes from Bungarus multicinctus, assembly GCA_023653725.1. Taxonomy (NCBI): domain Eukaryota; kingdom Metazoa; phylum Chordata; class Lepidosauria; order Squamata; family Elapidae; genus Bungarus; species Bungarus multicinctus. The sequence goes on from CM042844.1 coordinate 68,150,755, forward strand.
GAGCACTATATTAGCGTGAGAGCTAACACAAAATAAAATATGATATTTCATTTTCCTTCTGGTGCTTACTTTACCAATATGACTTTTGTGGGTTGTGTCACATCATTCTGGAGATCTTCAGGTAAAAGAGAAAGTTATTTTCTGTTCTCCATAGATTGTGTGTTTGTGTGTGTGTGAGAGAGAGTTTTGTGTGTGTGTAAGTACCTATGAGTATTCCAAAGCTCTTTTTTACTAATTCCACTGAAAACAATATAATATTATGCATATTTATTTAGTAAAAATCAATTTCAAAGACTACAGATAGGGTTGCAACCTAATATAATTTGATTATCTCATTTCGGAGGAGAGAATTCTAGAACAAAAGTGGAACCTCGGGTGGTGAACAAAATCAGCGTGGAAAGATTCCATTTCCAGGCCAATTTGTCCTTCGGTGCCATTTTTTTTACTGCTCACAAGTGCAGTCAGTCATATTTCCAGACACGACCAAATCGGGTCGCAACCAGAATCTGGGAACTCAGTAGAAATATAGACCCATGCTGTTTCTTTTGCAGAAAATCTAACAAGCTTCTATTTCTTTTTTTTTTTCCCCAAGGTTTTTAATCCCATTTTTTTCATAGACAATTCGATGTGGTTAACATACCACTACTCCTATCTCCTATTTGCCCCACAACCATCTTGTAAGGTGAGTTCGGCTAAGAGAGAATAGCTGGCCCAAAGTCACCCAGCTAATTTTTCATGGCCAAGCAAGATTACACCTCACAGTCTTCTCGTTTGTAGGCCGACACTTTCGCTCCTGCACCAAACTGATTTTAATTCTCATTCATTTTCCAAGTCAACTGTTCAGTCTCCAAACTGCACATCTTTTTCTGGAACGCCAAGTTGAAGAAATAGCCCAAGACTATGTTAAACTAATATGAAAGCATTCTTTTGCAACTTTTCAAATGAAACTGTTGTAAAGTGGCAAAGTTTGATCATATATGCCTAAAAAAAGAGTTCATGCACAAAAAACAGCCACTTTTTCTGTAAGTATGATTTAACAGATCAGTTTATTCTATGCTATTTGTCTCATAAAACTACCACCCATGGGAATTTATTGGAACATCTGTGAAAGAAGCATGAAAAGCAATTTATTCAGAAATTCTATTCTGGTTTGAGAGAAATTTCAAAGCAAATTATTTCTCATCAAATTAAATAATAACTGGGGAAAAAAAACCTGAAGGACAATTTTCCTTCAGCCTTCCTCCCCTCTGACCACTGTAAAGGATGAAATTACCTGATCCTGATTCCTCAATTATCATCTTTGCTTCTTCCAAACTGCTCCTGGGCAATACCTTGATCCAAAAAAAAAAAAAAGAATTATGCCCTTTCTGCACCTTGGAGACTTGGCAATGTATGAATTGGGATATTGTTTCATAACTGCCGATCAAAAATATGTTCTCCATTCTGCAAAATAATCTCTGCTACAAGAAGAATGTAGAAAACCAAGATATGGGAACAGGAATATAAGAATCAGATAGTGGTCTGTTTATTATATTTCACATTTTTAGTCTTGTTCTAAGTACGAATTTGATTTCTCCTTGTATCTGCTTTATTCCCTCACAGCAGGAGTGGGATTCTATCGGTTCTGATGAGCCTCTTGCTCTGAAGATCAGATGGCAGCAAACTGGTTTGCTACAAGGAGCACGTGGGCCAGCCTGCCCTGCTCTTTCCTGTGCTTTATTTCCTTCTTTAGAGCACAGCTGATTCACATGGCAGAGCAGTTTGCCGTGCCTCAGCTGTTTTATTCACAGGGACTGCAGTAGAAGGTAAGTATTAGAGCTTTTTTAAATGCGGATCATGCACACACAACACACGTGAGCGCCGAACTGGTTGCTATACCAGTAGAATCCCACCCTGCCTCACAGTAAATACCTGTACAGCTGCTTTTTAAAACTCCTTTCTGTTTATTTACTCCATGTGTTTGGTTTCTTGAACATAGTATTCTGTCTGATACATATTCATTGCTTCCAATGGCATTTTTTCTGAACAAGATACCTCCTAAAAGTGATGGAACAATCTCCTTGATGGGAATTATAAGAAATGTAATCCCACACATCTTGTCATGCCAGATTATTTAGTACTTTTTAAGTAGCAGATTCCTCCTGTGTAGGTTTGGGAAACAATAATTAGCTTCATTTGTCCACAGGCTTCTCCTTACACATGTTCCACTTTTAGAAGTGCACCATTCAGACATGTTTCAAAAACTGAACTCCTTGCCTCCACATGAGGTTAAGGGGAGAAGGAGTCACTTTGACCAGCCAGTATTTTCATAAGCCTACCTATTGAAGAAGGGGTTTTCCTTTCCTTTATTTTCCTTTCCTTTCCTTTCTTTCTTTCTTTCTTTCTTTCTTTCTTTCTTTCTTTCTTTCTTTCTTTCTTTCTTTCTTTCTTTCTTTCTTTCTTTCTTTCTTTCTTTCTTTCTTTCTTTCTTTCTGTTTTATTTTACCAAAGAAATTACCAGTCCTCACCCATGCATACCCTCTTTGGTATTCTCTCAGCTTTCCTGGGAACCTATAGTGGGCCTCAAGTCATTGAGGAAAAACTTCAGAAAGCTTCACCTGCTGAATTTTTTTTCTGCACTCTATAGCTGGAACAGCAGTGTGACAAATATATTTACCTTAGCACGCATAATTTTTATCAGGATATAAGGTGATCAGAAGAAAGCGAAGTTAAGCTATTAGGGAAGAGTACTTACTGCCAAGAGCCATAATCCGACACAGACTGAGCTTGGTACAGTAGTCAATTAATGGCTCAGTGCTCATACAATAATGACCTACTAACCTGACGGTGTGTTGCTCTCACATTTTGCTGTCCCCTGGGATGCTACTGTCACTGCGTTATCTATTGCCAGCTTCCCTATCAAAGAAAATAAGCAGAGCTGAAATGTATGTACGCATCAAGCTCTGTAGTTCATTGCACACCAACCCTGGCAACTGGAGGAACAATAGATTTATAAGTTTATCCTACATTAAACCAAACATGCCTGACTGCACTGTAAATTACTAAATAATAAACCAGGTGGTGTAAGATCCTGACTTGGACAGAATATAAAAATCTATCAACCTGTAAAATACAATAACCATAAATGTGCTATGTAGCCGAGGGCTCAGGTAAGCTATCCACCTCTGGCAAGCAGAGGTTCTCACATCCACCGAACCCCCTTAGGTGAATTGCAACAGAGATTATTTTTCCACTTAAATTTACACTCGTGGTGCCTTTTTCTTAGGCAGAAGAAATATAATTGGTCTGGAAAAACAAAGTGGAAAATATGCTTGTTGTGTTTATGTTGCTTTGTGTAGTGTCTGAGGCTCTTTCATAGTAATCTGTAAACATATAGCCATAGGCATTTGATCTGATCATAAGCTAAAATGAACTAATGTCTTGAAGCATGCAACTTCTCTATTCCACTTAATATTTAAACTAAACTGCCAAAATATAATGACAACTGTCTTAGCACTGAACAATCACTTTCAAATGTATTAAGATCTTTTTCCTCTCTCTCCCTTTCCTTCCTTCTTTCCTTCCTTCCTTTCACAAAAAAACTATGCTAGTTCAATAAAACATTCACACATATTCTACACACCATTAGCCTTCTCTTAAATTAAAATTGGAAATTTTAAAAATGTTCCCATCTTTCCAAAATTAATTCCCTGTGAAGGAAACCAAGAGAGATTTATTTCAAGCAAAGCTAGGTTCAAAAATATCCCATAAATGACAACTCCCAGTTCAATAAAGCTAATTAATTCCATTTTAGGAGCTGTTCAATAGTGAACCAGGTTAGGTTTATATGATTTACAAACAGTGTTTACATTCATAAAAGGGCAGCAAATAGTGGCACGGGTTGACATCATTACAAGAAAATGCTGGGGAATGCAGGCAGTTTAATTAGGGGTGGGCTTGAGTTCACTGTGCAACCAGCATCATAGTATTTTGCTAATGGGCTTTCATACAAGTATAATACTATAACAAGATTACTGGGGGTGGGGTCATTGCTCACTGGTTGGTTTTTGTTTTGTTTTTTTTTGTCTTCTCATGAAAAACAAGTTCTGCCTTCAAAGGATCACCAAACTTCCCACTGTTTTCAGCAGCTTATTTGCCTTTCTGTTCCCTGCTCCCTGCCCTCCTCAAAAAAAAAATCCTCTACTATTAGTTGGTACAATTGTTTACTGTGCAAAGCCATGGCATGAGATTGATATTCCAAACCACAGTCCACACTGATTGGATTTGAACATTAATTTCATCAGTCCATGTTGCATCAAACTGTAAAAAGGAAGCAGTTGCCTCTGAATCCAGCCTGATTTTCTCCCATGAAACAAACAAATTGTCTAAATCAGATGGACTCTATCTGCACCCAACCCAAATAAAAAGCAATATACAATTAATATACCTGTTGCCCTCTTCATCCATTTGTCATTCTAAAGTCATATTCATTCTAAAAGTCATATTTACAAAGTTATATTTACATATAAAAATGTGGGATGAGGAGAGTAATATACCAATTGAAGAAATACAGTTCTTTATCTATTTAGAATATTATTCCATATCCACTTAAGCAGCCAATGACTTTGCCTCTCTTCTCTTTCTGCTTAGAAGCTCAAGGGATTCTGCAAAGCTTCAGAAAAAAGGCCAAGCTACATGCATAACTAGATTCTTACTGCTAGCTATTGTCATTCCTACTGTTAGTCCTAGTTGTGTGAACTCTCAGAGTAATAGATAAGAACATCAAGGTTTCCTGTCTGGCTGGTATGGAAATCGCAGAATTATCTTGGATAGTTCTGATATTGAAGTGTCCAAGCCTTGCAGAGTTATTCTATTAACAATACCACCAATACATTTGATGGTGTTTTGCTCACTTCCAGGAATTTTGTCAATTGATTTGATAACTATCATTTGCAATGGGAGAAAAACTATTTAGATCAGCTTTCAAATTGAATTAACTATTTAGAATAGGTGAGACCCTGACATGAGACTGAAATTGTCAGCTTTGGAAGCCATATTCCATACTGCCACAAGCTTAAGAAAGTGGGAGGGGGTGGATTCAATTGAGTAGCTCTAAGTATACAAAATAAAATTCTTTTGTTAGTTCAAGGTCATTTATATGGCACAGGATGAAATAAGAATATTACTTTGGATGGATCGTCTTGGGCCATGTGATGTGATGACAGCCAAGGTGGGAAATTGTGGGAAGCCTGAAAACTTTAAGATTCGGGATTCCATAGATGTGCCAGTTGCTATTCTAATAAATATACTTTTGAGGTATGGTTGTCTCGAAGTTACTGATTGGAATGGAGGTTTGCTGGAACACTGACAGAAATACTTATCTTCCAAATTCAGGTACCCCAGCCTTATGTTTGTTTATGTTTATTAAATTTCTATACCGCCCCTTCTCCCAAAAAAAGGGACTCGGGGCGATGTACAGCCAGCTAAAACAGAAACAGTATATACAATTAAAAGCAATTTAAAATGATTAAATTGGAGGCCGAATATAAAATTAACCGATATAAAACTGATAAAAAATTTAAAAATACCAAATTTAAAACCCCCAAATCGTTACTGGGCCAGGCCGGCCTGTTGCAAAAACAGGATCTTTACTGCGCGCCGGAAGGTCTGAATGTCGGTAATGGCCCGTATCTCCGGGGGCAAATCGTTCCAAAGGGAGGGAGCCCCCGCAGAGAAGGCCTGCCCCCTCGGGGCCACCAACCGGCAACGCCCAGCCGGCGGAACCCCGAGGAGGCCAACCCTGTGGGAGTACACTGGGCGGCGGGAGGCTGTTGGTGGCAGTAGGCGGTCCCATAAGTATCTTGTCCTATATCTACTCCTGAGGTTTTCTGATGTGGGAAGAAATATCCATCTGTTCAGTTCCAAGATGGAAGAAAGACACTGGAAACATGGAAGCTGATTGGAAAGATGGTTTAATGATGAAGCAGAAGCACATGGATTCTGGGCAGCTGACAAAATGGAGAATGAGGGGTTGAGGGGAGTGAAGGGTTTTTATACCTTCTTTGAAGTTTGCACTTGAGCTCCCTGTTCCTGTGCAAGTATTCTATTGGCTGTTGTTAGACTTCCATGGAGCCATGTAGAGGTTATGTAGGGCTCATAGCTGGCTCTATAGGCAAAGAGGAAATACAAATCATAGGTGTTTGTCTGAGCTAAGTTAGGTTGAAGTTTGGACTTCTCTGAAGGTGATGAAATGAAGGCTTGTGTTCTGAAAGGGTGTTGTGCAATTCCTGTTGTGGCTTAATGGCTTTTGTCCTGTTTTGGCTCTTGGGTGAGGGTATTTGCTTATGAATAAAGCTATCTAGATAGTTGTCTTCTTTCAATAAGCTCTTTATCTCTTAAGTGCTGAAATCTTCTGTGGGCTATTAAGAAAAGGTGGGGGCTGATTTCTGAATAGGCTGGCCCAATCTTTCTTAATGGACACAAAATATCTGCTTGGGCTGTTAGGAAAGACTGAGTCTACTTCCTGCCTCTAAAAACATGTTTCTCCATTTCTCATTTAAGGAAATATAATATTCTGCCTTTTTAAAATATTCCTCAAAATGTTTCATTCTTCTGGGAGGGAGCTTCCCGTAGTGGGTTTGGGATTTCAGATATTGAAAAGACCTAGACTCAGAAAATGATGGAATTTTATGTAAGATTTAACCTCTACTCTCCATGGACTCTGAACCTGTTCTTTAACACATGTCCCTTGCCATTAGTTCAGGAATCTTGTGTGGTAGCCTTTTTTATAAGAAAAAAGGCATGCTGTGACTTATGAGACATCGTAATGAGACTTATTTTTCATATTATTAGCAAAAGGGCATAACTTCTATTGACCTTCCAATCAAATCATTTTTAATGGTAAAAGTAGAGGTGTCTATAAATACTTACTGTATCTAGAGGTATAAACTAGGAAGTGAACAGCATATGAATGTAATACATGTATTATTTTTGTCTAATAATAGGCATGTCCTGTAATCTCATATTACTTTAAAATCAAGGTGCAGGTGAGAGTTAATAAAGTTTGTGTTTATCTGTATGTGCGTGCAGTTGGGTGGGCTGAGTGTGTATGCATGCATGTGTATATTTAGCACATATGAATTGAGAAAATAATTTCTAACATTCTCTATAGCACATCTCACCTATTTTAAGTACTGCACAGTCTCATACACTAGTCAGTAAGCACTATTGGGAGCAAGCTGTTTGCATAACAGAATCCATGTAATTCATTTTATGCCACCTGCATTTTTGTTTTATATAAAAATATTCACACTCCAAAACCTCTCTGTAAATGGTGCAAAATCACCCACTGATGCTGACAGATTAGAAGTTCTACTCCACATTTATATCAGCATGAATTCCTTCCTTGGAAATACTCAGTGTGAATTTGCCAAGGTTTGTTGTTATGGCAAAAGTTGTTTTCCTCAGAAGGAGGCCATTGCTGCAACAAATCCATATTGCCGAAGCTACAACCAAGTTGAGTCAGCTGGAAAAGATCAGGTATCATGATCTGTTTGTCTTTATTTATTTAATCATTTTTAATGCAGCCATCAGTGCAACATCTGGATTCATTACTCAGATTAAACGTAACAAAGCATTAAATTGAACAATTTGTAAAGGACAACATAAACAACTTCCATCATTTTAGCATTCCTGTCACCAGCCTTCTGAACGATTGGCTGGAAACACAGAACATTTTGAAATAAGATGGATCTATAAATGTTGGATTTTGTTGGGACAGTGTTTGATACTGGCAAAAATTCATTAATTGAGTGAATGAATGAATGAATGAATGAATGAATGAATGAATGAAAAGATACAAAGGAAGAGAATGAGAATTAATACGCTGATTTTTAGGGTGATTAAAATAAGCTGAGATACAAATGCTTACCTTTAGGAGTATATGGAGGAAAGCTAACTTTAGGGCTCTAGAATGTTATTAACTTTTTATCTAATTTTGAATATGGGATATAGATAAGAAGGTATTGCATATTTATTTAAATGTTTCACTGTGGCCATATTCTGTTGCTATTCCCTAAATATTCTTGATATTTAAAGTAGAAATTGTGGGGAAGAATTGGTGGTTTGTTTTCCTCTAGTAAGTTTTCCTAGTATCTTGATACTTCTTCAAATATTTGTTTTGTCCCAGTCTTTTATTATAATGCTTTTTACTGGTTAGTTTGTTATTTATGCTTGCATGCAAAAATTAGTCCCTCTTAGTTAAATTGTAGGTTTAAATTGAATCTCTAAGTCAGGGGTCCCCAAACTTTAAGACTTGTGGACTTCAAGTCCCAGCATAGCTGGCTGGAGAATTCTGGGAGTTGAAGTCCACAAGTCCTAAAATTTGGACACCTCTGCTCTAAGTGAACCTCAACATGATACAAAGTTTAACACAATAGCCTCCCACAAATTTGAAGGCATGCATAATATGCAACTTCTTTGTCAGAGTATATTCATGATTGGAATAGAGCACGGTAAGAAAATCAGCCAATGAATAGGCATAGCAACTAAGTCAGTCAATGAGGACTGTTTTGGAAACTGAAACCGGAATTAGCCTAGGCTGGAAACTGAAATTAAAAGTAGCCTAAGCGTGGCTCTATATTAAGCTCGGCAGCTCTGAAGCTATGTTAAGTTCAGAGTCTGTCTATTGAAAATGAAACTGCTTCTTTCATCTGCTGTGTATAATGCTTGCTACTGAAGTTACTTGCAACATATTTTTGTCTGAGTTTGCTCCATGTTGGTGAAATCTACAACTGGTTTATAAAATCTACTTGTTATGTTTATGAAGATATTAAATGAAGCATCAGCCATCTGTGTTAATTTTTCTGGCGCTGAATTAACACTGAAAGAACTCTGAATAGGTTATGGGTCCAGAAGGCCAGAAAAAGACTGAATTGTAATTAAAGCTGGGAGACTGCCTGTGTTAAAAGTAAAAAACAAGGCAAGAGGCTTTGCAGGATGACTGAAAAAATTAAAGAAAGCTGTCTACCCCATTTGGGTCAGAATAACTATATTATTTGGGCTGCAAAGATGGAATGTTTCCTGAAAGCTAAACAGCTTTGGAATATTGTTGAAAATCCATCCCAGGCACCATTGAATGCTTCAGATCAGAAGCTGTATGATAGAGCATTTGCTTATATCATCTTAAGTTTAGAAGATGGTCAGTTTATCAATGTAGCTGATTTAAAGACTGCAAAGGAAGTCTGGGATAAATTGAGGACTGTTCATGTGAGTGTATCTGCATGCAACATCATGCAATTATCAAGAAAGTTGTATAGACCTTGTTTGCAGCAGACTTATATACAGCTTTACAGTGCTTTACAGCCCTCTCTAAACAATTTTAACAGAATCAGCATATTGCCCCAACAATCTGGTTCCTCATTTTACCTACCTTGGAAGGATGAGTCAATCTTGAGCAGGTGAGAATCGAACTGCCAAATTGCAGGCAGCCAGCAAGCAGCAGAAGTAGCCTGCAGTACTGCACTCTAACCACTGTGTCACCGTGGCTCATCAGACATTCCATCAGGTGCTACTTTTGAAGTGTTATGCATTTGTGAAAACCACACAAGTCCTGTTCTTCAGTTGTAAAAATACATGTTTGACTCTTAGAAACCACTCATTTAGACCTTTCAGAGGTATAATAGCCTAATTCATTTGAACATTTTAGGTGAGAGAGGGCTGATACAAGCAACACTGAATTATATATATATATATATATATATATATATATATATATATATATATATATATATATATATATATATATATATATATATATATATATATATATATATATATATATATATATATATATATAATGATATAAGCAACATTCATTAAGGATTATCAATGTTTCTTTTGTATAAAGCAATTTCATATCTTCCTAGGAAGATAAAAAGAAATATTTTATTTAAAGGTATGCAAAAAGAAAAGTTTCACAAGGTAATATTAATGATTTCATGAAAAAGCTGGTTTCATTATATAAGGATACTTCTTGAAATAGATGTTCCTTCTCTGACAAGTTTCCTCCAGCTTTTTCCTGAACCTTCTTTGACTGATATTTCTAATGACCACTAGGCCTTACCATTTCCACTAAACTTGCACAGGTTGAACATTCACTTATAATTACTCAATATAAGCTTGTCTATTGGTTTATATTTATAAGCCAGTGAGAATCAAAGAAAGTTGATTAATGTCTTATCAAACACATATGTGAAAGATTCAGTTCTAAATATTAAGATCATAACATGAGTCTTTTGTAACCTCTGTGATGGTATATACAAGAAACTCAGAACAAGGCAACTGTTGGGTTTCAGCTACCAATAATCTTTGCATAATATACATTATATTTCTGTAAATACATTTTAAAAGTATGGAACAGTTTAAATCTTCACTGAGTAGATAAAAATCAATAGAATTAATGTTATGCTATTGAAGCAATTAAAACAATTTAATTATATTGCATTTTTCCTTGGAAGCAACCTATTCTGAATTATTTGTATATTAAAAAATAACGATATTAAAAATAATCAATATTTCATTCTTTAAACTGAACTCCCAATCTTATATCACTGTGATGAGCCTCTTCATTTTAAAATAACAGCAATTGTAAAGGTTTGAAACTGCACATACAACATAGTAGATCAAGGATGTCAAACTCTCAGCGATCTGTTGTAATGTGACGTATCATGACTTTTTCCCCTTCACTAAAATGAGGTGGGCGTAGCCAGCATGTCATGCATCTGGTCCACAGGCCATGATTTTAACACTCCTGCAGTAGAGTGACTTAGCATTGCACACTATTTGACTTAGCATTGCACACAAAATGCATTATTAGTTTCTGCCAGTCAAATAGCATGAATAGGTCTCCATTTTGTAGAAAGAATGTTCACCAACTGTTCCTTTTAGAAAATTCTAGGTTCTAAACTTTCATGTAAATGCTCTCAGAAACATGGAGATATTCTAATTAGAGGGATACAGGTATGTTTCCAGATAGTTTAATAATTCCAATATCGAGTGCTAAGTGGGGATGTTTTAATTTAAACAAAACTAATACTAGGTAGCAAGTTCTATAAAGCAATGATTTTTAAAAATTCCATTCAGTTAGCATTTCATGGATGCTTTAATCAAAATTTCTAAGATGAACATGAAATGATCTGAAAACTTTATTTCTTTTGTTATTGTTAAAAAGCAATAAAAATTAATTAAAAATCAAATTATTTGATAATTTTAAAAGTTGATTTTAACACACATGAAAATGTGTTTGCCTGTGTAGGAGTGTGTGTGGGAAGTATATAAGTTTCTTAGAGAACTTCTTAAAATAGATTTAATGAAAAGCAGAAGTCAACAAATTTATCTGAAGGACAGAAAAATGAATCAGTCTTTTAGAATAAGGAAGACATTGATTGAAAAATTGTTTGATGCTTTAGAAATAGTCATATATGCATACCCACAGAGTTTCCTTTATCCTAACCAATAGGAATAATTGGCTGAGTAACTATGGACTTCTTAAAAAAGTGAAAAAATCAATTTACCTTTTTTTAAATTTATTGATTGCTTGTTGATTTTTCTTATGCATAAAAAGGGTATTTGGTTTTGTAAGAGACTCTGATGAACAAATTAAACCACTGAGTGCTGTCAACATTAAAATGCCCTTTGTCATAGTGCTTTATCTGAAACCAATATAAATAAATTCATAGGCAAAAAAGAAATTACTTTGGGTATGTATCATTCAAATCCTTAAGGATTATTGGCTAATTAGGAGCACAGTAATGTAAATTTGCTTTGTGTCAGGTTTCAGGAACAGTAAAATAACATAATTAAGCATTGAACAATGTAAATAATTTAAGCTACTCTTCAGTGCCAAATGTATATGATATCTAAATATAAGGAAGACTTCTCACCTCACAACCAATAACAAAAATTGACAAAAAATACTTTTATTAGACCTTGCAGTTTATGCTATTTTATAGATATGCATTACCTTATTACTACATTTTAAAATGCTGCAATTAATGGACAATTTAAATATCCTGTTGATCTTTTGCTCCAGCTGAGCCTTTTTCAGTCTTGACTACATGCAAGTTTAAAAAACCACCCATAGATTCTAGACTTTTCCCTTGATGTTCACCAAGCTTCTACAAAATCTTTTTTTTTATTCAATATGTTTAAAATAAAATTATTAAATAGGAAATAAACTTGTTGGGAAGAAAAGCATCAGTCTATAGCAATGTACTTTTTCTAAGAATATTTCTGCGTCCACCAAACCTGTTCCCTATTCCTCTTTCCCAAAATACTTTGTGAGAATGTCCATAATATCCTTTCAAAATTCAATTTCTCAAAAATATTGGGAATCTCTGATAGATAGATAGATAGATAGATAGATAGATAGATAGATAGATAGAACATGATATATGATGTATAATAAATATAATATATTGTAATATATAATGAAGACATATATTAAATAAAAACATATATTGAATAAAATGATGGTATGAATACAATTTGTATGTGCATGTTTCATAAATGCCCCAAAAACTGTACTTTGAATTACTAATTGTAACACAAAATTTATTTCTATTTAACTTATATGCTCCCTCCCCTTCATTATGATTGTCTTACACTTGGGAATTTGGAGTTTGGGAGACAAAGAACAAAAGTACAAGTTGACCAAAGGATATTAATGGTTGCAGAGGTTTCAGTTTCCCCTTTGCATTCATTGCCTCCATTTAATGGTAGTTGCCATATCTTAGAGGCTATTAACACATATTATAACACTTCAATTCTGACTGAAAGCCAGGACACAGCAGCCACTGATGAAAGGTTCCTCTGATTAGCCAATCAGGCATGTTTTTACCTTATAATTTCCATTTTAAGATCACTTCAGCAACCCACATTTTACCATTGTAGCAATCAAAAAGTCATAAAGACTCTTGAGAGAGACACAGTTCAAATGTTATCATGCAACTTTTATTGTTCACTTCCCTACACCCCCATTCTTGCCTTTTAAAAGGAGCATTCCTATTTTATTTTTTTTTCTTTTATATACATACCAGATGTATTTCTAAATTACATACCGAGTAAATATTAGATTGCTGAAGCTCACAATGTAGAACATAATTGATTCTTACTCAAAAGGCTTTAAGATGAATAATTACGAACACAATAGGATGAAATAATTTGTCAGTGTCTTATATGTGCATTCTACATGCAGTGAAAAGTTTTCAGGTTAATCATTACTAGGGATGCCCGGGAATTTTATTCAGTCCATATTTCAAAGTCAGTTGAGCTAAGTCACACTTCCTGCACTAACATTTAATAATTGGAGACAAAATCACATTTCAAACCTTATTCCTTTATAATATCTAATTACATCACTCATCCATGTCTACAATATTCAAAGATGTATAAAGAAACTAAAGGAAAAACGATTATCAAACCTTGACCTTGATTTTATTTTACCTTAAAGTATAGAACAAGCATTTCCTTCCATTTTTATTAGCTATGATTCTATGCTTTTCAAAGGTTGATGACATCATAACTTTGTGCCATACATGTTGCTTAGCAACAAATGTGCTATTCCTTATTATTTTAATACGTATCTCTTCACTTCCATCATTGAAGCTCTATGTTCATCATTTTATCACTTTCTTCTGATCCTAACAAAGTGAATGTAGCTTTATATATACTATTTTAGAATAATATAAGTATGAAATATCTGATATATTTTTCTTTTTTTCTGAAGATTCATAAATGGCATTTTTTAGAAGGTTAGAAGTTATGAAAGCCAAAGTTTTAATAAATGGTTGCATAATATGCAGATATTGACCTTCTGATTCTTTTGACATAAAGAACAAATACAATCAATGCATTATATGTCCCTAATAGCATTGTACATGTCTATTTAAGAAAGAAATTTCATATCATGTGCTGGTACTTATTTCATAATGTACATTTACATTATGCAGGCTTCACTTTAAATACAGAATAATTTGTCTATATCACTGAAGCTATATTTTCAAACCAAATTACAATTGATTTATTCATAATAGAAATATATAATGCAATTATACTAGAATTGAAATAAATTAACACAACATTTAAAGAGAAAGCAATTCATTTTAATTTTCAACTTCAAAATTTGACATTGATTGCTGGAACTGAAGTAGCATTCCTAAAAAAAAATTAATTCCTTTCTGGCCAGTCCTCCTAGTTTAAGCAGAAGATGAAATTGACTTCATGGGAAGGCTTCAATGACTTTTATTGAAATTGGCTGCAATGAGAATCTTGCACTTCTAAATGTGGTATACCATGTTTCCCTGAAAATGACCCAATCAGAAAATAAGCCCTAGCATGATTTTCAGCATAATCCTAAAATAAGCCCTACACACCCCCAAATAAGCCCCAGTTAAGTTGGGTGTGGCCAGCTCGATGACACGTGTGTTGGGATGCCTGTGGAGGCCCAGGCAGAGCAGAGCATGGAGGGGACTCCTGGCTGTCTTCCTGTTCATCAGTGCCATTGCAGGTGGGACAGCAATTGGGAGGCTCATCGCTTGTGTGTGATGGAGCTGGAGGAAGAGGTTGGATGGCGGGGCTGAAACACAAGGGCACAGTGTGGCACCCCCACTACCCTGCTACCTGCCTTACCTCACCTTGTGGCAGTGCACCAGCAGCAGGCAGAGACAGAGGAAGGGAGAGGCAGCCTCTGCATGCTCGCCCCATGCTACCTCATCCTCCAGCTCTGCCGCACACACAGAAAATAAGCCCTAATGCATCTTTTGAAGCAAAAATTGATATGACCTGGTGTTATTTACAGAGAAACCTGGTACTTCCTTCTCTTTCTTAGAGTTCAGTGAATTAAGGAAGTGTCTGTCTGAGCCACTTCCAAATGTTATCTGGATGTTTTGTATTTACAAAATATTTTAGCCCCTTTTGCCTAGGCATATTTTTGTCAAACTGATTTCCTTATTCTTTGCATTGCTTTAATATTCCAAATAAACAAGCCCATTGTTTTCAGAGGTAAATTTCATACTTTTATTTTTATTTAATGCTTTCAGATGCACTGAATCTTTTTTAATGCTGAAAAAGATGCTGAAAAAAACATAGATATCATGGTTGATATTAATTTTATTAAACAAAAATTATAAAAGACACATGTCCATGCATATATATATTGTTCAATTCATATTTTACATGTTTCTTGTGAAAATTGTACCATCCTGGTTCAATACAAAAACAAACTTCTCTATGCAATATATTTATAAGAACATAAATTATAAAAATTTTACTTTTTTTAAAAAAATATGGTTGTTTTTGAATAATGCAGCATAAGCATGTGAAAGAATGAAATGGAAGGATTTCAAAAAGCCCTTAGCACATTACGATACGTCTTATTTAAATAGTTCACCATGAACTGAATTTTCAGAATCGCTTAAAGATGAATTTTTATCTTTTGTAAATGAAGATTATGCATTAGGGAAAGATACTATTCAATTTGATTGATAAGTAGAAGTGATAATGGACCTTGTAAGGAAAAAATGTGAATATTCCTTTTTTTATTAAATGGTGCTAAGATCACTTAAACATATTAATGTTAGCATTTCAGGAATCTATATCATTGTACTCAAAGATTGCATGTGACTTTTGGCAACAGAATTGTTACCTGAAAAAAAATTGATCTTGTTATTCCCAGGTGGAGTCACTTCAGACATTTGGTGTCTTATTGGAAGGAGGCTAAGCAAAATAAATCAGCTAAAGAGTAAAAGTAGAATTTGCAATAACCTGGTACTATGCCTCATCCTCTCACATCTCAGCACCATAAAACTTACTGTCAAAAGAACTCACATCAAGATAATTAATCAAGGAACTCTTAAAATACTCCAAGCATCTACTTTTTGATGACTAATTTGCCTTTCCCATTGCAAACTACTAATTTTTTATCCCAATCGATATGTACAAATAGACCTCACAATCAATCACCGGTAGGCAAGGACAGACTTCCACTATTTATATAATACTGACTACAAGATGAAACAAGAATTGACTACAGTTAACTTGGGGCAAGCTTTAACAACTGTTTAGAGGAAAAGATTAGAAAAGAAAGAGAGAATGTGAAAAAAAAAGGAGAGTTACACAGAATCTGACATGACTCCAGGGATAAATGAAGAACATCAAGGAGCCAAACTATATTCTAAGGATTCAACACCAAGTCAAAAATCCAAACCACGGAGATTAAAATGGTCAAACAGAAATAAGCACAGCATAGGTCACTTAAGGCTGACCATTTTTTTTAAACATACAAAACTTACTGGAGAAGAACAACAGTGCCTTAATCTGCTTCCAAGACAGGACAGTCGGTGCCGTTGCAAGCATTGCCTGAATACCCTGGCCTGTTCTTGTAGTTTATCACAAGGACTTGGCATCAGAACGTACATTGATTGTGGAAAGGCAAGTTCATTTTCCTTCACAGATTTCAGTGAAACATAAAATGTATCATGCACATGTTTGTTCTATAATTGAAGAGGCTCATGTAGACTCATATACAAACCAACATATGGGAATCTAATTGCTTCTGCTGAAATGGGTTAGGAAATTAAGCTGTAATGCTGATATTAATGTTGAGGACTGTTTCAAACATTAAGCTGTAAATGAGAAGATATGGAAATAGCCAGAATAGAAAGAAAATATTGCTAGAATTTATTTCACTTTAGTGATATACATGAAATAAATTCTAGCAACATTTTCTTTCTTTCCTTCCTTCCTTCCCTCCTTCCCTCCCTCTCTCTGTCTGTCTCTTCTTTTTCTCTTACTTGCCTATGAACAAAGGAGCTTTGGCACAGCAACTTTTTTAGTTCTAAAAGTTACCCAACTCAGTGGTGGGATTCAATTTTTTTTACTATCAGTTCTGTAGGTGCGGTTTGGTGGGCGTGGCAGGGGAAGGATACTGTAAAATCTCCAGTCAGAGGTGGTATTTGCTGGTTCTCTGAACTACTCAACATTTCCACTACTGGTTGTCCAGAACTGGTCAGAATCTGTGAATACCACCTCTGACCCAACTCCTTTCATAGTTTAAAAATCATCCTACAGCAGCGGTGTCAAACTCACGTTGTCACAGAAGTATCATGTGACATATCGGGACTTTTTCCCCCCTTCGCTAAACTGGGTGTGGTGCATCCTGCCCATGGACCAGGAGTTTGAGAATCCTATCCTACAGATATCCCAGACCAGCCTGAACTGAGTAACAGAATAGCCTGGAGAATTGCAACTATCAGTTACCTTCTAGCTCCTAATATTTTTTACACACTGGTATACTTGTTTCCCTGATATTAAAAACAAAAAACAAAGAACTCAGGTGCTTGATTTAAATGTATTGATATAAATTATAGAAAAGAAACCCCACATATTATTCCTGTAAGCATGACCTTTTAGTAATGAAGAGAAGGTAGAAGCAAACTACTTATCTTGCTGGACACATGTTTTTGGGCTTGTTCAAATTGGCAGACTGTTTTCCATTGTAGTTGTCTATTAGATTTAAACTGCTAATACCCAGATGATCATTAGAGAGCATTAGAAACGCAGATGCCCTTTGCTGCCCTCTAGTGGTTGTATGATGTTCGTCCATCATGTTTGAAGAGGACCTTGACATCTAACAGGTTGTGGGCTGTCCAAGATATGTCCGTAGGTGGCTGGTAAGGCCTATTCGACACAGAATGTTCTGCCACATGTCGGGCAAACGTGTAGGCACCATTGTTGAAGCATTTGCAGCTCTGGCTTTGTGGGGTGCTCGCTTCTTTTGTGCTTAGTTGTTCTTCTCTCTTCAAATGTCTGGCAGCCTTGGTGGATCAACGTGCGCCATGTCGATCGGTCTTGTACCAGGGTTTCCCAGGAGGTGGTGTTGATGTCCAGGGGCCTGAAGGAGGCTTTCAATGTGTCTTTGTATCGCTTCCTTTGTCCCCCGTGCAATTGCTTTCCTTGAGACAGTTCACCATAGAAGAGCTGTTTAGGGATGCAATGGTCTGGCATCCTTGCAACATGGCCTGCCCAGCGCATCTGGACTTTCATCAGCAGGTGGGAACTGATGGCAGACCCGCTCTGGAGGGGACTGGAGTGGTTATGTAGATTTGTACAGACCAGCACAGATCGCCCAACATTGTAACTTCTCTTCCATCCTCATTGCAATCACATTGTTAGAGATTATCTTTGGACAGATAAAGTGAAATGAACCATAAAACCATATCGATGGCTGTATATGTGACATATTACATGAGAATCAGAGCATAATATGCTTATAAGTGCAGCTATTCTCTCTCACGCTGTGCAGAGAACAAACTATCAGAAACCTAGGGAGTTACATAAGGGGTGGGGGATGGAGAAAAGAGCTACAATTCAAACTGCAGTTAAATCTGCAGAGGGGCCCAAGGTTAATATGGCTACAGAGAGCTTTCAAGTAAAGCCCGTTACAGTAATATCTAACATTAACCCAGTAAATTAAATTTGCATGGCACATCTTCTCGAAAACCCCTTGGCAATGTGCAAAAACCATCAAATCTTTGCAGGATCAGTTCCCAGCCATCTTATTTTCTGTCACAAGCTTCAATTAAATGGATAGTTAAAAGGATTCCTAGCCTAGCCCAGATTCTATTTGCTCTGTAGCAAAATCTAATTCCTACAAGAGTGGTTCACCTGAAGGCTTCCCTTTTTATTATGGTCTTGGTTTTGAGGGTAAGTTTACATTTTCTAACTGGTTCCTTACTTAGATCTTCTCATTGGACTCTTCTGTTGGTTTCTCCATGGTCTTCTAAAAGGCGTGATATAATATAAGCATGATTCCAAGCATAGAACAATTCCTCCCTGTCAAGAGTCTGCACAGGATTATTATCCCTAATGAGGGATATTCCCCTGGATCCAGGCACAATTACTACATTGTGAGAATGCACTACATTTGCATGCCTATCGTATAACAACTTTTAAGATGTGGATTATGTACATTTTTTTTGCTTGATTTTTTTATCCCACCTTTATTATTTTATAAATAACTCAAGGTGGTGAACATTCATAAGGCAAATAATCCTTGACTTACGACCGCAACTGAGCCAAAAAATCTTATGTTCTTAAGTAAGATATTTTGCTAAGTGAGCTTTGACCCATTTTAAGGCTTTTTGTGATGACCCAGGGTGGGATACAAAATAAACACAGTCACAAAAATAAGTAAAGCCCCTTTTATTCCTTCACTTTGCTTCAAAGCTCCAAATATTCTTGACTGGAGGCAAAAAACTCCCACACAAGCAGTTATGAAAAGAAGGAAATGCCATTTAAACTAAAAATGCCTATAAATTATAAAGAGTAAAAACAACACAAATCATACTGAAGCAGTTAAGGGAACCAGGCAAGATAAGGGCTTGATGTCCACAGAACACACACTGGGAAGGATGCCAAACTCAGAGAGGAATGACAGACTAGAGATATTTCCATGCTTTGTTTCCAGCACCTGCCCATATGCATGTCCGTCCTTTAACCAGTTCTTACAGATGCAGCCTATGAAGAGGATCAAGGCTCTTTCCTCCACCATAGACCACTCAATTCACATCTCTCCCTTATCCTCTCCTCCCTGCGTGCCCTAGGATGGAGAGGGGATGGGCCTGGGTCTTCCTCTGACTGCCCAGCAGGCCTCTGGCCTTCCCCAGCCTCCTCTACAACCTCCAGAGCCACACTTCCTGTCGGCTGTTCCTCCTTTCCCTCGGAGTCAGTCTCCAACAGGGGAATGCAGCTTTCTTGCCACAGTTCTTAAGTGAATCCCTGAACTGGTTAAGTTAGTAACCCAGTTGTTAAGTGAGTCTGGTTTCCCCATTGACTTTGCTTGTCAGAAGATCCTAAAAGGGACACTAGCAACCATCATAAATATGAAACAGTTGCCAAGCATCTGAATTTTGATCACATTACCCTGGGGATGCTGCAAAGGTTATAACTGTTATAAGTTATTTTATTCAGTGCCATTGTGACTTTGAATGGTCACCAAATGAAATGTTGTAGGTCGAGGACTAACTGTACTCGTTCCTACTCCTATTTTCCTGTACCACAACAATCACGTGAGACAGGTTGGGCTGAGTGACTAGCCCAAAGTCACCCAGCTTGCTTTCATGCCTAAGGCAAGTGTAGAACTCACAGTCACCTGGTATCTGGCCTGGGGTCTCAAACACTGGGGTCTCAAACAGCCAGATTTCATGCCTGAGGCAGGACTAGAACTCACCAGTTGCTGGTATTTGGCCTGGGGTCTCAAACACTGGGGTGTCGAACAGCCAGATTTCATGCCTAAGGCAGGAATAGAACTGACCAATTGCTGGTATTTGGCCTTGGGTCTCAAATACTGGGATCTCAAACAGCCAGATTGCATATCTAAGGAAAGACTAGAATTGATGAGTCACCTGGTATCTGGCCTGGGGCCTTAAACACTGGGGTATCAAACAGCCAGATTTCATGTCTAAGGCAGGACTAGAACTCACAAGTTGCCTGGTGTTTGGCCTGGGGTCTCAAACACTGGGGTCTCAAGCAGCCAGATTTCATGCCTAAAGCAGGACTAGAACTCACCGTTCACCTGATATCTGGCCTGGGGTCTCAAACAACTGGGTTTCATATGAGTCTATCCAGACCTGTCCACATAGGAACTTAAAGAGAGAGAGAGAGAGCATCCACAACTGTATGATTACAACTTCATCTCTTTTTTACAAGTGTCACACTGAGACCATCTCTGGGACATAATTCTGCCAGTAACAAAATTAGCACATAGAAGCAATTGCTGCATCGAGTCTTCATCAACTCTTCATGTATGCCCCATGTTTATATAATAGATTGATGCAATTCATGAAATATCAGTACTGTACTCAAAGTTACAGCACAGTCAGAATGATGCTGGAAATTATTATTGGGTTGAGTAAAAACAGTTCATTGTTTTTCTGCTCCCAATTTCCATTCTGTAACTCTATAAAGAAATAATTCCAAAACTCATATTCAGCATGTATTGCTATCTCTCACCATTCTTGCTTAGCATACATAAAAAGCTTTGTGTAAATGTTACCATGAATCCTGTAGTCTTCGCATTGTTATAAAGAGAAACTCCAACTGCATACTTTTGACTACCCTAATGTAACTTAATTCTCTAAAGATACAGGATTGAATACAAAAACCTGTGCCTTCAAACCATATACATATGCATAAATGAAGATAAAATAATCCCTAGACAACAAACATCACTCTCCACTTCAGTTCCTCATTAATGTTTCTTCTTCAAAAATGGGCCTGCACTTTGGTTTAAATGTAGCAGTCTTACCTATATTTTTGAGATACCATTTTCTTGGGTTATAGTAAGAGACAATTGAGTTGAGTGGTTAAGGTACCAGGCTAGAATTGGAAGGGAACTTAAAGGTCTTCAGTCCAACCCCCTGCTCAAGCAAGAGAATCTATACCATTCCAGATAAATGGCTGTCCAGTCTGTTCTTAAAAGCTTCAATGATGGAGCACCCACAACTTTTAAAGACAAGCCGTTCCACTGGTTAATTGTTCTCACTCTTACGACATTCCTTCTTAGTTCTAGATTGATTCCAGTGGTGGGTCCACCTGCCCACCCAGTTTGAATATTTGGGGTTTGAATATTTTTGCCACTGGTTCGGTGGGCGTGGCTTGCTGGGCACACTTTGCATGCATGCACACACTTTGTGTGCACGCATGAGCCAAACATGCACTTTACGCAGGCGCAGAGGTGTTCTAACTCGCCCCCTGCAAGCCTACACGATCCCAGTCACTTCAGCAGCTGTTGTGCAGCACTATTCTGTGTCGCGCAAAACAGCTGCGCTTCAAATTCAGCAGATAAAAGTGAGTATGGGAGCCTGGGTGGGCAGGTGGACCCAACAGCGGAGAGAACCGGCTTGGTGTCCACTGCTCATCACTGCTACTGGCTCGCCAGAACCAGGCCAAACCAGTAGAATATCACCACCAATTGATTCTCTCCTTGATTAGTTTCCACTTGTCCTGCCTTCAGGTGCTTTGGAAAATAGGTTGACTCCCTCTTCTTGTGGCAGCTTCTCAAATATTGGAACACTGCTATCATAAATAATTCCCTCAACACTATCCAACTATTTATAAAGTCTACACTAGTAGACTACACTAGTATTACTATTAATCTTCTCATCACTCCTTATCACCCATCCCCTCCCACTTGTGACTGTATGACTGTATGACTGTAACTTTGTCGCTTGTATCCTTATGATTTATATTGACTGTTTCCTAGTATGATTTGATTGCTTATTGTACCTATGACTATCATTAAGTGTTGTACCTTATGATTCTTGATTCTTGACAAATGTATCTTTTCTTTTATGTACACTGAGCGTTTGCACCAAGACAAATTCCTTGTGTGTCCAATCACACTTGGCCAAAAAATAATTCTATCATGTCACCTTTAGTCCTTCTTTTCACTAGACTAGATAGACTAGACTAGACTAGACTAGACTAGGCAATTGTGAGTTCTGTTCCTGCTTTAGGCATGAAGCCAAGTAGGTGACCTGGAGCCAGTCACTCTTTCTTAGCCTACAAATTCAGGTTTGGTTGACAAGCTGGTGAGTCAAATCCTGTCATTATCAATGGATCAACATTCAATGGACACCCCCGCAAAAAAGTGGACATTCACTTGCAGAAAAATGTTAGGAAGAAAAATAAATATTATTGGGATATTGTGAACACAGAAATGAGACTGTCTGTTTTGTGTACATCTTTCCCAATTAGCTACCTCTGAATTCTGAATTTGTTTTGACTATTGAGGCCAATGAAATGACTTTGTCCTTGGTTCAGTATGTTACAACTGAGTATTGTAAACTATAGTACCATGTGTTAGTTTGTACTGTAGGTGAGTTTATTCATTATAATCATATAAAGCATGAAAGGGGATTCAGATTGTGTTGGGTGCTTTCATACTCCACCAAATGTCATGTAGAAGAATGATGACTCTTGTATAAGCTACCAGAATTCTGCTGATTGCTTTATCCACCAATCCATTGATTTACTTACTAGCTGGATACCCGTGTTCACAACGAAACTTTGTGATTGGGTCATGCAGGAGAAATTCAGTTCACAATTCATTGGCTCAGTGGTGGTCAGTGATTGAAATACATAAGGGAATATTGCTCCCTCCACTTTGAGTCTGGAAGCAGTTCCATAGGTGGAAGGCATAGACATTTTGGTGAGGTGCTGACATTTAGTACTGTAAGGAGCCCCACACTGCTCCTGAGTGAAGGAATGGAATGTCTGCCAGTTTTGAATGTGAGGCAACTGGCAGTTGGAACAGAGTTTTTTTCAGGTGGGGAGGGGGAATAGAATGTCTAACTCCTTGGCATCAGAGCGTGTTAATATAAAGCAACTGATAGTTGGAACAGAATTATTTTCAGGTGGGGAAGGGGAATAAGAATCCTTAGCATCAGAGTGTGTTAATTACTGTATAAGAAGTACTAATGATCTGATGGTCATTTTGAAAAATTCTATCTTAGCAAGCACATAGAAGCCAAGAGTACCAATTTTCAAGTTTGTAAGTTTTACGGTTCTGGAGATTTCATAACGAATGAGTAGTACTTGGCTTTTATATAGATAGATTTAGTAGATGTCTAAAGCCACCCACTTGACAGTTGACTCTGGAAAGCTGGCTGGTTTTAAAAGCAAAAACAACTAAACATTAGCCATGTTTAAGAAGAAAATCAATCACAAACACCATACGTGCCTGATTATTATTGGGATCCTATTGTAGCCTAGTCCAGAATCTTCTAGAAGAGACAAAGCTTAGATCTTTTCTCTAAAAGCCAGAAGTTGCACTGTTGATCCAGCCAACAGAAATGATTCATCATTTTGCTTTGCATTTATATCCTCTGCCAATGTTTGGGAAGTTATTACAAGTTATCTTATTCCAAATTTAGCCATCATTTTAAAAATAGAGATATTAAGGCCTGGGCAGGCAGGCAGGAATGCAAGAGAAAATCCATAGTTGAGTACCTAGCAGTACCAGAATGTTGATGGTATGCAAGCCTCCACATATGCAACCTAATGAAAACAATGTACCAGGAATCGTTATTTTCAGTGACTGTCCCCCTGGGTGTTATAATTGTTTTTTCCCCGCTATACCAATGCCTGCTTTAAATGCTGTTCATTTTGGTTAGTGTTTTAGTTTTTGATGAATTTTATTATTTTCCAAAGAAATGTAAGCTGCTCAGAGCTCTGTAAATGTAATGGAAAGGCAATATATAAATATTTTAACAGAGAGAGATAGACATTCCAGTGCAAATATGATTTATGCCTACCGTTCCTTATCTGCAGTAGAAAGCTTGCACTTATATGGATCTCCATGGTATGGTTGGTGCACGTATATTATTACAGCATTCAATAGAGGAGGTAAATTTGAAGATATCCATGTAAGTAAGGGACTATTTCCTATGTTACCCTTGTAACATAACCAGGACCTTCATTGATTTGATTCTAGGCTTCACTGGTAAACATGCAAGGATCACAAAGAAGGGATGAATAAGAGGATTATTCTCTATGCCAACCTCTGCAAGTAATATAACTCTTGTAAATATCTGTGTTATATTCCTTGTCATTCATCAAGGCACTATGAGTCATGTTTCTGGGCAAGCAATGCCCAGCAACTACACATGTAATGCAATCCTAGTCAACAGCAGAATGTATGTATCTGCATTCATGTGTATGTAGATCCTAAGAACTATGGGTAGGTAAAGGAGTATATGATGAAACATGTGTCACAGAATCATCATGAAAACTCCATCACTTTTTGTACTCGCCTTGTAGCAAAGCTCACAAAAATGTAAGAAGCGGGCTTGCATTGTGATAATATAATACACCGTTTCTCAGACATTTGGTTCTTGAAGTCATGCTCATCAGCATCAGTGAGCAAGATATAATGGGAGAATGCTTACAGTCTGAATCCATTCTAATCATTCCATGCTATCTTTTCTCTCAATTTTATATATTTGTGTATATATTGTATACTCTGCTACCACCTTTATTCATCTTGTCATCCTTAATATTTTTAAACTCTACAGATGTATTGAAATATCTTTCTAGATGGATAGTGTTGGCGCTTTGTTGGATATATTACCTTATATTAGTGTAGTAATCCAGGTCATAGGTGATTAAAATATTATAAAGCCTGGTGCTGCTTCTAAGCAAACTTCCATTCATGTAGAGAGGGGGAAAAATGAGCTAAGTACTCATTTCTTCTATACATAATTCAGTTAAATAAAAAGGTTCTCAAATGGCATTTTACTTTCTTCTCTTAAAAAAAATGACCTGAACTGAATTTGCATCATTATCTGTAAAAAGAAAGAAAAACTTCAAGGGGATATAAATTACCAATGGGAAAAAGAAGTAGCATATTCCAAGGCACAAAAACAGAGATTTCATTTTCCTAATACTTTTATTTCATTGCTAATAAAATTGGGTAGTTAAACCTCCATGGTAGAATATGAAGGTAACAGCAGAGTTAGGTTTCAGCACAGACCAAAGGAAAAAAAAAGAGGCCTTATTAAAATGTGGCCTGAAAGACCATAAATTTAAATCTTGACAGTTTCAGTCATAATCTACAGTGAAGAAGTAACTGGGTCTCACACCAGAATGACCACATTGAAGGTTATTTCATTTTATTTCTAGAACCTTTTTCCCACCATACATTTTCTTCAGAAGAAAATGGTGAATTTTATGCAAACTTGTGAACCTGATAACAGTACTATCATGCTATGATTCAATAACTCTTGCAGAGATAACTGGAAACTGTAAGCAAATTCTTAAATGATATCCAAAAGCTACACCAAATAAAACCCAAACAAATTGAAGAAAATTGCAGTAGGAAGGTATACTGGATGTGTTTGCCACCTTGATCCAAAGGCAACTGGACTTTCTTGTTTTCTTTAAGTTGTTTCACTTCTCATCCCAGAAGCTTCTTCAGATCTGACTGGATGGAGGGAAATGGGAGGATTTATACTCCGTGCAGACAGCTGGTCATTTGCATTCTTTTAGAGAGTCACTGAGGCCACCTGGAGATATATTTGTGTCATCAGGGTTACCTGAGTAATGCAGATGAGTGTGGAGCCTTCTTGGAACTTTTGAAAGAAGTGTGTCGTATATTGGAGATAGATGATGTTGTATCCCTCCCTCTCTGTTTAGAGAGGGCTGTTCTATTTTGACATAGATGGCCTCTTTGAGCCATCTTTTAAACCAGCGGCCCAAAATGTGGACTTTGCTGTCTTCAAAAGGAGTAGCCTTTGTCTTTTAAATGCAGATGGACTGCTGAATCTTGTCCTTATGGGTTTGTTCTGCTAGATTGTGCTCCAGTGGATGTGAGAATCAGAATGTAAATATTGATCTGTGTGAGTGGATTTTCTGTAAACTTCAATGTTAAGGCTTCTGTCTTCTTTAATGTATACTGTACAGTCCAGGAAGGCTAGACTATTTTCCTTAACATCTTCCCGTGTGCTGTATTTGTCCACAGAGTTGATATGTTTGGGGAATGCTTCCAATTTCTGTGTTTTGATCTTGAGCCAAGCATCGTCCATATACCCATACAAGGGAGAGGATGGAATTCCTGTGATGAAGTTTAGGGCTTTGGTTTCTACTTCTTCCGTGTAGAAATTGGCTACCATGGGGGACTCTGTTGAACCCATGATGTAGCTGTGTTTTTGTCTGTAGAAACTTTCATTGTATTTAAAATAGGTAGTGGTCAGGCAGAAATACAGCACAGCACATATGTTGTCTGGCTGAGATTGGTTCTGTCATCTAAGGAGCTGTCTTGTAATAGTTGTTTCTTCACTACCACTACCATGACAGCTTCAGTTGTTTGAATAAAGGTGAAGAGGGAAGTCAAGGTCTCACCTGGGTCCAGTTTTAGTTTCCAAATCTTGTTGGTGAAGGGCTGTAAATTGTTGGTGTGATGGATGATGTTGCCAACTACAGGAGCTAATATGGTGGTTAAATATATTGCAATGTCATAGGTGGAAGAGTTGATGCTGATGACAATTGGTCTCACTTCCCTCTTTGTGGATTTTGGGGAGTCCAAATATGGTCCAGGATAAAGACGGTAGTATTGTAGCTTGTCGATGGCATTGTTCTTCAGTAGTTGTTGCAAGAAATCAATGACCTTTTTCTTGTAACTGCTGGTGGGATTTCTCTTTAAAGTCTCATAAATGGCAGTGTCCTTCAGAAGACTGTCCACCAGTGTTAAGGATAACTGTACATCTTCCTTTATCAGTTGGCAGGATGGTGAGGTTTGGGTCTCTTCCTAGGGATATCCCTATTTTTCTTTCTTGAATTGTGAGGTTGGAAGAGGGTGTTTTTGCACCCAAAAGTTTTTAGAGAACCAAACTGGTTAGGGTTAGGATTAGGGTTAGGGTAATTAGGTAAATTTAGGTAAAAGGCTAGAATTTCCCTTATTTTGGGTAAATTGGTACAATGAACTGCAGGTATATGGTGCTAATT
The DNA here is from genome assembly GCA_023653725.1 of Bungarus multicinctus. Taxonomy (NCBI): domain Eukaryota; kingdom Metazoa; phylum Chordata; class Lepidosauria; order Squamata; family Elapidae; genus Bungarus; species Bungarus multicinctus. The sequence continues at coordinate 68,178,295 of CM042844.1, forward strand.
TACATTCATACTAATAGATAGATAGATAGATAGATAGATAGATAGATAGATAGATAGATAGATAGATAGATAGATAGATAGATAGATAGATAGATAGATAGATAGATAGATAGATAGATAGATAATGAATGTAAAACCAATGTTTTCCTCTTATATCATTATCATTTGCTCAAAATTAGTCTGATCCCTGTATCAACTGGTGAATTTAGCAAGCATATTTAAAAATAATGGATTAGGCTCAGAATTTTGAAATGAAATAGAAGACAATCAAACTACTCTATCAGACAACAACTGAAGTTTAAACCAATCATCTTAAGTATATATTTGAACTTGGATAAGTAGATGTGGTGTAAGAGTCCCAATAGATCAGCAATATCCTCAAAGGATCAGCAGCCCCATAGACAGCTAAATTACTCAGAAAGCCAGAGAATTTATCAAACAAGAATTTCAAAGTGGATTTTAGCCTCCAGGAAAAACGGAAGTGCCCATTAATGTACATACAAAATAAATGTTGTCTATGAGCTGTTTCAGCTGTTTATTTTGACATGAAAAGCAGTTAATTTGTCAGGGTGGGGGAGGCGGAGGCACAGAAACTATTACCACTTAGATAGAAATTATCTTTATACGCTATTAATTAAAAAGGAATCCCCAAAGAACAGGTACAACATAAAGTAATTGTTCATTAAAGGACAGTCATATGGCTACTTACCTGGAAGTAAATCCTGATAAATTCAACATAATTTACTTTGGATTGCAGCTATTCTTTATCATTTATCATTCACACTATTTGGGGAATGTTAGCATTTAATGTGATTAACACATGTAAGAGGAAATTCTAACCAACCATTCATATATTATAGATGTAAAATAAAACACCAGTGCTAAAACTAGGTAGGAACAGATATGACAGCAGTAAAGGACTTAGCTAACTTAAGCTGTGTTTATCTTACAACTTCAATATTTACTTTATTGAGCAAAAGAATGTTAACTTCATCCAACGCTGACAGACCATTCATCAAAAAATAATAATTTTTAAGTAGCAGAATATTTCATTGGCAGGATTCTGCAGAAAATTAGGCAGTGGCTTTCCATTCCTAGACCTCAGATTCAATTCACCCAGAGGAGAAGAGCAACATATCAAACTGATCAGATTAGCAAGGGGGGAAAGCACCCTTAAGTGGAATAAACTTGACATATTTAGTTTAGCTCTTATGGTTTCCATCCATGTAATAAACTTGCTATGTACCGACCAAAGGTTCACACAGTTTGGCCATTTGATCTTCTAAAGCATTGTAACAATTATGCTTTTTAAGAGAAATTCCAAAGCAAAATTACCAACCATTTTCACTAACAGATCATTTGACACACCCAGCATCCCACTTTTATATATAAACTAATCTTTGCAGTGATGAGACTTACAAGTCTATGTCTTCATAGTTATGGGACAATCAAAAGGAATCATTAGGCCTGTACAACTATGTTAACATGGAATATAGAATAACAGGGTTGGAAAGTACCTTGATGGACTTCTAGTCCAAGATCCTACATAGGGGTGTCAAACACAAGGCCTGTGAGCTGGATTCAGCCCACGATGTGGATCCGGCCTGTGGTGCCATCCTGGAAAATGTAAAGGGCCGGTCTGTATCATTTCAGCCTGATCTACTCGATGGGAAGAGGAAATATTGGGCCAGTGTGACTTTGGCCCGGTCTATCAAATGTGAAGAGGAAACATTGGGCCAGCATGGCTTCGGCCCAGTCTAGCCAGTGCAAAGAGAAAACATGCCAGAAGTTTGGGGAGTAGCGTCAAACTGGCCATGCTCACCCAGTCAGCCATGCTCACCAGTTGGCCACAGCCATCCAGTTGGCCACACCACCACTCACCCACCCTGAGGTCAACCACAGCCCTGATGCAGCCCTCAATGAAATTGAGTTTGATACCCCAACCTACACCATTCCAAACAAATGGTTGTCCAATCTCTTCTTGAAAACCTCCAGTGATGGAGCACCTATAACTTCTGGAGGCAAGCCATTCCATTATTTTTTTAAAAAAAGTCAATCCAGAGATACACATACACACAAACACAAACACACAAACACACACACACACACATGCACGCGCGCACACACACACACACACACACTAGATCCTAGTTCTTCTAAAAGTAAACAAAGAGCTTTATGATTTAGGATAATTCCTTAGCAAAATAAGGAAGAATAAATTGTGTTTTTATTTATTCCACAGTCCTTAAACTATGTCTGGACCTGTATACACCTTATTTTCTCTGTTGGCTATGCAATGATTGTGCCTGGGAAAGGTTTGAAAGCAAAACATATTGGCTACCTGGTAAAGACAAAGTGTTAATTGGTCTCAAGGCTGGACTTTATTTCTTGTCTTTTTTTAGCCTTTTCAGAATCTCTTCACTCAATTTCTCAAGGACAAACTACATGCTACATAAAATATGCAGTTTTCTGTTACACTTCCATTTTATAATTTAGTTAATTACTTCTGAAGTAGTAGTCCAGGCTAAATCAAGTCCATTGCACATGACCTTGATTCTACATCCCTTCCAAAGGACAAAGAGGACCGTGCTCTAGATCAGGCTTCCCTAACACACTGTGACTAAAATTCCGAGAATTTCTACCCAGCCCCACTGACAGTGGACTCTAGGGAATTGGTGTTCCAATACATCTGTAGTATCGTGCTTTGGGGAATAGCATTCAAATATTCCTGAAAGGATTACAGCGTTTATATACAAAGAAAACTTTATGAAGTCTAGATTTAACTGAAACTGTTTGTTTCTCTGGGTTTTTTAGATAGCTTCTCAATCCAGAAAGATCCTATAGAAAACAGCAAAATGGAAAGGAAGTAGCCTACAGCTTAATTCGAGCATCCATTGTAGATCCCCAATCTTTATGACTTGGCAGCCCACATGGGAGGGAGAGGGATAGTTTTCTGTGAGCGGCAGGCGGATAGGCATAATTTCATTCAACTCTGTGAGAATGGCGGGAGTTCATGCCTGCCACTCACACAAAGGGACTTCGCACATGAGCGCATGCAGCTGCCACTCACACAAGGAGAACTTTGCACAAGGACACACGCTTGCCCACCACCTGTGTGGTCCAGTTCTGAACAGGCCACAGCTCAAGAGTTGGAGACCCATTTTGTAGATCATGATGGTCTTTATCATGCACTTGCCTTGCTTTATACCCACAGTGTTATCAGAAGTGGCATTCAGCAGGTTCTGACCAGTTCTGGAGAACCAGTAGCGGAAATTTTGAGTAGTTTAGAGAACCAGTAGCAGAAATTTTAAGTAGTTCGGACAAAACGGCTAATACCACCTCTTGAGTAATTCAGAAAACCGGCTAATACCCCATCTATTCTCCGCCTCCCGACTCCCAGCTGATCAGCTGGGTCTTCTTTGGTTGTTCTGGACAGAAGAACGGAGCTGGAAAGCAGGTTAATGGGGTGGGGAGGGAATGGGTTATTGTGGTAACTTTCCCCCAGGACTGGGGAGGGAATGGAGATTTTGCAGTATCCTTCCCCTGCCACACTCACCAAGCCATGCTCACCAAGCCATACCCACAGAACTGGTAGTAAAAAATTTTGAATCCACCACTGAGTGTTATGGTCTATGATGGAGTGTTTAGATCTGGCCCACCTAGCCACCCTGGAAACAGCAAAAGACCAGCCCATGGTATTTCTGCCAGCAAAGATGGAGCCCAGGAGGGCTGTGCATGGCCCTCCCAGGTTCCCTTTTTGGCTGCGGCAGGCATCTGTAGACCTCTGACAGCAAAAATGGAACTCCCCCCCCCCCAAGCTCCGTTTTCACTGGCAGAGTGCTGCAGAAAGCCAGCCCAGGGGAAACACACACACACACACACACACACACACACACGAGCTCTGTTTTCACTGGCAGAGAGATAAGCAAAACAAACTAAAAGCGAAGTAAAACACAAAAGGAGAAATTTCCCCTTTTGCATGTGAGTATCCAAGAAGGGATAGGAAAGGAGAAAGGGAAAGAGGAAAGAGAAAGAAAAAGAAGGAAAGATGGGAAGAGACCAAAGAAGAAAAAAGAAGGAAAGAGGGGAAGGAAGAAGAAAGGGAGTGGAGATGTAAGGAAAAAGAAGAATAGGAAGGAAGGGAGGAAGGCAGGCAGGCAGGCAGGAAGGAAGGAAGGAAGGAAGGAAGGAAGGAAGGAAGGAAGGAAGGAAGGAAGGAAGGAAGGAAGGAAGGCGATTAAATTGAGAGACGGAGGGGCTGAGGGAAGTCCTGCCTTAGTACTTAATGTGTAAAGTTGGTGCCCCAGACACAAGTGATGTTGAGCTGGCGACACCTACCCTGCCCACGCCCACCCTGACCATACCCACCCCACTCCACCGAGGTCAAACAACTCTGATGCGACCCTCAATTAAATTGAGTTTGACTCCCTTAGTCTACAAAGATAGCCTTTGTTCTTTTTCCACTGATTTTTCCATCTTTTGTCTTTCCAGCAAAGTTGTTAAGGGAAAAATAGAGTATTTGTACAATTTCCTCTGCCGGGTAATGCTTAAAATTCCCTATCTGATTGCCATGTGACACACAAGGCTAAAGCTAGATTGAACTTTAATAAACTTTGGTTAAAAGTCAGCTGTATTCCATTCCTGTTGCTTACGTGTTCATATGTTTGAAATCTGTTTCTAGGAAAACTAGAAATAAGTCAAGTTCCAGAATTTATTATTGAGTCTGGTTTTGAAACAGATTATTTGAAAATTCAAACTGTATTGCCCAACAATAAACTCTCACTGCAACTGACAGTAACATAAATAGTATTGCAGCATTAGATAATTAGACTGAGTGTAAAAAATGTGGATTTATGACACAGTCAGAAGTGATGAGGTATTGCAGCTTTTGTGTGCAAGATGTTAACACTTAAGAAATGCCAGCTTTGGGATGCCATGATAGGAATTAATGTCCCTATCCCTAAATATCATTAAGAAGAAAAGATGGTGAAATTGGAGCTCTCACTTTACGCAGAAATGTATCTATGCACATTATTCACTCCTTATCTATTGAAGCTGAGTCCACGCCATTGTGCCTAAATTGTGCATTGCCATTTGTAGAAGGGTGAGAAACATTACAAGAATTTAAATTTTTTTACATGGATGAATGCTAGTCAGAAAAGCTCACATGTTGTTTATCATGCTGGCAACACTTCGCTACTAGGCCCCAGTTGAAATAACAATGACTGAGCCAGAGCTTGGAAATCATTCAAACAATCAGAGAAATGCAGTGATCTTGCATTAGAGAATTAGAAGCCGTTAGAGCAGAGCTTGGAGGGAATTACTGTGTCAGTATTAATAGTGCATTTCCTGGGAAAGAAGAGATCAGAATGTCTGAGGCATATGAGAACTGGTAGGTAGGTAGGTGTCATGCCCCTATTAGAATCTGACTCCGAGGGAGAGGAGGAACAGCCGATAGGGAGTGAGAGTGTGGCTCCGAAGGTTGAAGAGGAAACTGGAGAAAGGCACAGGCTGGTTGGGTATTCAGAGGAAGATCCAGATCCATCCCCTCTTCATCCTAGGGCACGCAGGGAGGAACGGATAAGGCAGAAACGTAAATGGCATGGTCTATGGGGGAGGAAAGGGCCTTGATCCCCTTTGTGGGCTGCAACTGTGAGGTCTGTTTGTGCATGGGTCAGTGCTGGAAACAAAGTGTGAAAATATTTCTAGTTTGTCAATTCTTATCTGAGTTCTGGTGTCCTTCCCAGCATGTGTATTTCGATATCCGTGGATGTCTTCAAGCCCTTATCCTGCCTTGTCTCATTAATTGCTTCAGTGTGGTTTGTATTGTTTTTTTTTTTCTATTTATAATTTATATGTATTTTGAGTTTGAACGGAAGTTCTTCCTTTTTGCAACTGTTTGTGGGGGAGTTTTTTCTCCAGTCAATGATAATTAGACCTTTGAAGCCAAGTTGAAGGAATTAAAGGGACTTTACCTGTTTTTGTGTCTTTGTTGCTTTTGTATCCCACCTTGGGTCATCACAGTAGGTAGGAAAGAACTGGATCAGACTAAGCCATTACAATAACAATAACGCTAACAATAACAATAACAACCACAACAATTATTATTATTATTATTATTACTATTACTATTACTATTACTATATTACTATTATTATTATACACAAAAATGACAGTATACACAGCAAACGAGATATCCATGCTGGGTATTGGTCACAAATCACACTAGGACTGTGTGATGTATCAGCGGGTTATGCGAGCAGATCCCAGTAAGGTGGCCTTTTGCAGCTGACCAATGGTGATCTTGTCAGCGCCCATTGTTTTTAAGTGCTTGCCTAGGTCTTGATGATGATGATGATGATGATGATGATGATGCTTTTCCACAATTACACATTCTTAATAACTCTATGACATCAACATTTTCACTTATATTTACTAGACAAGGTCATTTCTACTGAATGTTCCCGCCATGCTGCAGATGTTTTCCAAAGACTAAAAACTGTTCTTGCAGGGCTATAATGGAACTCATCAGAGCTGTTGCAAGAAAAGCCAGAACTGATCTGAGTTCCTTCTAAAGCAGGAGTCTCCAACCTTGGCAACTTTAAGACTTGTGGACTTCAACTCCAAAATTCCTCAGCCAGCAAAGCAAAGTCCATAAGTCTTAAAGTTGCCAAGGTGGGAGACCCCTGAGACCTGTGTTCTAAAAAGGTCCAATGGAAGCTTAGAAAGAGGGTTACAGTCAGATCTTTTCCTCAATGAAAAATAAACTAGTTAAGGGACCCATAAATAAAAAAGTGATTCTATCTGGAGTCTGGTTCAAGCACTCCCGGATTCTCTGGAGGTATGGCAAGTATTGGGAGGTAGGATAATCATAAGACTGGAATCTTCTTTTACCATTGGTTATTCCTGCCATGTAATCTTCTACATTAGGAGAAGTGATCTTCTATATCAGCTGTCCTTGGGAATGATATCCTTCAAAAAAAAATGGGTTTAACTCCCACCCTGATAAAATTGAGCTAAATTTGATTTATTGAAAGGAACAAGAAACTAGGTTTTCCCAACAGTGCTTTTGCAAGAGGCAACTGGACTTTCTGGTTTTTCTCAGAGCTGATGAATCTTCTGGGATTAGAAGCGAAATGTCTTTGAAAGAAAAACCAGAAAGGTTGCCACCAATGTTCCTGCATCTTCAGCTTCTACATTATACTAGAATTTTGCTTCATCTATCTTTCTTTTTAAAATATTTATTTTGTCTTTTTAAGAAGAATGAGAGATAAGGTGGACATACTGTAAAGCAGTGGTCCATCTTCCACTGTTACATATGCATCATTGAAGGAAGGGCCCTATATATACCCAAGAATCATTGTTAGAAAAATAAAAATGATAGAGGGCTGCAGGCTAGTGTTTTGTCTTGGGAAAAATGCATAAAGGAAGCTAATGTGACAGTATTAAGCATACTCTTGGGGGTAACAGGGAAATGTCTTATTAATTTATCTTCTGGAAACTGGGAGTTTTACGACTTATTTCATTTACCAAAGCAGCAACCATTTGCAAGCCCCCCCCTTCCCTCATCTTCAGGCAAACTTGCAAAATTTGAAGGGATCACAGAGCCCATAAAGGTCACTTATTGTTGGAATTTGGGGGACTGAAGATGTTTCCACTCCACACAAAAAGTGGGGAAGACAAGTGCAGCAGAATGAAGAACCAGCAAACAGTTCATCTCCTCAATATGTTCCCTCTGGACAAGGGAGGGACTTGAGATCATCAGAAATGCTCCAGGCAGCTGTTTCTTGGAAGGACACCAAACACAATGATCTTTGGTAGGTTTAGAATTCTGTGAGATGAAGAAATAGCTATCTTGTTCAAACCATAATTGGCACTTTTGAAAGGACACTACATTTATACAATTCCTTTCCTAATCATTTCCAGAAATTGTTTGTTAATTGCTTTTTAGATATTAGGAACCCTTGGATTGACAAATCTGACAGCTTTGAATAAACAAATCCTTAGTGAAATAAGTTTTAAATAGAACTTTAGCAACTTTTTAAAAAAATAATCAACAAAAAAGTTAACTGTAGAAAGTTACAAATAGATTAACAGTCCAAAATAAATTTGAAATGAGATTTTGGAATTACTTATAAAGAATTCTTCCCATGGAAACAATGCTTTTGTTTTAAATTATTAAAAAATAAGATAAAGTTTTAAAATTTGGGTTTAAAAATTCTAGAATTAATTAAAGGAAATTAAGGATTATAATAAAGGAGAACACTCAAACTAAACTTAAAGTTGCAGAATTAAGGAAAATGTTTTAACATTGAAGGATATTTTTGAGCAATGGCACATAAGTTAATTTTAATAGTTTGTACCTCTATAGATAGATGGGTTTAAAAATGTTATGGAAGAGGAATAAGGTTTACCTTACAAGATCAAAACTGATTTAGAACTTGATTTAAAAGTGACATTTTACAAGAATGACATAGAAAAATATGGTTCATTGGATATAGAAAAAAAATAATCTAATGTCTTGATATTTAAAAGATATATATTAATAACAAAGCAAGAGAGTGACTTGGCTAATTTTCCTACAATTAATTTATAAAAGGAGCTTGTTAATTTATATATTTAGCTTATTGAAGAATTTTGTGAAAAGGGCACATGAAAAATGAAAAGAAATCAAGACTAAAGATCAAGACTATTAGAGTAAAAGAAAGGAATATAAATTGGCTTATTTGATCAAAATTAAAAGAGATGCATTGATATCCATTAATGGACTTTTTCTGACATCAGGTCAAGGAAATATAGTTGCATGGATTTGTTTATAGACAAAAGACAGGGTATGGGAAGAAAACATCATTGTCATATTTTAAGAGGTGATAAATTGTTAAATGGTTTATACTTGTGATGAAGAATGAAATAACTTCTTAATATATGTCTTCTTTTGCTTTCCTATATTATCCTTGCTTTTTTATTTCTCTTTGGATTTTTACTCTCCTTTTTCCTTTTCTTCATATTTCCTTTTTTTAAGTTTGTGTTAGTTTGTATTGTTTAATTATAATATTAAATAAAATTACTATTTATAAAAAGGATTACTTATTGCTGACCCAGAGTCTAGGAATGCACATTGTCTGAAATCCAGAAATTATGAAATTGAGTTAAATATCACCATGGCCTGAGGAGCATTAGTATATTACACAAGCAAAGTAGGCACTCTCCATCCTTTACAATTTTTCAGTTAGGCTAAAACATCACCATCTACTAAATACTAATGCCTCAATCCTGCCATTAAGCATATGTGAAATTGTCTTATATAGAGATTTTCATCATAACCAGAATACTTCACATAGAACAGAAACTGAAGAAAATGCTTAAGCAATTAATAATGCCTTGCACATAATAAATGTTTGCTGAACAAAATCTGTCCCAACTTTACACATTAATCAAAAGAGAATGCCACATGATTTTGTATAATTAAGTAGAAAGTCATTCATGAACAATAAAATGAAATGAACCAATATTAACCCTATGCTGTTTATTAATAGTACAGGTACTCAATAGTCCACAGTGCAATTATTGCAGTTAATTGAAGGGTCATATTATCAAAGATTAATAATTGGAAAGCATGTCAACAATTCATTCATCAGAGTTTTAAAGTGTAGCAAACATTTTTTTTCAGACTAAAAAAATGAAAACATGAGCTCTGCACTCCAATTCATTGTACTCGTAAGATGTAAGGAGGAATCAATAAAATCATTTTTAACAATGACCAAAAGCACATTTTCACATTTTGATTCCTAATACATCATAATCTATGCATTCACCTACTTGTTATCCTCTTCACTCTGTTTTTTTAAATCACCTTAACCCAGGGGTACAGCTGTCTGTTGTCTTCTTGCATAAATGATACAAGGCAATTGCTTTAAAAACAGAAGACACTCAGTAACAGCTAAGCTTCTTAGTGAATGCAGAGCCCAAAGGCACCATGATAGCTGAACGGTCTGTGAATCTGTACACCATGCACACCATGCTAGCTGCTTACATTGGATTACTTGATTTACTATGTCCAGCCTCTCTCTCTCTCTCTCTCTCTCTCTCTCTCTGTGTGTGTGTGTGTGTGTGTGTGTGTGTGTACTTTCCAATCAGTGTTGATTGGAACACTGCCAGGACAAGTGCTTGCAGTAGTTTTCTTGGCAAGATTTCAGAAGTGGTTTCCCATTGCTTCCTTCTTAGGGAATGAGTGACTGGCCCAAGATCACCCAACTGATTTTGTGCCTAAGGTGGAAATAGATGGCACCCAGTTTCTCTCTAGGTGCTTTAACCACTACCTCAAATTGACTCAAATGCCCAGCCTAATATTTATTCAGGTAAGATTTTTTTCCCCTATATCAGCCATTTCCAAGAGGTACGAGCAAATAATAAGTAGAAATGTTATTTAAACTGAACACTGCCCTGACCCCATAAAGATGATGTATCATGTGCCAGCTGGTTACAGCATCCCCTTTGCCTGCACTAAATGAAGCAACAGTCCAAATCAGTGGTTACCAAACTTTTTGGTCCACCGCCCCCTTGGTGCTACAAATTCATCCTCAGTGCCCCCCACCCAGGGGTGGGATTCAAATTTCTATGGGCGTGGCCTAATTTGAGAGTGTGGCTTGCTGGTCACATGACTGGGTGGGTGTGGCTTGCTGGTCATGTGACTGAGTGGGTGTGGCCAGGTGACTGGCAAACCAAGTACAAGTGGTCCTCACTTAATGGCCAGTTGTTTAGCAAGTGTTCTAATTTATGACTGGCCTCCCCAGAGCTACTTGACCTTTTTTGGAGTTTTGACAGCTTTAGATCAGGGGTCTAAATCCCACCCCAGCCTGTGTGTGTGAGAGAGGGAGAGAGAGAGGTTGAAGCAGATCTCTCTCTCTCTCTCTCTCCCACCAACGTCAGAAAGCCACCGTCAGTCAAAATTCATATTAGTGGTCTCTAGGATTTAAAATTATGAGTTTGGTGGTCCCTGAGGTCCAAAAGTTTGGCGACCCCTGACCTAAGGGGTGAGCTTGAGAGAGGAAGAAAAGAAAGAGAAAAGGAAAAGAAAGAAAAAGGGACAAACAAAGAAGGGAGGATGGAAAGGACAGAAAGAAAAAAAAATAAAGAAGGAGGGAGAGAGGGAGGAGAAAGATAATGAGATATCTATTCTAGTCCAATCACCTGCTCCAGCAGGGTTAGAAGGGAGTGTATATGTGTATTCTTGTAATTTACCAGTACATTTTGGTTTTGCCTTCTTCAAAATTGGCACTGTAATACATTGGGGAAAAGTAATTTTTACGGTGGAGATCTGGTCCAATGGATCCTGTTTAAAGCCTCAACAAAATGTGGGAGCTTCCTGATAGTCTTGATCATGTTTCATCCACAAAACCTTTAATAGAAGCCAAAGAGGTTTCAATGTGCTGGCAAAGATGTTTCAATGTGGAAAAGGGCCTCAGTCTCAACTAGGCCTCATTCAATCTGATGCATCAGGTCTCTCTCTCTCTCTCTCTCTCTCCCTCCCTCCCTCCCTCTCAGACTGGCTTTGCTCTACTTTCCCGATGTGCCTACGGGGCCAGCGCTTCTAACATGGATGAATGGATGGATGGATAGAGAGAGAGAGACAGGCAGGCAGGCAGACAGGCCTGCAGGCAGGCAGGCAGGTAGGTAGGCAGGAAGGCAAACAGACAGACCTTTTGGATGGACAGATGGACGGACAGACAGACAGACAGAATGCCACAGCAGCAGCACTTTGGGAAAGCGGTGGTGGCGACTTTTCCCAATGGGCTGCTACATTTGAGGCACCAGTTCCAGAGCGTTACTACAGTCAATAAGTGAACCTGCAGGGCACCCCCCTGCCACATCTTAGCACCCCTCTGCTGGCCCTCTTGGAGAGGCTAAGAGGCAGCGGGGGCGTTCGAGGCGCCGGCCCTGCAGGTTCACCCATTGACTGTAGCACTGCTCCGGAGCTGGCTCCTCAATGGGTGAAACTGTAGGGCCGGCTGGTGCCTCAAATGCCCCCTTTGCTGCCTCTTAGCGTTCCCAAGGGGGCCAGCAGAGGAGCGCTAAGAGGTGGCGGGGGGGCGGTGCATAAAACGTGGCTATGGCAGCATGTAATGTGCCACCACTTCTGCTTTGGAGGCGCCGGCTCCAGAGCAGTGCTACAGTCAATGAGTGAACCTGCAGGGCTGGCGCCTCGAATGCCCCCCCTGCCGGCCCCCTTGCCTCTTTAGCACCCCCCCAAGGCATCCCAGTGCCCCCCAGAGGGTGGTACCGCCCACTTTGGGAACCACTAATCCAAATGAATGGATTGTCCCGACTTGTGCTTCTCCTGTATCTGCGTCCTCTAAGCCTTTATATTTCCCTGGCTCCCTCTTGGCTCATGCCTTGCTTAGCTGTGCTTAGCTGTGAGGGAAATAGATAATGGCTTGGGTGTGGCCAGGGAGCAGGAACAAAGGGGAACAATGATGGATCAGAAAAGGAGAGAAAGCAGTACAGAGAAAAACTGACATTAGAGCAATATAAAAGAGATCAGAGTAGATGAATAAGTTGTGGAGGTGTAGAAATAAACCATGTACATGTAGGTGATGATAGCATTGGGAAATCCTGTCTGCATATGTATGTAACACAGTTTACTTCAGGGAAATTAATTTTTATTTGGCTAGAGAAATGGTTTTCAGGGTTGATCCTTTCTCTGTTCCTGGCTTCGTTTGGGGTTCTTGAGGAAAAATATTGACCTCTCTGGCTCAACATTTCTCGTTCTTAAAAAAAAGTTCTTAAAAAATAGCTCTCAGTTTTGTGCCAGAGCATTAAATTTTTTCTGCTGATTAACTATTGTCCAAGAAATCAAAAACCTGGAAAGATCTTACTAAAAATCTTATAACTAAATTCTTTTTAGTTTCAGAAAAGGTTGTGTTTCATGAAAAGAAAACTCATTGATTCAATTTTCAAATAACTGTTCTTATAAAATGCTTTACAATCTTTCCCTGTGGTAGATTGTTTCTTTGAGCAAAATTAAAAGATTGTTCACAATAGTTCTAGATTTACCTTTAAAATAATTCTAGCTTAAATTCTTTTACATTGATGAAATGTTGATGTCTGCATATGATTAAATATTAATAATCTAAATTAAATATGGTTTATATATATATTTCAGGATATATGGTGATTGTAGAAAACTAAATAAAAGTTTGGTTTTCAGTTCAGAATACTCTGAAGTGGAGATTTCAATTATGAGATAGTTATTTTATTTTATTTATATCCCACCTTTTTTATATAAATAATTCAAGGCAGTGAAAATATCTAATACTCTTTTTTGTTCTGATTTTCGCCAAAACTGTAGTGAGATGGTTTATTCATCATAACAATAAATGAAACAGTCAAAAGAACTTGATAGTAAGGAGTGGAATAGATGGATTTATAACCTCTTCACAATCTTCTAAACATGAACAAAATTATGCAAACTGATCCCTTAGTCCTACAAAGTGTTCTATACTCAGCCATCTTCAAGGTAAGATAAGCCTGTAAAAGACCATGATTAACTCTTCCAAAAGACAAAGAGAAACTTTACTAAGAAAGCTCTAGAGGACTTCCAGGCAGCCCTGAGAGAAAAGAGCAACAATAAAAAGCACATTGCTAACTTTTTTTTTATTGGGAGGTGGGATTATTTCTTGGTAACTTCAAATATGATCATCTAAACCTTATTTATCAACAATCTTCAATTCTTGTCAGGTTCATTTCATACACCTCGGAGGAAAGAGAGAAAAATGTCTGAAGGAGGAAAGTGTAGGAAAATATACATTTTCCTTTTAATATGACTACAGTTATTACTCAAGAAACATGTTGGATTAACAGCCTGACACCAAACCAAAGATGGCAAATGTGTTGGCTGAATGAAAAATGTTCCAGTGCTTGAATTCTACTCTATATGGGCTTGTATACTCTGTGTGTGTGTGTGTGTGTTTGTGTGATTGTATGGAGAGAGAGGGACAGAGACAGAGACAGAGAGATAGAGACAGAGAGACAAAGAGAATAGTGATACATATACATGCATACACATTTGCACATACATATACACAGAATGTGGGTGTAGGTGTGTTTGTGTGTGACATTGTCTGCAATGTCAGACTCCTGTTCTATTGTTACACTCTTTTCATTGCTTACTTTGTAATTTCAACTGGTGAAATACATTTGAAATACATTTGTGAATGTATATGTAGCTATCATACCTAATTTCATTTGTTTATGTTTGCTATCTAAACAAGAGAAATGATAAATGAAGCTACTTCTAATTGCAGTAAGCTGTTTTGTGTGTGTGTGTGTGTGTGTGTGTGTGTGTGTGTGTGAAAGAACACTCCCGCATCTGCTTTCCTTAAAATTATTGTTATTTGAAACTATTTTATGAATATTCCATATCAAAATATTCTTTTTCTACATTCCTTGTTGATTATGATTTATATATGATACAGAATTCTCAAAGGAAGACCTACAGATGGCATTTACCAAGGAGTAGTGATAAAAACAATCAACTCTACTGTAGTACAGATAGGTGGTCATGATAATTTATCCTGCTTCAAAGGCTATAAGTCTACTAATGTTGATCATTTTCTAGAACAAATATATGATCTGGAAAAAGAAATGATAACATTTTTAACTTTGGATCTACTGCCAGTAGATCCATAGAAACAAATAATTTAGCCAGTTATAACCTTAGGCCCAAGATGCTCTATCTTTTTGTAAGAATTAAAAAGAAAGAGCCTTTGATAGCCCTCCAAGTCACATTTATTTATTTTATTTTATTTATTTGTCAAAAGCTTACAATACAACAGAAACAAGAATAAACATAAGATTAAATGCAAGAAATAGGAACTAATAATTGGGGACAATAGGACAGGGACGGTAGGCACGATTGTGCGCTTATGCAGGCCCCTTACAGACCTCTTAGGAATGGGGCGAGATCAATAGAGGTTAGTTTGAGGGTAAAGGAATGGGGGTTTGAGCAGGTGACCACAGAATTAGGTAGTGAATTCCAGACATTGACCACTCTGTTGCTGAAATCGTACTTCCTGCAATCGAGTTTGGAGTGGTTTACATTTAGTTTATATCTGCTATGTGCTTTTGTGTTGTTGTGGTTAAAGCTGAAATATTCATTAACTGGTAAAAAAACATCTGTCCCCAACCTTCCATCTCTCGACCTGTTAGCAGTGCTCCAATATCTCAAGGTTGCCACAAAGAAGAGGAATCAAGCTGTTCTCCAAAGCACTTGAGGGCAGGACAGAATTATTAACATTGTTAATAATTTTAACAAAATTAACAAAATCATTAACATCTTTCAGAAGTTCAAAGAGTTCTATCATAGCTTCAATCTTTTTGTCAAAGCTAAATATTCCTGGTTCCTTCAAATTAATATTAGTTGCTAGAGCCCTATCCCTTCCTGTGGTCCCTGTGGCCTCAGGTGTGATCAGTGAACAAAGAAAAGTTCTCATGATTTGGAAATCATAGGTACATCGATGAAGCCTTAAATTGTATGTACCTTTATCTAATTTCACTAAGCTGAGAGTATCCAGGAATTCAGAGTTCTTTTTTAAGGTATACATCCTGAGATCCCAGGACTGCTTGTGTCTTCTGAATCTTTTAACTGTAGACAAATCCACAGGAGAACTAATCTTGGTCCTTCAAAAACTAGGGAGACAGGAAGTCTAACTGAAGGCTCCTGAGCTGTAGAAAAGCACTGATATTTTCATCCCATTTCAGTTTTCCAATAGTAGAAGGAAATTTTGCATAGCAGATGGTCTTATTTTAATAGTAGTTTCGCTGAGGACAAGCTACCACTAGATAATCAATACTAATATTAACAATGATGGCAAAAACAAGGCTAATTAGTTGCAGAATAGAGTAGAGTAGAGTAGAGTAGCAGTTGGAAGGGACTTTGGAGGTTTTTTAGTCCAACCCCCTGTTCAAGACAGGAAACCCTACACCACTTCAGACAAATGGTTATCTAATCTCTTCTTTAAAACTTCCAGTGTTGGAGCATTCACAACTTCTGGGAGAAATTTGTTTCACTGATTGATTGTTCTGTCAAGAAATTTATTCTTAATTCTAGGTTGTTTCTCTCCTCGATTAGTTTCCATCCATTGCTTTTGTCTTGCCCTCAGGTGCTTTTGGAGAATAGTTTGATTCCCTATTCTTTGTGGCAGCCCCTGAGATATTGGAGCATTGATATCATGTCACCCCTAGTCCTTTTATTCAATAAACTAGACATGCCTAATTCCAGCAATCATTCTTTATATGTTTTAGTCTCCAGATCTCTAATCATCTTTGTTGCTCTTCTCTGCACTCTTTCTAGAGTCTCAACATCTTTTTACATTGTGGAGACCAAAACTGGATACAGTATTTCAAGTATGGTTTTACCAAGGCATTATAAAGTAAAATTAATACTTCTTGTGATCTTAATTCTATCCCTCTCTTAATGCAGCCTGGAACTGTATTGGCTTTTTTGGCAGATTCAGCACACTGCTAGCTCATATTTAAGTGATTGTTCCTAGGACTCCACGATCCCTCTGAAAAATAGTGCTTTCAGAGTTCTTCACGTACATTATCTTGCAAGCATAATCCTACTACTGAGTCATAAATATCGGGATGGTCAGAGGGGAGAGATGGAAGGTAGGGGACAGAGGTTTTCTTAAGATACCATAATAAGTCTACAGCAGAACCAGAAACTTCCTAATTTGTTGTTACCCACATTCAGTGGAAATCAATTCAACTTAAAACCCCTTCAGTTTCCAGGGTCAGACCTTACTTTTCAGAATCTCATTTTGTTTCACCTCCTTATACATAAAATGGGAATTACAGCGACTCCCTCATAGTTTTTTTTTTTGAGACTAGCAAAAATCTCTTTGCCTACTAGAAATAACTAGAAATAATAATACTAGAATAAAATGCAAAAGGGGTGCACATTCTTCTTCGGGGAAAGATGAAATAATAAAAGCAAATATGCCAGCCCTAAGAAAGAAGAGAAGAGAAACAGGCTGTACTAAGTAGGGTGCATTATCATAAATATAAATGCATAATGTTGCAAGATTATATTCCTGAGCATATGCAGTGCTTTTAATTAAAATGCCACCTAACTTCTCCTCAACCCAACATCCCTTTGTGTATGTGGGGCTTTGAAATGATAATGTGTACAACCTAGCACTGCACAGCCACCCCCTCACAAGCCCTTTTTCATTTCTGAGCTTAAAATATTTAGATTTCTACAGGATGGAAAGAAACCAAATCAAAAGGTGTAATTAAAAAAAAGCAAGAATAAATAAAAATCAAATTGTGTCTTCCCTCCTATAGGTTGGTCTGCTAACCTGTTCTCATCTCCTGTTAGGTTTTGAGGACCTGGATGTATTAAAATTAACAATGCATTAATATTTAGCTTAAACATACAAAAAAATATGACATCCTCCCAGTTTTATTTTTAAGTCTTGTTTTTATTTCCTCTCCTTGTCTTTCAGCATAACACTCAAGTTATAAGACATCAATTTTATATGCCAGGGCCCCAATGAACTGTTTCTGCTTAAAATGACACTTCTGTTTAAAGACCAAGTGATTCTCCAGAACATATGATTTACTGTAGCAACACTCTATAAGCTTCATTTCATACCTCCAAGAACTAACTAGTCCAAGTGTTAAATAAACATGAAGTGCCAGGCTTGTTTTCTTTCCAAAAGTGCAATCACTGTGTTACTCTAATGATTAAATATTGTTTAAATATACAACGGAGAGACTAGTTTCACAGTAGATTCTTTCCCGGCACTTCATTTTTTATGTATTAATTATTTTGTATTCAGACAAAGAATTTAATTAGAAATCACAAAGAGCTTCTGAAGAGTGAAGTGGTAAAGGTTTTATCTGCTGTAAACCACTGAAGAATGGGCGTAATTTGGGAAAAAAAAGGAATTTGCCAAGAGATAAATCTTACCTGGATCTGCATTAATAACATAGAGGGAGAAGATTAAACCCAGCAAATAGTCTGGAATTTGGTTATGGAAACACTAGGACATTGTTGGAATGGAATCTTGAATCGAATGTGGAATAACCCTAATCTCAGTTATATTTAGCAATGCTCTATCAGCTTTCCCCAACATGGCACTTTGCCGGCATATAGGGGGAGTGTGCCACACAAATAAGGATTGATGAGAGCTGTCTTATATGATCACGGAAGAGAGCAATGATAGCCGATCCAGTAACAGATATTTCTGAATTTAATTGTATTTCACTAACAAACAAAGCAAATTAGCATAGATCCAAAGTGATTAGGCTAAGAACACTGTGAGACAACAATTGACTAGTTCCTGAACCACAACCTCCAGAGAACGGCATTGCAGATGTTCCAAGCTGAATTATAAAAGGACAGATAAGAATACTTCTCTTCTTCCTAGGTATCAAGTGATTCTAGGGAACCCATTGTCTGTTATTCCTTTCTATAAACTCAGAGACCTGTTGTATTTTCTCAGATAAGAAAATTGGTCACTTGAGAATACCACTAACTCTGAGGTGCTTGCCAAGTTTTCAGATGCCCCAAGCCTTTGGTAGAATTTGAACTATATAATTTGTATATACTGCAGATGAGTACAATGAGTTATTGTCTGCTGCGAACTCCGCATAGACATCAGAAAGGGTATCCTGCCAGTAAAAGCTTGAGATCCATTCACTCAACCTGACTCCATCCCTATGCAAAAGATTACAGGGCTGTTAAAAGAAAAAAAATATTTTTTATTTTTTTTATTTTTATTTATTTATTTTGTCAAGCGATTATTAGATAACAAGTATAAGTATAAACATGGTTATGAATATATGAAATGGATACAAATAAGAAAAAAAGTAAACAATAGGACAGGGACAGTAGGCACGTTGGTGCGCTTATGCATGCCCCCTACAGACCTCTTAGGAAAGGGGAGAGGTCAATAGTAGACAGTCTAAGGTTAAAGTTTTTGGGATTTGGGGAAGAAACCATAGAGTCAGGTAGAGTGTTCCAGACATTGACCATTCTGTTGCTGAAGTCGTATTTCCTGCAATCAAGTTTGGTGTGGTTTACCTTGAGTTTGTATCTATTGTGTGCTGTAGTATTGTTGTGGTTGAAGCTGAAGTATTCATTGACAGGTAGGACATTGCAATATATAATGTTATGTACTATACTTAGATCGGACTGAAGGTGGCATAGTTCTAGGTTGTCTAGGTCTAAAATTTCATGTCTGGTGGCATAAGATATTCTGCAATGAGTAGAGGAGTGGAAAACTCTTGTTGTAAAATATTTCTAGACTTTTTCAACTGTATTAATATCAGATATGTAATGCAGGTTCCAGACTGATGAGCTGTATTCAAGTATTGGAACAATTCAGAGTCTGCATTAAGAGATGTACTAAAGCAAGTTGTATTTCCAGATGTGATTGAAACTGCTGTTCTTGGGAGAGTTTTTTCTCCAGCCGAAAGTAACTGGACATTGGGGGCAAAGTTAGAGGTATTAGTTAGACTTTTCTTATTTATGTGACTGTGTTGCCTTTGTGCCACGTCCAGGTGACCACATCAGCTATAAAGTCCTGCAGGGTATAGAACTTAGTTATTTGAAGAATTGCTTATCTCTCGTGGCTTCTGCCTGCCCAATACAGCTAACAGAATGGATATGATCTGAGTTTCCTCAATTAAACAGCATCTTTCAGGGCCAGAAAGCATGCCTATTTTCCAATGCTGGTCTTCTGAAGTGAGACATCGCCACCATCTCTGAATGCTACATGGCTCCAGTGGTGGGATTCAGCCAGTTCACACAATTCGCAAGAACCGGTTGTTGACTTCCTGAGCAGTTTGGTGAACTGGTTGTTGGAAGAAATCGTTAGGGCAGAGAACTGGTTGTAAAATTATTTGAATCCCACCACTGCATAGCTCCCATACTGATGGTGTTCTGCCAGAGCTTAAAGACTTCAATGCTTACTCAGGCCTTGGAACAGGTTGAATTGAATCCCTTCTAAGATGTGTTTGACATATATTTCATATGTTTTCATAGTTGATGAGCTTGAATTATTTTCTGTGTTGTATTTGAATTTACATTCATGCATTTTCATCTTGTTATTTGTATAATGCAAATTGTCCAGAATCATTTGACAGAGCTGAAATTGAAACAAATGATAAATAAAAGAGGGTTTCACTTAATAAATAGCAGAAAGGTATAGTGTTGGTGGTTACAAGCAGTTTGAAAAATGGCAAGACAATGGCCACAATCAGATAATCAAACCTCTGCCCTTTTTTGTGGGTATTGTGCAAATTGCATGAAAAAGGACAGGACTTTGATTGCACAGTTGTGGCTACCATTCTGACTTCTTTTTTTTTACACCACTTATGATGTGCTGATTCTCACACAAAATTCAAACCACTTCCCAATAATTTTCTAAGCACACCTAGCCCCTATTATTTCATTATTCCAAAATATGCATCTGTACTTATGTGTATATGTATATACATATATAAATATATGTATTTAAGAAACTTTGCTAGTTTGCTGAAATTCTATTCAGTCAGTCTGTTTTCAATTATAAGCTCTAAAGACATTTGTCAAGAAAACGAGAAGTGCTATGCTAGAAAGTAGAAAACTATTGAAACAGTTTAACAATTTAATTAATATTTGAGTCATGGAAACAATCAGATCAAAGTTCACATGGAAAATTTTAGCTATGGAGGTTTTCAGTCATTTAGGTCATGGTACTTTTTCAAAAAGCAACTGGATTTTTTTCCTAAGACACTTTGCTTTTCATCCAAGAAGTAAAGAACTGAAGAAACTTCTTGGAAAACAAAAAAATCAGTAGCCTTTGAAATGCAACTTTGGGAGTAAAAGTGTGAGTTTGTAAATGGAAAACAGGTTTAAAACTTTAATATGTTCAGTAGTAGTAGCAGTAGTAGTGGTGGTGGTGGTGGTAGTGTTTGATGATAGCAGTGTTCCAATATCCAATAGGGTTTGCCACAAAGAAGAAATCAAGCTATTACCCAAAGCATTTGAAGGCAGGCAGGAAGCAATGGATGAAAACTAATCAAGGAATGAAGCAACTTTGTTCTAATGTGAAATATCCTGACAGTTAGAACAATTAACCAGTGGAACAACTTGCCTTCAGAAATTTTGGGTGCTCCAACACTGGACGTTTTTAAGAAGAGATTAGATGACCATTTGTCTGAAATAGCATAGGGTTTCCTGCCTGGGTGGGAGGTTTGACTAGAAGGCCTTCAAGGTCCTTCCAACTCTATTATTCTACTGCAGAATGAATGAAATGAACGAAGTGATAAACAGTGATTTTTAGGAAACTATTCCATACTACTGCATACTTCATGCCTGGGCTCAGGTCCTATTTATTTGTGCACAGAGCTTCCTTCTGTCTATTAAGATCAGTAGTTTTCAAAATAGTCCTATTCCAAATATGTGTCAGAAGAATATTTGGAAAATAGAGAAATATTTAAGTGTTTTCAATAGCCAGTATAGTGACTCAAATATCAATACTTAAGATTCCCTCAAATGTAATATCTATGCCCGAAAATGTGAATGAAAAAATAGATTTTTATTTTTCTTCTGATCTCTTTTCTGGCCCCAAATCAAACCCTTCACATTGTTTGAATGTAATTTGTTCCTCTGGTTTTTGTTCTGTGATTGAATGTACTTAAACCTTTTTTGGTAGCAACCTTGTACTACAACTTTGACACATTTGAAGAGAGAAGATCTATAGGGAAATGTAGAACCAAGAGCCATAAGACACTAGGTTACAGTTCAGATGAATTTGCAATTTAAGCATATGATGACTAGGGAAGAGATGTTGAGGCACCGTGAAATATATCCTTTAACTGCCACATCTACAGAAAGGTTAATTAAGTCATCAGTGGCTGGGGAGGAAGGTGCGAAACACTGTTACCAAAAACACACACACACACACATTTTCAAGTGCAATACAAATGTGTAACTAGAGACATCCCAATAACAGTATGTATACTGGAATCATTTAAAATACAGAAAAACGTCCTTATCATGAAAGGAAGCACAATTAATTAAGGATCCTAGAGGAATAGAAAATGTTGGCATTAAAGTTTGTCCTCCATTGGATTATTAAGCAATTATTTGTGGTACATCTGTAACTTTGAGATTTCATCAATGGATTCTCACACAAAGTGGGTCCTTTTGTGGAGGTTTTAAAAAATGAAACCCAATATTTATGAACAGGTAACAAGGAGGATTCCTGACTCCAAGTTAGTTTACTAAAATATAACAACAATAAAAGTGAGCTCCAAAAAACCTAGACTTTTTAATCGCCTTGGTGCAAGAAAGTGGCTAATGAGAAATTATGTAGATGTGTACTTGGTTTTATCAAAAATACCAGCAGGGTGTGTTTTACCTGTGGTATTCTACCCACCACAAAGGAATGTGTAAGTGAGAAATTCAGAACAGATTTGTTACATCTGCATTATTGGCATGTAAAAAACAGAAAAAAACAAATCACTGCAGGCTCAGAGCCTGAGCACTTGCCAGCTAGTAATAAATGGATGTCAGGTTAAGGATTTACAACCAGTGGGGGAAAAAACACATGCACAGTATCAGTGATAAGGAAGAATCACGTGAATTTTTTCTTCCCAAACACAATCTAAAAAATAATTGTATCTTCTTTCTTTCACTCTTGCAGAGATGTACATTTTCTTTCAAACAGATTGCATACCTATGAGAAAAGGAACAACAGAAGCATTTTATCAAACCGTTCTAAAGAAATCATATATTGGTTATAATAGTCTGATGCTTTTCTTGTCAAAAGTCTGCTTCATCTACTCACACCATTAGTCTTAGAGCTAATTCCATTTGTTTACAAGGCAGGTAAATCTCATACTAACATCTGATGTGGAGCCTCCAAATTCTGTGCCATCCTAGCTCAAAAGAGGGGTTCTCTACTCAACTCTCATATCTACATGTACACATATATATACATACAGTATACTCAATTAAAAGGAATGGAATGGAATGAAATTGGCATACTTGACAATCTCTAATATTATTTTTACCAACAATTCCTCTATTGTAGAGGTGTCAAACTCATGGCATCATGTTGTTGTCAGGTGATGTATTGAAACTTTTTCCCCCTTCACTAAACTGGGGGTAGGCATGGCCAGCACGTGTTGAATTAAAACCATCGAAAAGATGGTTTTAAAAATAAAATCATAAATTGTGAATGAGCCCAGTCCTTTTACTACTCATAAAGGAAGTCAAAGCTTAGAAAAGCATATCAAGAGATTAGAGGGAGTCATGGGAAGAAATCTTCATCTTTATTTGATGATAAATATAGTTTTTTTAATGACCCACTATCAACATGACAGCCATTTTTCAAAATGGCAAACTGTTACTTTAGTAGGAGTCATGATGTGAGACCACAGAGAATAAAGCTTTGTTTGCTGTGTTATGGATAGAGAGGAGTGTGTTAAGAAGAACTGGAGGATTAGAGAAGGGTAGTAGGAAGAGTTTATTGATAGTAAGTGTAGGCAGATGCAACAGGAAGCAATGATTGATATGAGACATATTGAGGAGGCTGGGAAAGTTTCTGGAGAAATGTTGCACATAAGCAACCATAGCAGCCCTTCAGAAACTCATGCCTTGCTCACCTGACAAATGAATTACTGTAATTGGCTTTATATGGGATTGCACCTGAAAACTTTATGAAAGCTGCAGCTGGTCCAGAATGCAATGCCTCATTTTAGCAATAGCAATAGAACTTAGACTTATATACTGGTCTATAGTGCTTTACAAGCACTATATACTGCTCTGAGTGGTTTACAAATGTCAGCATATTGAGCCAACAATCTGGGTCATAATTTTACCAATCTTGGAAGGCTGAGTTAACCTTGAGCCCATCAGAATCAAACTCCAGACTGCAGGTAGAGATAGCCTGCAATACTGCAACCTAACCAGTGGTAGGATTCAATTTTTTTTACTACTGGGCGTGGCATGGCTTGGTACTACCGGGTGTGGCATGGCTTGGTGGGCATGGCAGGAGAGGGATACTGTAAAATCTCCATTCCCACCCCACTCCAGGGGAAGGTTACTGCAAAATCTCCATTCCCACCACTCTTCTGGGGGAAGTTTATTGCAAAATCCCATTCTCACCCCACTAACCTACTTTCCATCTCCGTTTTCCTGTGCAGGGCAACAAAAGAAGACTCAGCCGGTCAGCTGGGACTTGGGAGGCAGACAATAGATGAGGATGGGACCAGTCAGAGGGGGTATTGGCTGGTTCTCTGAACTACTCAAAATTTCCACTACCGGTTCTCCAATAACTGGTCAGAACCTGCTAAATACCACCTCTGACCCTAACCTCCATGCCACAGGGTTCCTGGTTTTATACCTACTTGAGATCAATGTTTTGCAAGTTAGACTGGTAACTGGTTGACTTCTGAGTTCAATTCAATGTCCTTTCAGCCTCCAGATAGCATTGCACAAGAGTTTTTCCCCATGCTATCACTCTGCTAAACAGCTAATTCCCACAATACTGCCTATGCCCTAGGATGTCAAAACCCCTAGTAGGGCTGTTTTACCTATTATCCTTCTCATCTTCTCATCTTTCCTATTACCTATTTCCTTACCTTCTTGTGACTATAACTTTGTTGTTTGTATCTAATGATTTACATGGATTGCCTTTATTTAGTATTCTATTATGATTTATGGTGTGTGCTTATTTAGTAACCTATGACTATCACTGAATTTATTGCATTTTATGATTAGGATCATGATTTATCATTTATTGCTTGTATGTACCATGGGAGTTCATGTACTGGAGACAAATTCCTTATGTATTCAATCACTATTGGCCAATAAAGAATTCAATTCAATTCAATTTGTATCATCTATAAACTCCTTCTTGGAATAGGATTCAACTGAGTTGTTTGGTAACAACATCTGATAAAATCAAGCAAAATAGGTCCCATTAATCAAGCTTTGTCAGCCGGTTGACCCAAGAAATGTGCCTTGTCACCTACCCTGTGAAATGATATCACACTAGAGCAGGGGTCCCCAAACTTGGCAACTTTAAGACTTGTGGACTTCAACTCCCAGAATTCTCCAGCCAGCATAAGTGGCTGGAGAATTCTAGGAATTGAAGTCCACAAGTCTTAAAGTTACCAAGTTTGGAGACCCCTTCCCTAGAGATCCAGACAGCTCCCACCTAACTATATTCAGAAAGCTATTAAAGAATTGGTCATTTTCTCAGACTTTGGGGCAGGGTGAAGGTTGAGCCTCTGCTGGATATTTGCTACAATAGATACATAATCAAACCTAGTCAGCGCCTTAGAATGCTCTATTCAGATTTTAAAAACTCATGGTGGAATCAAGATTAGAAATGTGTACACCTTGTCAGAGAAAGCTTAGATATTAGGAACTTAGGTAAAGGTAAAGATTCCCCTTGCACATACATGCTAGTCATTTCTGCCTCTAGGGGGCAGTGCTCATCTCTGTTACAAAGCCGAAGAGCCAGCGCTGTCCAAAGACGCATCTGTGGTCATGTGGCCAGCATGTGTAAACACCGAAGGCACACAGAATGCTGTTACCTTCCCACCAAATTAGTCCCTATTTTTCTATTTGCATTTTTACATGCTTTCGAACTGCTAGGTTGGTAGAAGCTGGGACAAGTAATGGGAGCTCACTCCGTTACACAGCACTAGGGATTTGATCTGCTAAACTGCCAACCTTTCTGATCAACAAGCTCAGCATCTTAGCCGCTGAGCCACCATGTTCCCTCATTAGGAACTTAACTATTGTTTATTAGAATTAAAGATATTTTTCAGCTGCCTTGTGTTCTTTGTGTAAGTAAGATATTTTTTAAAAATATGATGAAATATGACCTACACAGCATAATGAAAAAGAATGCAAAAATAAAACCAACTATCTGATCATATCTAACCAATAAAATGTTCTAGTGAGATAAAAACATGGTTTTTGCTGGCATTGCAGTCTGAAAGCCTTAAGTGTGACACGTCTCTTGAATGTCACAATGTAGAAAATGTTTTTTCTGCATAGCATAGGCACAGAGAAGAAAATTGTATGAAGGACTAAGTATTTCCTCAAGAAGAAGAAACTTATCATATTAGGAGCCAGGAATAGACTTCAAGAAACTATCAGTTAAAGTTGTGAGTCTGACTGTCAGTTGCTTTTAAAAACTGTTCAGAAAGAAACTCAGTTAAAGTACCTGTAACAAAGTACAGTCTTAACACCCAAAGCAGGAAACCATAGCAACCATTTTAAATATACCATTACTTTAATTTTTTCACCCTACATATGTGGGATACATAAGTCCAAGGTAATCCAAAATATACTTTAGTTTCTAGAATAACTTTACATGTTCAAGCTGCTCCCCTCTTCTCAAGTGGTTTCCAGATATAGCATGTTGAACTACAGTTCCCATAGTCTACATATTATGTGAGAAATTATCCAGCACATGCTAGGATAATTCAGGAAAACTACAACAGTTCCATTAGAAAGCTGTTGCCATAAATAAACTTCCATGTTCTACATAAAAGATCCTTCCTCTTGATTCTTTCAGGAGCGATACCGTGGGATAGTGTATACACTACTAATTGCATTTGACGATATACAGTGACTTTGCATTTTTAATATTATTTTAGGGGAATATTTATAGCCCTAAGGATATTATTTCAAGAGCTAGGGGCCTGGTTTTCCACCCCATTAGGTTGGCATGGAATCAATGGAGTGAAACCAAGAATTAAAAAACAAAGAAAGAAACAGGTTATGTGAGTGTGTGTGCTGTATGCATGATGCGTATAAATCAAGTCCCGTTTTCCTAGGAAGGTGTCTGCAAAAAGTAACCCTTTGTAAGCAGCACGTTGTTAAATTTGTACACTGAATATTAACAATTCCAAAGAGACAAAAGGATATGTATATAATTATCATTTTAAAAGCTCTCAATAAAAAGTTAAAACTCTTGCCTAGCAAAGGCTATCGTGCATTTTGGGCTTAGACGAATTGCTGTATTTGATAAGGAAATCAATAGAAGGCAAAAAAAAATAAAAAGAAACCCAAAACCTATGTAATAAATATAGGAACCTGATAATTACTTGGGACCCAATTAATATCAGAATTGTTGCCATTACTCTCGGAGGAAAACCATTTCATCAAGCACACAGGTGTACTTTTCAACAGCGGATCTGCCTGATGAAAGATAGCAAAGAATTTCAATGACACCTTGAGGGATCTTATGAATAAAATATCAAAAAATGGACCTTTTCTTTGCATATGGAGATTGTAATGCAAAAATTGAAATAGGTTTATAATATATCCAAGGTAAGATGTGTGCTATCTCACATTTAGGCAGCCAGACATTCCCAAGTCAAAAGTTTTAAATAATAAGACTCTTTTGGATAAACTTAGTTTCTCTCAGAATTATTGCCCACTCCAGCAAGCTTTCAAGGACACATAGAGAAAGTCCTTCTTAAAGGTTTGATAAGGCAATAGCTACACACATTTCAGGAATATGTAACAAGTCGCTTCGATATCAAGTGGCAAAATTCTGAAGCTCCATTTGAAAGCAATAGCAATAGCATTTAGACTTAAGCTTTACAATGCTTTACTGCCCTCTGTAACTGGTTTATAGAGTCAGCATATTACACCCCCTCCAAAAAAATTGGGTCTTCATTTTACCTATCTCAGAAGGGTGGAAGGCTGAGTCAATCTTGAGCCTGGTGAGATTTGAACTGCCAAATTGCAGGCAGATAGCAGAAGTGGCCTGAAGTACTGCACTCTAACCACTGCTCATAGTCAAAATTTGGAATTTTATCTCCGGTCATTCGCAGTTCCAGCTATATCTCTAATCAACGGTTTTTTTTATCAACTTCATTCCTTTTCGGGGAAATATGGTTATTCTAAAAAGAAAAAGAGGGAGAGAGTAGTAATTATAAGCTATGATGCAAGCAGGGGGGAAATTAAAATCAACTTGTACCAAGAAATCCCCAATCCCCAGGCGGTGGATCATTTGGAATCAGGCTGCACAAGCTGCAGGCAAAGCATGTGCACACATGCAACTCCACTTGCACGAGTGGCGAGCACTTGCGCTCGCACACAAAGTTCCATTTCCTGGAAGAAAGTACCATCATTTCCTGATATAAAATACAGTAACGTCATTTAGAGCTTTATTGAAATCAGAAATAAATCTCTTGATTTACTTCTAATGACCAGCAAAAAGGTGATAAAATTCTTGTTAAATTGTCATATTTCGATGTCCTATTTTGCCGTGCACATAGAAGAGGTCCTCGACTTACAACCATTCATTTAGTGACTGTTCAAAATTACAACAGCACTGGAAGAAGTGACTTATGACCATTTTGCACGCTTCTGACTGTTGCAGCATCCCTGTGGTCACATGATCAAAATTCAGACACTTGGCAACTGGCATGTATTTATGATGGTTCAAGTATTCCGGGATCCCCTTTTGCAACCTTCTGACAAGCCAAGTCCATGGAGTAGTCACTTAACAACCATGCTACTAAGTGACTCCTCCATGCTTGTCAGAAGGTCGCAAAACTTAACAACTGCACTGATTCACTTAACCACTGTGGCAAAAGAAAGATCATAAAATGAGACAAAACTTATTTAATAACTGTCTTGCTTACCAATGGAAATTTGGGATTCAATTGTCATAATTTGAAAACCATCTGTACATGTGTATGTTCGTGTATATATGTATGTGTATATATGTATGTATACACACACACACACACACACACACACACACACGTGTATATGTATAGATAGATGATTGATGGGTACGTAGATAGATGCAGTGGCATATTAAGGCTCACTGGTGCCCTAAGCACTGACAAATCTTGGTGCCCCTCTCCTTAGTACATACAAGATTTTTTTACAAATCTTCATTGGGTTTTGTTTTCTTTCTCAACTTTTTGGTGCCCCCTTTGGGCCCGGTGCCCTAAGCACGTGCTTAGTTTGCTTAATAGTTAATACACCACTGGATAGATGAATGGATGGAGAGAGAGAAAGAAACAGACAGACAGACAGAGAGACAGAAAGAAAGAGAGAGAATGAAAGAGAGATACGAAGTCATTCTGCTTTTTTAACATACTGTACACTTAAGTTGCACTCTCTATTTTTGTTTGTATTTTCCTATTTCATTTCTTTCTTCCTTGCCTGCTTCTCATTTCCTCTATATAGTGTACATACCTAGTATACATTCCTGCCAATTTATAACATGTCAAACATCTGATGCATTGCACTCCAGTCCATAAAAACATATGCTATAATAAATGTGTTAATTTTGAAGGTGTCAGCAGATGGTTAGTTGCTTGGCCTCAACCAATTTTTCTGCCCTTCCCTCTCATCTCCATACTGATCATCAGGAAAGCATCCCAATCAGTAAAACATCAGCATCCTTTTATTATAACCCTTCTGCCTACATTCATGGATATTTATACACACACACACACACACACACACACACACACATACCTTATGCAATGGTGGAATATCCTTATCAATCACAAAATAGTTCAAACACCATTCACTACCCAATGGACACATAAATGAAGCCAATGCCAAGGGTCATGTGAGTAAGTTCTTAGGTGCACAAATTATCACACATAGATAGAAGCCAGGTTTACTGTCTCTACCTCAGAAAGCATATTCAGGCCTCGGAACATAGCCCAAGCAGGACAGGGATAATTTTCATCAATCCCAATCAAAAAATAAAAGAGAAGAAAAGCATGCTATTTCTTCCAATGATATTGATGTATGAAATCTGTACCATACAACTTTTTTTCCTAAAAATGTGACCGATGTAAGATGGGCACAAGTCAGATTATATACCAAGTTTTATGCCTTTTGGATTTTGCTCATGTGCAGCCTCACAGGGATGAAATTACATTCAGTTTTCCAGGCCATCTATTGAAATACATCTGAATGGTCCCCTTTCCTGATGATTCTTCAATGTGCCAGGATACAGTAGCTCTGCAGAAATGATTGGAGAATTGTTGAAGTGCCTCTGTTAAAAGTCCCATGCCCAGAACAAATAATTGGATTTGGGTGACCATATCACTCTGCCATTATAGCAACATAGGCAGCTAAAGCTATAAACTGTGATTTGTGCACCAAGTTCCTGACTAAGGTAATGTCACTGGAACCGTCATAGTGTAAAATGTCTTGAGGTAGGAACTCTTTTTTCTTTGGGAACAAAAAACAAACAGTGGTTGATTTGGAAATGAGTGAAGTTTGTTTAAGTGTTGACAGCCATCTTTGACCTCATGTTAGAAAGTCTGTGGCAGGTATCTTGGCAGAAAAAAAACTCTGAAGGAAGACTAGCCATGCAATAAATACTATGACTGAGATGATGGAAAACTAGAAATTTGTAGCCTGTTCTCATTACTGCTTATGACTATTAATTTTCTCCACATGGTTAAGATCACCATTTGGGAGTGAGGAGAGATGTAAGCCATTTTTCTGCTGCTTCTGCTGCTTCTGCTGCCCAGGTACTTAGCAAGATAGTGTAACTCCCTCTCACTTATTTCTCTAGCGGGAAGACTCTTTAAGACATTACGCAGCCTCGTAACACACTACTGGGACTTGCAACATTTCCAGTGTATATGTTTGCTTGCTAATCTGCATCTCGTCAGTGTATGTTATGTAAGCTGTTTAGGTTCAAGGGTGTTTCACTAGCATAGCTTATTGGGGACTGCATTTTCTCCAGAGTGCATGGCAAGCTCTACATCAAAGCCTGATTGAGCAGAAAATATGTGCTAATGTTCACAGCAGTACTCTATTATGGTATAAGTATGCTTGTAAATATTCACTACATGTTATTACGCCATTTGAACCAAGAATATTGCAGGGTTAAAGGTCATCCCTAATGCTCTCTCAGGAGGCAGCCGTTTTGAATATAACCAAATGGGATAATGGTCAGGAATACCCAGAGGGGGCGATGTAGCACGTCGTAAAGAATTGTGCTGTGAGTTTTAAGTTTTCAGGACAACAAAGATGCCAACGAGATAGCTCCTACGCAGTCATTATTAATGGAATGACAAGGCTATGTTAAACAGGGTGCCTTCGCTTCAATAAATCTGGTCCCTCTGCCATTAGTAGTCCTTACAACTGCAAATAGCAGTTAGGTTATAACCTAACATGGCATAATGTTATCCCCTCAATCTCTAATGTATTTTATAATGCTGATAAAATCAGGAATAGTAACAGTTTAAACCCACTTAATCTGTGAGAAGTTTAAGCACGAATTTTGAATGCAAAAAGCCACTTTGATATTGGTTGGCTTAATTAAATAGAAGGGCTGTTTAGTAGTCGATGCTCCGGAAAGCATGTGTCTTGGTAAGCCAAAGGAATCCACCCATACTAAGTTCCCTTTATCCCTTAGTGATATGTACTTAGGAGTGAACAATTTCATTAATTCTAGTAAAACATGTCATGTTACAAAATCCTAGGCCTTTGCAAGCAAAAGGCTGCATCATTCTGACCAGTTCTGGAGAACCGGTAGCGGAAATTTTGAATAGTTCGGAGAACCGGTAAATACCATCTTTGACTGGAGATTTTACAGTATCTTTCCCCTGCCATGCCCACCAAGCCATGCCCACAGAACTGGTAGTAAAAAAATTTGAATCCCACCACTGGTACCAAGGTAGCTCCCATCTGCAACTGCTTAAAGTGCTAAGGGTATCTTTTAGCCTTTGTATCCGAAGTGTTACTCACTTTTATACCTATACATAAACACCTGCTGATTTTGGTAGCTTTCACATTAGGATCAAGCTCTTTAAACATAACTGTAATGGATGCATATGACAGAATAAGACTATGATCCAATAGATACTGTACACTTATTGTCCCACTGAAAATAAGGGGCTTTTTGGTTATGCATGCACTGTGTTGTTTCAAAGCTAGTGCTTTCAATAATCACATTTTTTAAAAATATAGAAAATGTGGCATGTTCCTTTTTGGAGGAAAAGTGATATATAAATAAAGCTAACATTAATAGTTATGTATTCATTCATCTGTCCGTTCATTCATTATCTGTATGTAGCAATCCATCTCAACAAATTTACTCTTAGTATAAAAACTAGCCATAAACACAGACCATCAAACATTAAACATCATTCTATTATTTAAAAACACTGTGAGACCACATTTTCGATGCTACATATCATGTGTAGCCATCTTACTATTTCACCAAGAGTTTACTCTTGCCTGTGAAAAGATATTTCAGTCCACATTGGACTTGGTATAGTAATTGGTTGCAATTACTATAAAATAGAAAGTGTATACCGCTGTGCCATTGGTTTACCGCAAAGAGGTGATAAAAGTTTCCTTAGTCTAAACTGCAATGGCATAACTGATTCTGTTGATATTGTCTTGGTGCTGTTATCATTTGCAGCCATGGATGCAATAAAAATATTCCAAATTAGAGTGACACAATTCAACTCAGTGATCTAAACCCAGTGTGATCTAAACTGAAATAAGCTTCCTACTTTGTTGAGTCATGGGGAAGTATCACAGCTGTAATACATATTTAGTCACTATGGACAAACTTTTAATCCTATTATTTACTTTCCCAAGCCTGGTCTCCACCACATGTCTTGCAATTTCAGTTCCTGTAAATTCCCTGTCTGTAAAGCTATTTTGCACACTGTGTTCTAAATATGTAATGATGTCTTCTTCAAGGAAGACAGAGTATTAATTCTCTGCTTAATATGCTTCACCTTCATCTTTGCAAATCCACTTCTACATCAAGAGCGTCTAAATGAACTTCTTAAATAAACAGAACTGCATAATTGGCTAGAATATACAGACATTATTTGTGAGGTTTCACAAAGAGATCAGTCTTAAGAGTATATGAACACAGCTTCAGCTCAATAAGAAGGCTGTGCGGAGAGAGTAATTCTATTGACTCTTCATAATAAGAGAGGGGGGACAAAAGAGGGTTTTGTCCCCATGTATAATAATGGATATATGATATAGCTTTGCCATTAAAAACAGCATAGTTTTTCTATTAGGATGATGAATACCCAGTAAAGCATTTCTCCCTTCCTCACCCCAAAAAAGTTATTTTAATTGGGCCAATGGGATTTAATCTTTGATTTCTAAACAAGCATACCTTTAGATCTGGCAAAATATTGCACAAATTAGATGGTAGTGTTCTCATGGCCTAAGCAGCTGAAACCTTAAGTAGCAGTACATGAAATTAGCACTGGTTGAGGTAAGAGAAGTATTGTTTGTTTGTTTACCTTTCAGCAAACTGATAAATAAGGCATCTGCAATCTGAGTGACTTTGCCATTGAAAAAGAACCTACATATGAATCAATCTGCCACAGTTATATAAAGTCTAATAAAAGATTCCGAGAAATGTCATAGGTTGCAGAATTAATTTATGTAAGATTCAAGTCAGATGGGTGACCCTACTAATCCATTCAGATGAATTAAAATACAGCATCAATATGTTACACCTACTTCAGCAGATCAATAACCATTTTAAATTTCAAGAAAGTTTGTCATTGCATAAATTTATCTAATGAACTTCTAAAGGAATCTTGGGCTTTCCCAGACAAAGCAGTCCAAGCCATTGCAAAAAAATATTTTTGTATCACTGAAAATAGCTAGGTTAACTCCAAGATCAAGATATAATGTGCATTGCTTGGCATCAAATAAAGGCCTCTGCAACTGATGCAATGAATGCATCCAACATCTGAAAACAACAATGTTAACAATAGCACTTTCTAGCATTCCAACAATAAAGAAATATCCCCAAGTGATTCAAATTAAATGCTAAAGCACCCTGAATATAAAATAGAAAAACAGGCATCTTCCTTGGAGGAGATCTTTTGAGAAAATGCAACAACGATTTTGGGCCATGGTGAATATATATTCTAATGCTGCCTGTTGCAGTGGTGGGGTTCAATTTTTTTTAATGCCAGTTCTGTGGCTGTGGCTGTGGCTTGGTGGGTATGGCAGGGGAAGGATACTGTAAAATCTCCAGTCAGAGGTGGTATTTGCTGGTTCTCCGAACTACTCAAAATTTCCGCTATTGGTTCTCCAGAACTGATCAGAACCTGCTGAATACCACCTCTGGTGTGTTGGTACGAATAGCAGAAATAGCTCTTAGACTTATATACTGCTTCATAGTGCTTTCCCCAAGCGGTTTACAGAGTCAGCATATTGACTCAAAAATCTGGTTCCTCATTTTACTGACCTCGGAAGGATGGAAGGCTGAGTCAACTTTGAGCAGTGAGAATCAAACTCCTGGTTGTGGCCAGAATCAGCCTACAATACTGCATTCTAAATACTGTGCCACCATGACTCATAAGCTATGAGGTTAAATGCCTGATCATAGAATCTGACTATTCATGAATATTTTTCAAGGAAGATAACCCAATGGAGATAATTACACTCATTGACAAGACTGAAACATTTTTAAAGTTTTAAAGTGGCTCAGACAAACATTTCTGCAATTCACTGAACCATAAGATGCAGGAGGAAAGAGGTAAAACAAAATCAAACTTGCAAGATTATCTTATTATAGCCAATTTTAATAAAGGTAAATGTAAACATCTTGTGGAATTGATTTCATCATTTGATCTATGTAGTTAGATTGACACACCTGAACCAGAATATGAATAATCAAGACTGAACCCATTATTATATATTTTAGAGGTCATCCTATGGATTTAACAAAAGGCCATGGGATATCTGGAAATATATAAATCCATTAGCCCACCTCTTATATCCTGCATCTCTGGGAAGAATGCTATTGTTTAAAGGAAATATGAGAAAGGAATCTCTAATAGAATTATTCATGTGGAACTATGAATGAAAAAATGAAGGTCATGTTCTCAAGTCAATAATAGGTAATAGCAAGCACCTATTTTCTGAACTAAGTGCAATTTCTTAAACTATTGATACTGTGTGTCATTGTCTCCTCCCCTCCTTCTTTAATTAAGAAATTATGAATCTATTTTAAATATTTGTATCTTGCCTTTCTAGATCAAACTCCTGCTGGTGATTAGTCCTCACAAATAAATCTAATAGATATTTAATTAGTGAAATAAGCAATTAAGTAAATATTGTAGCAACATTAACAGAAAAAATGCAGAAAACGTAACCCCAGTAAAGATCTGTTAAACCCTTGGAAAATTTTTCTATCTATCTATCCATCCATCTATCATGTCACAAGCAACAGTTCATTGCTGTCCTTCACTGCTATAATGTTCTTTCTAGAAATTGTTCTATAGCTATAGTTGCAAGTTCGCTGCTGCGCCTAATGGACCATTATTTAATCCATCAAGGGGCCTGAAATGCTTTTTTTTATATTTTAACCAGATTTACTGGTTAATTTGCAACCATTACACAATGCTTGCGTATGACTTGAATATTGGCAAATGACAACTAGAGTCATCGGACTTGGTCTTGACTCAGCAAAGTCCTCTTTAAGCAATTAAACAAAGTGCTCAAGATAATTGAAGAGATTAAAGCCTCATCCTTTTGTAAATTAAAAATCCACTGGTGAGCCCAGGAATCCTAATTCTGAAAAATAAAGCATAAAGGCTGAAGTCAGTCAACTCTTGTGTTAAATGATATCCTGTGGCTAGAACCCAGCATGGATCACTATACATGTAGGCACAGCTGTTGAATGCAGTGGGTTTAATTCAACTCCCTTTTCCTAGCCATTAATCTAGAGGGCAAATCGCATACCAAAATTTGTTTCTAGCCTTGAATTGCCTTAACTGGGCATAAATGGCACCTGATATACCAGAGCTTTACTGTTGACTTAAAGCTTATTCAAGCTCTCTCTTTCAAGCTCCTTTTCCCCAAGATGCTGCATATGTAAATAGTATTTCCATATTAAAAATTCAACCTTAGTCATGTTTACTTCAAATCTGCAAAGCTCATCCATTATTAGGTATTGCTATATCACTCAGAAACATGTCCCAAATGCTGGCAGTAAGTCTCAATGACATATGCAGACATATAGTGTGTGTGTATTCTCTCTCTCTCTCTCTCTCCCTCTCTCTCCCCCTCTCTCTCTCTCTCTCTGTATATATATATATATATATATATATATATATATATATATATATATATATATTGCATTTGGTATCATAGACCAACATAATAAGTAAAAAGCTACTGGCTACAAAAAAACAGTGAACAAAATGAACCTTTAAAAGTTAATGACTTAAGGGGGCTTTTACAATTGTAAAAAGTATGTTGGGGCTTACCCTATTTGTCATTAACACATATTCTGAAGGCTTGGCTAATATAATGTGACACAAAATTAGTCAAACACAATTCATGCAATATTGTTTAATTTTACTCCTCATTTAACTTGGTTTTAAGCAAAATCATTATGCCACATGATAGCGTTGACATGAACAAGAAATATTTTATAATAGTCTCTGCATTTAGAAATGAGTTATTAGAAGCTGCATGCCGAACACATTCTTAACTATGAAAACTATAAAGCTAATAGCTTAATCATATTTTGACAACATCTACATACTTTATGCATTATTTACAAGAAAGATATAAAAATGAAATCACTGTACTTCTCACGCCATACTTCACAGTCATAGTTAACTGGTTAAAGATGTAACACATTTATCTTCCAGAGCTTTGTATTTGCATAGGAACATTTGCATATCCTGTTGAAATGTGATCTTAATGTAACATTTAATCTTAGCGCTTTACCTCCAATGTGTGTGGTATACTCATTAAAATAATAATAATAATGGTAAAAGTAAGCCTGCTAGATGTATGTGCTTCAATCATCATTTGTATGAGGACCATAAAGGATGACTGAGGAAAATGCTTACATGAATTAATTCCTTGTTTTCTGTATTTTATTTTAAAGTTTAAAGAAGTTAGAATCATTTGTTAGGCATATCAGTTTTACGTGTTTCTTATGGACTTCAAGCTGCCATTTAAATAATTTGAACTAAGATTATCTAATCTTGCCTGCATTTGCAAGTTAAACAAAGTCACATCTGTTCACACTTGTATAGGAAACTACTTGGGAAAGCCTGGATTGTAAAATCCAAAATCATCCTATAAATAGATCCTGGCAAACCATTTCTGCAGTGTTTTCTCAATCTTGGCAACTTTAAAAGAAGTCCACATGTTTTAAAGTTGCCAAGGTTGAGAAACACTGCTATAGAGAAAACGTCATAGATAATATTTATATTTTAACTAGCAGATGTAAACTTCAATTGTGTGAAAGCTTCTCACTGGAAGTACTGTTAATACAATGCATGAATCAAGTTTTTAAAAATGCAGAATGAATATTGCTTTAAGCATTTGGACAAAGATAACCTAAATGTCTACAATTATGACATGTAACACTTAAGCTTTAATTTAAATGTGAGTAGTAAAGCTTCCTGGAATATTTACCCAAGTACAATTCCCTAATTGTTTTTTTATCCTTGGTTGCTGCGTTAGCTTTGTGAAGCATGATAATACCAGGAACAAGAAAAGGATGTCCGATTCAATCTGGATTTGCTTCTGATAATTTCAGGAATGAATCAGAGATTGTTGCTTGATGCCAAGCAATAATGGTTAACTTATCTGCCCAGTTAAACTCAGCTTATTATCTCTCGAGAAAGTACTGAATTCACTTTCTTTTCTTATTGTATCAAAGAATTCTGTGTGCATACAGTAATTGGCTTTTCTTTCCCATTTCACTGGGAAAGGCAGAGTGTTGAAATTTCTCTGACCCACAAATGACCCCCTGTTGACCTCAAAGGACTACTTTGTCTTTTCAGTCTCACTGGTGTGCCTCCTGGGCATAGTCAAAATTGTATCTGGTGATTCCATGATGTGGCCAACTATCTACTAAGGACTGAACTAACAGCACTATGTTCAATTAATTCTGGGAACACGGGATGGCCTTGAAACACAATCCCAGGTGAAGAATGATTTTTTTTTCTCTCTCTCTCTCTGCAGATCTTTAATAAACCCTGATCATTGAAACGCACAAAAGCATGCAAAAGACATGCAAATAAAAACACATTAAGGCATAGAGGTGGGATTATACCTAGTGCAAGTTAGACATTAGAAAGAAATGGAGGCAGCCTATTTTCCAGATGCCCTTAGTAAATAGCGATTTGGGAACGAAATTGCAAAAAGGAAAAGACCAAAGTAAACAGTACCAGGGCAAATGTACTGAATGGCAGAGCCAGTGTACGTGCAAAGAAATGCTGTATTGAACTTTTAGTTATTTGTTATATTATCTGCACTACTACAATGTTTGGCTGAGATTGCTCTTGTAAAGGTCCTTACCGAGGTAAATAAAACTGTAGAACCTTAGAAACATTGTATTATTACGGCCGCCAAGCTAAGGTGTATAGTCCAGGAAATATCTCTCTGAGGAATAAATTACGTGTGATGAGGGCCAAAAGAATACAGCTCCTGTTTCACGAAGTCTTCCAGGCAAAAGCAGAGATTTGGCAGTTTTAGCATTGCTTTCAAGACAATACACGTACACCAAAAACATTATTCTTCACAGAGGACCCCAGAGACTTTCCCAATCATCTGGACGCTCAAAGATATTCCATAACCTCAGATTCTACACAGATCTTCTTTATTAATTTTAATTTGTCATCAATAACCTGACAGGCTCTCTTCAGCAAGAAATACTGCATTAACCGTTTCACTCATTGTGGCAGCTATTAAAAATGTGATAATGATTAGCAGTAATGAGGTCAAATAGAATAATGTGAGTATACGTTGCTACTAGCAAAATATAACACAAGAGGATTTATTATGTTCACTAGCTGAAATGTAATTTAAGAACAGGATATTGCCACCTGCAATAGAGTCTCATAGAGTTATCCAGATCATTTAGCCATGTCCTGCTAATATGTTTAATTTGCTTTACCGTCCCTTGCATTTTAAATAATTTAAATTGCTATTGCTATGAACTTTATGTAAACATAAAGATATAAATAAATCCTTCAGATGATCATCAATTCAGACAATAATAGGGTATAAAAGCTCACTGTATCTAGCAAAGCACAGCCATACATTATACTATGATTTATTGATTAAAAATGCAATTTTCTTACCTTAAAATGAATTAAAACTCCCCCTTTATTTCCAAGGTGAATAGCTCACATTCTTCCTGAAACTGCAATCCAAAGTACATTTGAATAGGTAAGTCTATTTTGGAGGATATATCTAAAGGCTTAATTAGAACTTATTCAATAAATAATTGAAGAATTCTGCTTTGTGCAGAATGAATAAACCTTTCTTAAACTAAACATAACCCTAATGGATATTGTAGGGCGATGTAGAAGAAGAGCAACCAGAGCTGGAAGGGGAAAGTTAAATGTGTCATTAGCTTAGCCTTAGAGTTTTTATGTTGCCATAAATTATCCAAGTTCAGGCCTCCTTAAATTCTGTTAATCCTTATTTGGTGCAAATTCAGTCTTTCTGAACTGCAGCTTAACATATGGCCCTGATACTTTGCGCCTGACAGGTGTGTTTTAAATCTAGAGATTCGATTGCATACATAGTGTTTATAATATTTAAACACTAATAGTACATAGTAGCACACTCTTATTTATATGACTTTGCATAATTTTTCATCTTAGTTTATTATGTATTTATTTGATCAAAGGAAAAGCTGC
This sequence comes from Bungarus multicinctus, assembly GCA_023653725.1. Taxonomy (NCBI): domain Eukaryota; kingdom Metazoa; phylum Chordata; class Lepidosauria; order Squamata; family Elapidae; genus Bungarus; species Bungarus multicinctus. Next base: position 68,217,985 of record CM042844.1, read on the forward strand.
CCTTCTCAACAAGTTTTTGATTTTTGGTAAACTGAAGGCTCAGTTTGTTTCCCCACAATGGAAGGTAATATGGATTTATACTTTATAGCTGTTTTAAAATGATCAGATCTATAGATAATGATTTAAACCTGAAACTATTTGCTGGGATGAAGATGATACAGAGGTTACTATTTAGAATCAGGAAAACTTTTTGTAGGGAGATTAATAGCTGGGATGAGGTATCCCTATAGCAACTATTGCATCAGGGGCTTTGACTAGTATGTCTCTGTTGCAAAAGAACACCAGAGCCCATGTTTGTTATGGGTTCATATGCTTGGACAAAATCTCTATATTGAGGATATAAATTCTAAAAATAGTTACAGTTATACTACTACTGCATATAGATATATATGAAAACTATTTTTATTTCTATAAGCCACAGACCTCAGAGATACTCTCCTTCGGATTTTAGAATAATAGACTTGACACACTTCTTTGCCATTATAGTCGTATTGAGAAAGGCACTCTTCTGAAAGTATTTGATTTACTTTCAGTTAAAAGTTGAAGCCTAGCTGCCAACATTACTCTTCAGCCTACTGCTATAAATATAGCTATGTCAGAAGTTCAAACATAGCAAATGACAATATATGGCTAAATCCAAACTCAATTCACTTTCGGTAAGTGAGGATATTAGATTACAAAGTAAACATGAATCAAGAAGTAATGAGTACTTAGAAAGTTAATGCTCCAAATCTCAACCAGAAGTACTGTCTTATTCTGCATTGATCAGAATTTGCTCGAGCATTATGTCAAGTTTTGAACCATACAGTTTAAGGAGCATATCAGTTAAGACTGTGGAAAATTTAGAAAGGCTTCCTAAAACAAAATGAATAATGCCTTATACAGTAGTGTCATCTGGCAGTTCTATTAGCTGAAAAGGTTTCTTCACTTGTTTATACCCAATAGGTGCTTCCTAGATGGTTTCTTCTAACTATGAGAACTGCTGGAGCACACAAGGAGGAAAATAATTTGTTTCCAAGGTGCAACCAACTGGAATGGAGCCAAAGGATGGCAACAAAAATTTTCAAATACGAAGACAAGGAATTTCAACTAAGCATTGCAAAATGCTTTCAAATGGTATTACCTGTCTGGAAGGGAGAGGGGTCATTTTCCATGAGAAATTTTTAATCAGGTATTGCCTATCCATCTTTTGAGAATGCCATAGATACCTTGCAGAGCTAAACAAAGCCTTTGTTGAAATTTAAGGTCACTTCCAACTCTGCATTTCCATGGCTACGTTCGCATATTATATTAAGAGAAGGTTTGCTTAATTAGGTTTAGTAAATAAAATATAATTGGATTGATTTGCATAATATGCTATGATGTAAAAGTGTGGTTTAGAAACAACAGTAACTGATTCAGACACTGTACTGGATTACAGAGAAGCAAACTACATCCTAGTAGCATAGAATGATGTGTGACTGCTTTTTTGAGTTTGTAATATTAAATAAACAGAATTCCTTTTCTTAAAAATAATGTAACCTACAGATGAATTTGACATATTGACTGTTCATTTCAGGACCATAATCTAGAGTAGAGACTTTTCTTCCATGATGTTCAGATTGGGCTTTTCTACCCTGACTTTGCTGAATTAAAATATGAGCAAAGATATGGTGTGATAATAAACCTTAATTATCTCAATGAATATGAACATTTTATAAAGAAAGCTCTTCTATCTTCTCCAATTCTGACTAAAAGAAACATTGTTATTAAAATTTATCTATTGTAGAATAAAAGCTGAAGTAAAAGACAATTTTTAGTAGATCCCAGAGTTGGAGAGCCAAACCTATTATTATAGTTGTGCTGCTGCTGGTCTTATGTTATTAAAGCGGTCAGGTGTATGTCCATAGAAGTAATATTATTCTAGATGGTCACCCAGTCCACCAGACATTTAGACTGGATTTGGCATTTTTGTCCACGTATTCAGACTTTTCCAAGGACCTGAGATAGGCACGTACTACTGTTTAATGATATTAAAGATATTTTTTTCCCAAAGTTTTATTATTTCTTAGACAATCATACACAAACACAACATAAAAGCATCAAGCCATCTTCCACTTAAGTACATACAGTGTGTCGGTTGGTTTACAAATTGTTTTGTGCATCCACTGAGTAGTCATCACTTACAATTACTTGTATATGTTCTCATATTATCTATCAAATATTCCTAAATACATTAATATCATTGTTAATCATTTGACTATACTATTATTTGTTCATGTTATACAAGATAATCCATATTTTAGTTGATTTATTTTATGATAATGCATATTATCATCCCAAATCTATCCCATAGTTATGATAATACATCTTTATATATTCTTTATATTCTAAAATTCTACATATTTTATTGTCTAACCATTGATAAAATAAATATTGTCACAAGATGTTACCTGTTCCCAGTAAAATTGCCTTTTGCAAATGAATGATGGTGATTTTGTTAATGCTGATAATGTTAAAGTGGTCTCCAGAGGGCTGGGGATTGCACTAGTGGCGGGATTCAAATTATTTTACCACTTTGTGGACGTGGCTTGTGAGTGTGACTTGGTGAGCATGCTTTGCCCAACCCCTGTGTGCAGCTTTCCCCATACCAGCTGAGACCTGCAGCGCCAATCAGCTGAGAGGATAAAGAAGAGAAAAGCGCAGGGCTGGGTGGGAGGGCCGATCCTGCACTTTTCTCTTTGTTTTCCTCTCAGCTGATTGTCAGAGGATTTTTTTCCTCCTCTCAGTTGATCATCAGCTTTTTTTACTACTGGTTCGACCAAACCGGTCCCAACCAGTAAAATACCACCATTGGATTGCACCCAAGGCACTTTTTTAGCAATGTCCACTATCCAAATATTTTTGTCTTTCTTATCAACTATTGTTAAATCTGGAATGTTATGTTGTAAATGTTTCACTGAATTTTAAAGTCACAGAGCATTATAGCTTCTTCATTTCTATTACTTTGTCTATTTTGTGGTTCCGCCAGTTCTTGCTTGCAGGCAAGTGATATTCAATGCACCATTGATGCTTCTTTGTCATGCTATTGTTTGTAATCAGTCTGGCTCGTGATTGCCCTGAATCAGCTAAGTAGACAGTCCACTACTGTTGTTGTTGTCTTCTTTGCAGAGGCAGTATCTGCTCTTTATCACTGCCTTCTCAATTCTGACTTTTTATGCATTTGTTATTAAGGTTTAGTCTTGTGCAGACAAAATTATTTTTTCCTTCAAATTTCTTGCTCTTATCCATTGCCAGGTCTTGTTATCTGCTTTCTGGCTTTTTAAAAAAAAAAACCATATTGTGCTTTGCCTTATGTTTGTTTTCTATTCTTTATTTCGTTTTTCTTACAGGCCAGTTTGGTCTCTTCAACGTTTAGTAAGCCTTCGTGATCTACTAGCTTTAATGCATCTTCTTCATTGTCCTCCTCCTCCTTCTCTTCCTCCATAAATAAAGTATTTAGTTCTGTTTGTGAATCATAAAGGCCCAAATTTATTTTAGCCTCCATGAAAGAATATAAAAATATTGTAATATAAGCAGAATATATATTTGCCATTATTGGAAGGTTTTACTGAAAAGGCTTTTAAAAATCTTTGCACTATATCTTTTCCAAGTCTCATTGGACACTTCCAAAGTACAAAGTTCAAATATCCTCTCTTACAAAACCCAAATAAACAATTCCATGACTTGGGAGTACATATAGATGAGAATGTTAAATCATATTCAAACTATATATAGAGCATGTGTTATAGTGTGATTTCTTTCTATTTTCCCTAGCAAAACAATGGCTGGAGTTACTTTGCTTAAGGAAACCCCAAGGGAGTTGGGTTGCTTAAGCCTCTTTTGTATTTCTGTAAACAAGTAACAGCCTTCCAAGCCTGCTGTTCATGTGATGTAACAACAACTCACGACTTTACATACTGAGCTAAATTTGAATTGATGATAGGTACAATGTTTGTAATTCTACATCAAGCGGCACTTGTGTCTGGCATTTATTTGTGCTGTTATTCTGGCAGGTTCTTCTACAGAGTCTTCTCATCTGATATGTCAAGTCTACAATCAAAGCAGAATAGTGAATTCACTTTTACAGTTAGGTGAGCTGAATGCTATTACCCATGTATTTGTCACAACCCGCAGATCCCAGTCTGTAATCTGCCATCTGGATGGATGCTACAAAGTTAAGAGGCAGGGACATGCATTTCTCAGTAACTACCTGCTGTCAGCTGTTATTTTAAGGATCCTGTGATTTTCTTTTATTTTGACTAGGGAAAAAAACAAGGCAGCTCCAGTAATAAAAAGGCATATCAACCAGTCACTTTCTGGCAGATTTGTCACCGGTGCGGATAGAAATAAGGGTTTTTGTAGTTGTTAACAAATGTATACACTGGAATCTAACACTGAAAATCTACCATGGTGTCTCAAAACAATTCTTTTAAGAACGTTGATGTGAAAAAATAAATAATACGCATTCACACAGATACACTGCAGCCTATCGTTCATATATACTATGTCCACTATGGTAAAAATAACACACACATGTATATAGAAGAAAGATAATGTGGTGTAGTGATTAAGGTACTGGACTAGAAGGAGGGAGTTCCAGGTTCTAGCTCTTCCTTAGTCATGGAAGCTGACTATATGATTGGTGCTGACCAATTCATCTATCATAGTCCTAAACTGGGATTATGAAAAATAGTTGTCAATCAAATTGCACTGGATTAACATGTCAAATTAAAGCCTATAACCATGTTGGCGAACCTATGGCACACGTGCCACAGGTGGCATGCAGAGCCATTTGTGCCAGCACGCAAGCCACAGGCAAACTTACCTCACTTCACATGCATGTGTTTCCCAGCTGATTTTCAGCTGGTTTGAGGCCTTTTTTGGCCTCCCAGGCTTGAAGAAAGCCTCTGCAGCCTGAAAATAGGCCCGTTCGTGACGAAATGGGCCTATTTTTCAGGATGCAGAGGCTTTCTTCAAGCCTGGGAGGCCGAAAAAGGCCTCAAACCAGCCAAAAATCAGCTGGGAGGCGCAGTCCAGTAAGGGGCAGGGGATTGCACGTGTATGTGCAGGCGGTCTGGGAGGACACACATTGCATTCTGGGTGCTGACACGCGACTGCGTGTGTGCTAACGTGCATGCAATTTTTGGCACAGGAGCCCAAAAAGGGTAGCCACCACTGGCCTATAATCTTCACTGAAAAGGTTTTTATCCTTCAGTGGATTGATTATCCATCATTTATTATTGGTCAGTCATTCTGCCTGCCTGCCTATCTATCTACCTACCTACCTACCTACCTATCTCTTGTTGCTGAACTTAATAAATGTATATAAACATTTCAAATTGGTGTCAGGATAGTTACTTTTGTGTGTGAATGCTTCTATATAACAATTGAGTGTATAATTCTCATAAAAATATTGAGTACTAAGCAGCAGTCTGGTAATATAGATTTTTAAACTAAACTAAACTTTAGAGAGTACTTGAGTTAATTAAAATTGAATTCAAGATTCACTAAAGTTGACAAAGATTCTTACTGAATATATATATTATTTGGGCCTGTTCATATGAGTTTCTTTTTAATTAAAAAAGAACAATGTAAAGAATGAACATGTATAATCAATTACATGGAGAGATATTAATACTGTCAATAGTTACTGGAAATGGAGAAATGCTACTCAAAGGTGCTAATATGAGATCTGCATACTCTCTGGATTTACCCGAGGATCAGGCAAGGGCAGGTAGCCATAGTAATGAGTTAGTTGCATTTTGTATCCTAGTCTGTCTTTCCCTCCAACAATTATGAGTTTAAACTGCTGATCAACCAAAGACAGTAAAGGATATTATTCATTTATTCCAGGATCTAGAAAACAGCTATTGTATCCTATCATTTGTCGTTCTCCATTGTACTGCTCTTGAATTAGCCTCATTCAAAATCCTCGGAATTCTTCCCGAATCAAAGCAGAACTGGTCTCCAAGCATCTCTAGCATCTTCAAATCAATTATTGGTTTGGATATCTCAGAACATGAGTATAAAAATATACTGGCATCATCAAGGTTGCTTCCCCCCCCCCCCCCAATTTGATTATAGATCAAGAGGCTAGTTGTAGTGGAAACTCTTATCTCCTTGAGATTCTAACATATAATTAAAAAGCTACATGAATGTCTATAGATGTCTATACTAGTCAGAATATGGTCATTTCACAGTCAAACTCAGAAATAAGAGTTTTGAATTAATTATAAGAATCCTTCCTGTGGGAAAATTCTTTTGTTTTGAGTGCTTTAAAAATCTTTTTAAAAGAACCAACATGATAGGATGGGACTTTGAAGGTTGGACATTACAGAACAAGAAGGAACTAAAGATTGCAATTAAAGGAGAAGAATATTTAAATCTAACTTACTAATACAGAATGGAGCAAAATACTTTAACATTGGATGTATTGAAGGATATCTGTGAACAATGGAAGCAAAAGTTAACTTAAGAGTGTCTGCCTTTATAGATAGACTGTGTTTAAAAGATGTTATGAAAAAGGAACAAGTTACACTGGACAAGACTATGACAGATCTGAAAATGGATTTTAAGATGACAGGCTACAAAAATGATACGGAAAAGGATGTTACATTAAATATACCAATAACTTCAGTCAATATCTTAATAATTAAAACGGATATGCAAATAACAAACTAAAATAGTGGCCTGGATAATGTTCCCATATTGGATTTACAAAGGATACTTGTTAAAGCTTCAGAGAATTTTATGAAAATGGAACAAAGAAAAAAGAGATCAAGATTGTTAAAAGTAAAAGGAATATAAAATTGGTTTATTTGATTAAACTGTGATATCTCATTGTCTCTGATAACCCTTAATGAACTTTTGCTGAGCATGACTGAGTGATAAGGCTTTAAGGATTTATAAATAAGAGATGAAAAATGGGAAGAAGTAATTATTTGTTGCATTTTAAGACAAGTGATGTTACTAAAATATTATACCTGTTGTGATATAATTTCTTTATATATGTATTTTCTTTTTATTATATTATTTTTTCTTTTGTTTTCTTTTCTGCACTTTGAATTTTTCCTTTTTATTCTTTTTTTAATTTGCATTACTTTTTATCTTTTTACTTGTAATTTTTAATAACATTATAAATAAAACAAATCCTGTTTGAAATCAATTGCATTTAGAAAACTGCTTGAAAAACTAGGTTTTCATCAAACTAGACGCTAAACTAAATTCTTCCCAAGCCAAATTTTCTACCACATATATTTTCCCAGTTGTCTTTGTGTTTGGCATCCCCAGTTGACAGAAACTAAAAACGACAAATTAAAGATTAGATGAGTAAATCGCAACTTTTAAATGCAGGCCTACAACAACAAAGTTGCCCGTGAAAATAACACAGTAGGGAGTCTGTGTTTATTGTGTTACTATGACAGGTGGTAAGGATGATTTTTTTATTTCTGACTGTCAGGTCCAGAAAAAGAAATTTAAGACAGGAATATCCAGTGGTACAAGTATGAATACAGTGTGGAGGGAAGGGAGTCAGTTTCAAATTATCTCATAATGCTTTCATAAAGCAAACACAGCAATAGTGTTTGCTTAAAACCATACAGCTCTTCTGATAAGTCAAGTCCTCATATCATGAATCATATTCCTTTATAATCCTCCAGAATGATGGGTCAGTATGAATAGCCCTATTTACAGAAAATTAAGTTTGTATGGTGTGTTTAAAGTTAAAGAAGACTCATTCCAGGAAGGAAAGTAATTAGCAATTGGTTTCCTTGGACAGAAAAGTTGTAGGGCACAGCAAATAAGGGGGTTGCCTAATTGTCCAGTGGCAGTGTATAATCTGGTGTGAAAATGTTGCAAGTTGTGACCACTCTGAGTCCAGACAGGATTTACTTAAACTAGCTTGTAGACAAGTTTGGATGAGCACAGGACAGCAGCAGTTTAAATGATAAATGTGGATATGCCCTTTGTGTATTATCAGATTGAAATTGGACACATTTTGATAAGCAGCTTAGCCACCAAGTATACCTATCACATAACAATGGAAATAATGCAGGATGCAAAGCAGCCAGAGGTGTTTATATGTATGGTTGTACAGTATATATAATTCTGAGCTGGAAAGGAGAATCTGTCTAGGAGACATAAGATATGACATTTTACCAAATGTAGATGATTTGCATTCTTGTTTTCAGGATAATTTATTTCAGATATCCCATTATTGGCATTATTTTTTTGTGAGTGTAACTCTACATGATTGCAAAAAATGATATAGCCAAGCAAAAATTCAGCATGGTTTTGCTTTTGCTTTTTCTTGTTACAGAACTCACGTCATGAAGCACAGGTCAATTTGCTCGTCATGCTCAGAGTAGTGGGTTCCCAGCCAAGCCTATTGATGCCCAAGTTAATGGTATAATCTTCTGAGACAGTAATCTTATAGCTTTCCTTGGCCAAGACTGCACTGGATCTTTGTGAGAAGTAAAACCAAAACAAATGGGTGGCTTTATACTTTTTAAATAAAGAAGAGTCAATGTGATCTCCCAAGCATTTATTTTTTATTTTTTCCTTTTGGTACAATTACAGTTTGATGATACTTCTGAAGAGCAGAGGTGGTATTCAGCAGGTTCTGACCAGTTCTGGAGAACCAGTAGTGGAAATGTTGAGTAGTTCGGAGAATCGTTAAATATCACCTCTGACTGGCCCCATCCCCATCTGCCTCCCAGGTCTCATCTGATCGGCTGGGTCTTCTTTTGTTGTCCTGAACAGGCGAGTGGAGCTGGAAAGCAGGTTAGTGGGGTGGAGAGGGATTGGGATTTTGCAGTAACCTTCCCCCTGGCGTGGGTGGGAATGGCAATTTTAAAGTAAACTTCCTCTGCCACACTCACCAAGCCACGCCCACAGAACCAATAATAAAAATTTTTGAATCCCACCACTGATGAAGAGGCTCTGAAACCAGTAGCCCACACTCCAAAAGCCTCCAGAAATAGGTAAGGGAGGGAAAGAACAAGAAGAAAATATTATAGCAATGGCTTCCTACAGCTCTTCTCCCTGTTCCTCTACAAAAACATACAATTTTTTTCTTCCAAAACGTTATTCAGAAATCCACTTCCTTTCCAATATTGTAGAGTGCTGTAACTTTCTGTGCAGCTGAACACTCTGACAGGCTAATTAAATATTTACTTCCAATCTCTGATGCAACTATTGAACTACTCATGAATAGTTTCTCTAAGCAAAGACATATCCCAGCTGCAGGCATCTGAAGAAATTCACATGGCAATTATAGAGCTCTCTTGCAAATTCTGAGGGGAGGATAGAGTGTTGCAACCTTGCATGAACTCTTTAGACCAAAATTGACTATCCAACAGTAGAAAAAGGATGGCATCGTGATCACATCGGTACAGGGAAAAAGATGTAAGTCAGAGTTGCTGAATCATGCATTTATTGGCTCAGTGTGTATCAATACATTTTTCTTTTAGGAAGGATGAGCCCAGGATATTAACTTGTTTTAGGAAGGATGAGCGCAGGATATTAACTACCGAGGCTTAGATATTGGAGAAGATTCCTGACAATACCATGGATGGATGCCAAGAAAACAAACTAATGGATCATTGAACAAATCATTCTGGACTTTTGATTAAAAGCACAAACGACCAGACTCAAATTATCCTACCTGGACATATTATGCAAAGATCTTGCTCTTTAGAAAAGGCTTTAATGCAGGGAAAGAGAGGAGGAAAGAGAAGAAGAGGATGACCAGCAGCAAGTTGGATGGTCACAATTACAATGGCAATACGTGCACCACTGGGACACCTGGAAGGACAAGTTACAAATAGATCATCATGGAGAAATTTTATCTATGTGGCTGATGGGAGTCCACATTGAGTTGATGATATATAATATCTCTCCCTCTCCCTCTTCCTCTCTTTCTCTCCTTCTCTCCTTCCCTTCCTCCCCTCCTTTCCTCCCCCAATAAACACACACACATGCACATACAAACAAATTGATTCACCATACCAGATTTTTTCTTCTAATAGATCTTTGTTCCTGCATCTTACTAGGATGGTTGTGGTAACAAAGAAACATCTGGTGAAGTCATGGCAGCAACCTGATGAGCCTCTTTTCTGATTTAGCAGATTAGAATATTTAATTATGGGGTAGAGGAAGCACTGATACAGTCAGCTTCATTACAACTGAAATCTGAGGCTAAATGTCTAACAAGAAAGCAATCTCTTATTTCTATTTAATTTTCTAGCACTGCTAAACCAGAGAAGAAAGGCTATTGTTTTCAGAATCCGTTTTTCAGCCTTTACACTCTCTAAAGATGACATTCGTGCTCAGCCTCGTTGGGGAATTCACATCAAACTCTGGTTCATAATTTATGTAATGACATATACTTGGACACTGATTAGCTACCTTATCAGCCCTGTAATAAAGGAAGCATAACCCCTAGTTTATCATTCATTTATCTGAAGTCATTTTGAATAATATCACAAGATTGTAATGTAATCATTATGCTGTACAGCATGTGTGGGCCAGAATCCTACACTGTCAATGTCAGAGGACTGTCATAGTTCATACTACTTAATTTGCTCACTTCTTTCACATTTATGAAATTGGAGTCAACAGTCTAGTGTAGCATAATATTCTGGATGAGGCACTTATACAAATTGTTAATAAGATGTTCAAGTGAGACTACAGGAAAGACAAAAAAGAGTGGATTGGAGATGTGGGGATGAATATTCTATGGTGATGAATATTTTTTCTCTATAGAATATTCTATAGAATATGGGAAAATGTTAGGATTTTATGTAAGCATGTATATTTGAGAGCACTGGTCCAAGAAAACAAATTATACACATGAGTATGATTCATAAATTTGCCCACTCTGCAGAAAATGTTTGGATCAATGGGTACGTGTGTGTGTCTGGGTGTGTCAGTGACATACAGTCATACTCATATATATGAATGAGAGTTGGTATAGTTATATATTAAAATGATGGATTAGGAGCAAGCACCACCAGTTTCTAGTCTACATTTAGGCATGAAAGCTGCTAAGTGAGTTTGAGCCAGTCACTCAATTCTACACAGAAAAATAATGGGATGTTGCCTTTACCACCATCAAACATCCATATCTGCTTATCCTAGGTCCTTGGGAAGGACTCAATGGGTGGATAAAGATATCAGATCAAGTTTGAATATCTGGCTGACTGTGCAACGAACCATAATAAAGATCTATCAATACGGCCTGGACCAGCATGGTAGACTGTGATCCATAATCTTTAATGAAGAAATCTTCATTTTGCAGTAGATTGATTTGGGCTGATAATAATAACAACAGGCACATCACAGTGGCACACATTAAATCCATAAACTTAATTGATAAAATTATTCTGTGACATTTTATATAATTCTCATCCAGTATTTGACCCAACCAGAAAAATATGTCCTTTAATATTTCCTTCCTTCCTTCCCTAGCTTGTCCTATAAAAAATATCAAGCTATTATTTGGACTCACAAGCATACATAGAAAAAAATAGTAAATTAATTTATTCTGGCAAACCTGAAATAAAATTGAGCTAGCTAAGTTTTGCTGATGGTTTTCAACCTAGCCATTCCAAAATAGTATAACAAATGTACCAATAAAAATTATGACACAATTAATATTTGTGTTTTGGAAGCTGAATAGATTTAGTACCCATATAAACAAGCCTGAACAGCAAGTATAACCCTAAACAAATGGAAGATCTAGACTGCAGAAATGTTCAGAAATAATGATTATGATTCAATATAGCACATAGTTGTATATTAATTATAGTTACAAGTAGTCCTTGCATTACAACAGCTATCTGGTTATTATTGTAAACCCAAGATATGCTGGTCGTTAAGCAGGAAGTGGAGAAAGTTCCAGATAAGGAGTGCAGAAGTCCAGCAGTGGGGTGGAAGGCCATGAAAAGTCTGGTGCAGACTATGTGCCATTGGGGGGTTACTGCAGTGCAGCACAAGCTTAAGTTCAGGGAAAGTGAGTACAGAATGCACGCATGCATGCAAGCATGAGGAAATAGAGAAAGAAGATGTGGGGTGTTTTTGTACAAACACAGAGAGGCCCAAAAAGCCTGGGAACACAGACTGGAGAAAAAGGATGCTGATTGTTCATGTAATCATGGTGATGCTGCAGAACTTTGAGGACCAGGTGTAAGTCCATTTTCTTCAGTGCCATCATAATGTAGAACAATAACTGAATGACTGATCATAACTTGATGATCTTTGTTGAACAATGGTAATTGGATTTGACAACTCTGTCATTAGCATAAAGCATGGCAAGAAGATTAATACCTGGTCCTCAAAGTTGCGGCCTTTGCAGAGTTCCCATAGTCATGTGATTACCATTCTGGTATATGGCAACCGGCCTGAAATTACAACAGTCATGGTGTTCCATGGTTACATGACTGCCATTTGTGACTTTCTCTGCTAACTTCAAATAAGTCATGGGTATCAAACTCGTGGCATCACGTTACCATCATATGACATATTGTGATGTTTTTCCCCTTTGAGGAGTTGGGATAGGCGTAGCCTGCACATGAGGCATCTGGTCTGTGGGCCGCCAGTTTGACACCCTTGTAATAAGTCAACAGTGAAGATGGTAGGCATTCACAAATGGCATTCACATGACGTTGTGTCTAATGACTGTACAAGATTTGCCTAACAAAGACAGCTGGGATTGCTGGATTTCCATCACACCAAAAGCCAGAGTTTGGATCACATTTCTATAAGGAGTCCGCAACAGCTGCAATTTTGAGGACTAGGTGTAAATCTTCTTGTTCCACACCATTGTAATTTTGACTACTTACTGAATGAATGGTTGTTAACCAATAATTCTCTTTATATGATTTAAATACTTGTGTTTTAGTTCAATATAACACGTAGATAATAAGTTGCTTTGCTAAAGTATACTTTCTCTTTTTTTGTCTCTCACACATTATACACATATCAAATGTAGACTGCAGAAATTCTTGCCTTGTCACCTATCTTTCTAGAATAGGTCAAGATGAAGATCCATGCAAATAACAAATAGTACAGATGAAAGAGAAACAGAAGGTTTACCATGAGGAGGGAATGATTGGTCATCCGTCCCACAGTAGCACTTGTTCCTTATTGAAAAGTCTAATGTGTCTCTGAACATATAGGCAGATATACAGTACATGCAGGTACCTCATGATGTATATTAGGTAAGCTTTTTGAAGGTCATTTAATAGGTTTGTAACAGGTCATATTTGTATTTGGATATCTTAAATGTATTTGCTGAATTATTAAAGTGAGGATGTTCACTTAGAGAGTAAATATCCAGTCCAATTTACTCTACATATTAGCAAGGCAATATTCCAGGCTGACATTTTTTTAAGAGCAGATTTCTTTTTAATGATAACAAAAATAACTACTTATGCTAACTATGTCACCTAACGAGCCTTCTCCTGAACTCTATAAATCTTAGCATAGATTGGAGAAAACCTTTTTAAAAAATTCCAATTGTTCAACTGTCATTCTTCGACTCATACATTTTTCTGATGCTAGTTTTCAAATATGCATTCCCCAATGTACTCTTCCCCATAAATAAATAAATAAATCCATATGCAGTACTCAGCAATGTAATTTTTCTGAGTTTTTTTTTCTTCCAATTTTTGATATGGCAAAAGTAAACACTCTCCAGATTTCATTCATAGCAATGTAACATGAGTGTCTTAAAGGTCTGGTAGAGCAGGGCACAAAAATCAACCACAATTAAAATTGTGGTTAAATTATTTTACATATAAATAATTTAATAGGGGTGAGTGAGCCCTATTGAATCTATTCACTCTTGAATCTGCTTCTCAGCTCTGTTTGAAATCATTCAGATCAGTTATACGTTTGCACTTTCTCTACGAGCTGTGTGGTTCCCTGTATAAATTTATGGCAGGCATTACTAACTATTACTGCTTCTCTGTCATAAGTAAATAATTACCTTTATGAAGTATTACGAGATGATGTCTTTCATGAAGAAACAAAACAAAAAAACCAATTAGATTAGTCACCTTTAAAATGTAAGACAGTAAAAATAAATGAGGATATCAATCTTGTATCATGCTATAACTCATGTGTAATTTAATCCTATTTAAGCTTTATTCCTATATAAATAGCAAAAGCAAATTCATTAATCCCATGTTTCTGCACAATTTTTTTTTTCAATCAAGAAATTTAGTGACAAAGTTGAGGTTTGTCTTCTGGCATTATTATTTTGGTGGGGGAAACAATTTATAGTGTACAGTTTATGAGATAATTATTGTTGTTGTTAAGAATAAAACCAACCCCTGCAGGAGTTGTGGTACAATGAGCACGCTTGGATTCTATCCTTGTATAGTTTGACATTTGGAACATTTGTTAGTTAATGTCAGATTGTGATGAAGATAAAATAATAATAAACAACAGCAACTATATCAAGCCTTCAGAGTGGATGATTAAAAAAAATAATGGAGGTTGAAATGCACTTAACAGCTGGAATAATATCTAGGTTGGGTAACTGCATGCAAAAATTGGAAATAAAACTGAAAAACTGCTATTCATTTAAGCAACACATGGTACATAAAACAAGTCAGAGCACAGCTGGATGGACACATATATAAATATGAGTGGAATAAACAAAGAACTTTCTTTTGCGATGCAATAGGAAAAGCACAGTTCTATAGAGTAATGAGAAAAATGTAATTTGAATCTTATTAGCAACTGAAAATAATATGTGAGAGGAAAAAATTCAGAAACTATCGGCCACAGATTGTCTGCTTCTAATGATTATTACTAAATTGCACCACACATACATATAAGCTCTCCCATGAAGACTCTGCTAAATGAAAGATGCTGGATGAATAATGTAATTTTAGGATTTGTCATCATAAATCAAGAAGCTCATTAGTCCATGTTGGCTGGAGATCCTGGGATTTGAAGTCCAATATATCTATAAGGCAATAGCCTGGGGAAGACCCAGCTAAACCCACAATTATGTTTGACAGAAATGCAAAATGGGAATCATCGTCCTTATCTTAATCCTGCCTTTGATCTTCATTTTTCTTCCCTTTTCACCCACCGTGGAGGTACTAGTCAAGGCTAGAAAATGTTTTTTTAAACTTATTCAGCATCTTCCTCCACCAAACCTACTATAACCACCATAGCACCAGAAGGAAATAGGATATGCTACATTTGAGGAAGAGCCAGCCTAGAGACCAAAGTCAGGGACGAATTCAAACTGGGAAGACAGTCTGAAAATGTGAAGTATTAATCATACCTGCACTGATTAATTATAGTTTAGATTTTACCCAATACCTTACAAAATGTATCAACTTTACTAGTTTGCAATGTACGCTCTTCTAACAAAAAGGTCCCCCACTCAAAAAAAAAAAAAAGACAACCTATTGGCCAAAGAAACACAAGATGGTGGGAAACAGTTTATCTTCTAAGAGGTTGTGTAGGAGGTTTACTCAGCTATGAAAATGTCCTTAGATACTTCCACCATTTCTCCAAAATGATTACTAATTTGTGTCCAATTTACTGGTTGATTTATTGTCCAATAGGCAGTGACACAGTTAGAATTTTTGTAACTCTTGACTGCCATTTAGTGGCAGATTGGACTAATGCAGAAGTGTCAAACTGGATTTCTTGGAGGGCCGAATCAGGATTGTAGATTGTCCTCCACAGATGAGCCAGAGGGGGAGATGGGACGGATGGCCTCTTGCAGCATCCTGCTGGCCAAAACGGGGCACATGGGGGGCTACCATGAGCCAGTTCTTTGCTATTTCCAGGCTGGCCTTGCAGGTCAGATCTAAGCACTCCGTACACCCAGATCTGACCTTGAGTTTTATACCCCTAGAGTAATGCAACCGATTCAGCCCTTAGATAAGTGTTGTTGGGGAACAGGAGTTGATAAAAACTTTAATAATTTTTGTGTTTAATTAAGTATTGCTACAGATTTATCACTCCAAAGCATAGGAGAGGGGAAGGTGTAGCTGAATGCTGAAACTATACATTATCTGTTTAATGTTATGGTCTACTGTAGGATGAAAATTTAAAAAAAATATTTGAGGAGAAAAAGTGAGGAGTTAGCACTTTCTTCAAAGTATTCATCTACTTGGAAGGGAATTCCTTGCTTCAGTTTACAAAAGCAAAGATTGAATATTTTCGACTACCTTTTCAATTACATGCATTAAACCAGATATGAAGAAGTCAACTTCAAAGCATCATAGAAGAGTTCCTGACAACCAGAAAAACACAGCAGCACAGATTGAAGGAGACGGTCTTACAGCATACCAGCTGGTCTGTCATTTTCACATGTCATGAACTTTCAGATAATAAGTCTTCTATTTTCCCAGGGAAAACATTATTTTCATGTCATGATACCATGGACCAGCTCCAGTCTGCTACAATAGAAGGCTACAAGATGGAGGACATGTCTCCAGCAAACAGTAAGTGGATTGTCTTTGTGCCAACATAAACAGGTTGTGAGTATAACCCCAATATCAGTGATGTGGGTGGAGAATGTGAGACAGGATCTATGTGGGAAATTGATCAGCCTGAAATCAGAGGGCTGAAATTCCAGCCTTCCCTTTTCATTCTCTTTGGAAATTTACTTAATGATCCTAGTTTTACATGTTCTCTTTCACCAGTCCCCAATGTTTACAATTTGGCAGCCTGGGGGGAGGGAGGAAATGGCCTGTGCAAGTGGTGGGCCACTGCTAATTTATTATGCCCACTGTGCACAAAATGTTTGGATCAGTGAGTACGTGTGTGTCAATCACACACAGTCATAGTCATATATATGAATGACAGCTGGTGTGGTTACATGTTAAAATTCTGGATTAGGAGCAAGCAGCCCCAATTTCTACTCCACATTTAGGCATGGAAACTGCTAGGTTGAAACATTTGAGCCAGTCACTCTCTCTCAATTCTAGATAGGAAAATAATGTGATGATGCGTTTAACACCATCAAACATCCACATCTGCTTGTCCTAGGTCCTGGGGAAGGACTCCATGGGTGGATAAAAATTCCAGATCAAGTTTGAATATCTGTCTGACCATGTGATGAACAGGTGAACAGAACAGAACACACCCCCAGCCAATCAGAACACAGCCAACCCCCCCAACCAATCAGAACACAGCCAAACTCCCAACCAACGAGAATACCCCCCACTCAATCAGAACACAGCCAAGCCCCCACCCAAGCAAGTCACACCCCCACTAGTAGTTAAAAGGAAGAAGCAGCTGCAAGCTCACATTACTCTGAGAAGCACAAGGCCGAAGACACAAGCCTGAAGATGATGAATGAGACTTCATCGAAACGTTGCCTAAATATTTCCAATTCTACACGGGAGAAAACCCGAAGAACCAAAGATCCATATGTATGTATGTATGTATGTATGTATGTATGTATGTATGTATGTATGTATTTGTATATTTGTAAATAACTCAAGGGTATGAACATATTTAACAAACCTCATGTTTGTTAACCCGCAACCACAACCCTATGAGATGCATTGGGCTGAGAGAGAGTGACTGGCCCAAATTGACCAGCCAGCTTTCATGACTAAGGCTGGACTTGAACTCATGGTCTCCTGTTTACTAGCCTAATGCCTTAAAAACTAGACCAAACTATCAAAATTACATCTTTATTTCAGACCCTGATGGTATATAATCAAGTTAGAAAGAAAATGTCTGCAAGAACACCATTAATTTCAACCAGAGCTACACATTTTCTCTATTATTGAAACAGAAATATATATATAAAATTATTGATATTAAAAGGGACAGGCTAAAATCACCATTCCACTGGATCATTGAATCAAAATCCCATATCTTCCCTGCATTAAAATTAGTAGAAGTGATTGTTTTAGAGATACATTTGAAATTTTTGGAAATGGATGCAGGTCTCAGTTCAGAGAGGACATTCTTTCTGTGAAAGACACTTTGGGAAAAATTCCACTTAATTTGTATTCTCAGTAAGCTGGAAATAGAATTGGAGCCATAGCTATGAATGAATTTTCATTTTTTTCCCCAAAAATAAAAGCTATCTTGTCTGATACGAGAAAGAGAGAGAGAGACAGAGACCAGGGAGAGAGAAAGAGAATTTGTCTTGTCTCCCTTCTCCTAACTTTTCCCTTTTAAAAAGCTCTTTGTCAATTGATTTGTGGACACTGCCTCTTCTATATGGAAGTCTTACCAGGGTTTTTCTTTTTGTGTCAGATGTTTTCCAGTGCACTTGTAATCTACTACAATGTTTATTTATGATTGCTTTGTATGATTGCAATAAACAATTTCAGCTGTCTGTTTCTCCTGATTAAAAACTGTATCATTAAATAAATAAAATGATAATAATGAACTAGGCTATTTCCCTCACATTATGTATGCCTTTCATATTTCTGACACTTTGGAAGATATATGAAATGCAGATCTGCAGGAGAAGGCTAGTAAATCATCCCAAGTTAAAATTGATTCCAACTGGCTTTCGAGCAAAGGGGCCATTCTTATCATTCTGCAATTTGGGGGTGTTACAGAATTTCCCTTGTTCAGATAAGATGATGACTGGGGTTAAAAAAAAAACTTACAAAGCAAAGTAAGCTTATAGAGATGAAAAGTCTCTATAAGTTTCCTGCAGGAACACTCTGACAGTGAACAAAGAAACTGGCCTATGTTGGATGAATTCACAACTTGCATCTTCAGGAACTATATCTGAGAGTTGCAAACCTCAAAACTGGGGCTACTTTTGATTGTTAATCTTACAGAGAGATATAAATAATGTGCCAAGTTTTGAACTGGGGTGTAAAGTGAAGTTTCTGACT
This sequence comes from Bungarus multicinctus, assembly GCA_023653725.1. Lineage (NCBI taxonomy): Eukaryota > Metazoa > Chordata > Lepidosauria > Squamata > Elapidae > Bungarus > Bungarus multicinctus. The sequence continues at coordinate 68,236,854 of CM042844.1, forward strand.
GAATAGTTAAGCTGTGCACTTTTTAAATAAATGTACAGTATTGTTCAATGGCTGGTACATAAGAGTTGTCTTCTTTTTATGAAATGTTACATGATTGATAAAATTTATTGTTTTTTAATAAAAATAAAATGATATGGTGAGTGTTTCTATGGTATGTAGCACTATAGGAGACATTGCAAACTCCCAACAGACAAAAAGAGAGAGGGGAACAAAAAGTTTGTATTGACATCTGTGATTCTGACAAAAAGAGAAAGAGGGAAAATAGCCGCAGCAGAAATTTTCTAGTGTCATCCATGAGAAATGTTTAAACATTATGGATAATAAGCAGCTCCAAAATTGTATCTAGTATTAAAGGACACTTCAACCATATTATCAATATAATTTTGGAACTGAACAGACAACATGGTTGTACAATTTTCTATCCACTCTGTCTTTGATGCAGGGGTGGGATTCTACTGGTTCTTACCTATTCGCTAGAACCAGTAGTTAACTTTCTAAGCAGTTCTGAGAACAGGTTGTTGGAAGAAATCTCCTTTTGTTTTTTTCCACCCTTATTACATTCTTGGCAGTATGCCTAGACTTATTGTTTCCAAAGGAGATTTTTTCCCCTTTGCTGGTACTTTCTTAAAGGGGAAAGATTGTTTTAAGCCTTTTACACTGCTGTTGGGAGGAAATACTCTCCTGTTGGAGTGATTTAGCACTTTAAAGAAATAATTGAATAACAAAGCAAAGCTGCTGGAAAGAAGCTTTTAATGAAAAGGAACCAAGATGAGTGACATTCAGCAAGGTTTCTTCGCTAACTAGAAAGATTGACATTCAAATGTGAGCTTACATACCCTTTCTGAGTTTTGGTTTAAAATTGGTTTTTGATGAAGTTTAATTCTGTGCTTGGTGACGTTTAATCCTGTGTTTATTGATGGGATAATTTTCCCTATTCAGCTTTGTTTGGAAGGAAAAAGGTTAATCTCTGTTCCTGAAAAGAAACTGGGTTGAGAAATCTGGCTAGTTCCTGGGTCTATTTGTTCTGGTAATTGATTTAACAAGCAACAGTTACTGTTGTGATTTAATTATTTGTATTGTGTTTTAATTTTTTCCTATCTTGTGGTTTCTTTTTCTATCTGGGAAGGGGAATCTTCCTTCACTGCTTTAGTGGTATCTGGCACTGTTCTTTTGGGGTGTACTTCCAAGAGGCTCTGATTTTCTTTTACTGCATTTCTGGGGAACATGTGACATTTCTTTAAATCTGGATAATTTCCTTGGGATATCTTGTGAGGTGAGTGAGACCAGCTGGTTCCTTTAGCATATCTTGTGAGGTGAGTGAGACCAGCTGGCATCTTTAAGTGGTGCAAATGGATCTAAGGATTGCGTCTCCTGGGTGTACTCTTTCTGGAGAGCTTAAATGACCTCTCTGCTAAAGGGTTTCACTTTATGAGCAAGAGTTGGCTGCTTATGGTTATCATTGCATTTTAACTATTTTAATTCCTTAACGTGCTCTGGCACCCTGCCTGATTTGAACTCCAGCTTGCAGGTATTTTTAATCTAATGATTGGTAATTAGGGCTTTTTATATTTTTGTACAGGTAATCCTTGATTTACAACAGTTTATTTAGTGACCATTCAAAGTTACAATGGCACTGAAAAAAGTGACTTATGACTATTTTTCACTTACAACCACTGCAGCATCCCCACTGTCATGAAAGACCAGGCAAAGAGAAGCAACCCTTGTGAGTGGCGTCGAGTGGGCCATGCCACCCAGTCAATGACCTCCAAGCCATGCCCACCAACTAAGCCACACCCATAGAAGCAGTTGTTAAAAAATTTTAATCCCACCCCTGCTTTGATGTCCTACCTTCTTCCTTTGCATTCTGGTAAAAAAAATCAGCAAAAGAAAACAACGATGGTATCTGAGACACAACAGAAATGGTATTTGGGATGTAAAACCAAAAGGATCACAGATATCCTTGGAATGAAAATACAGTTGACCCTGTTATGTGGTATCTCCTAGTACTCCAGACCATGTATTTGGAAAGGCAACATACAAAAAGGCAATATAATAGTTATATTTTTAAAGAAACACACATGGTAGAATAGTTTCATAGTGGACAAGGAACTCTGGGGGAGGAGAAGTGTCTGAAAAGTCACAATGGCAGCCACAATCATTTGATCAAAGCTATACTTCTTTTCCATGTGGGTTGTGGTGGAGAGCTTCTATTATGCAGTCACAGAGACATTTGAACTTTTGGGAGAACCCTTAAATGGTCCTGGGTGCAAAACTCTTATATATGTGATTCTTCCACAGAAGTAAAGAAAAATGAAAATGAATAATACATGAAAACTGGCAGACAAATTTAAACTGATCTCTGCACTTCCAGGTGACCAGCACACAGGGATGTAGAAATTCTTTTTAGTTATAGCTTTGTATTACTTCTGAAACTTTTTATAATTAACAGGGTGGTCCACCAATGATTCTTGGGTTGGTACTTGCAAGTGAGGCATGGCAGAAATATGCAATCATATCCATACTTTGTATAATTTGTACAAGAGATAAATACTGTATCTCCGAGGCTGCCCGTAACAACCTCTTTTTATAAACCAATTGCATTTTTTTTGTTTTTATAGTAAAATTTTAGCTTAAGGTAATCTCAGATATTGATGAATCTTGCGAGTTTGCACATGCACATGCACTGAACCATAAACCATAATGCTTTATACCAGATGAAAAGAAAGTGTAGCAAGAAGAGTAACCCCATCTGTAAAATCCAGCACAATAAAAATGAACTGTAGATCTGACATTGTGAGACCCCTAAGTTGACGGGACAGCAGCTATAAAGATGCCATATAAGAAATTAAAATGTACTGGAAAGATTTCCTACATCTCTGCAACTCATCCCATTGTTGATCTAGCCACCAAAAAACCCACATTTCTCAGGATTGTGCTTCCTACTGAACATCACATTCAGCTTCAGTTCCCATAGGCACTTCCACTGTAGCTCCAGCATGACTCATCTTTTGAATTAGCTCTTCTCTCAGCTGCCCAACCAATCCCACTTATGGATATGGTTCAAAGAGTCCTCAGGTTTTAAATGTTTGTCACAGTGTAAGCTATTTCTTTTTAACATGCAGTAGCTAGTTTTTTTTTCTTCTTAAAAAACAAACAGGAAAGCTTTTGATTATGCGTACAAGTACAAAATTAGTAAAAAGGCTAGAAATTGCCATACGCTTGTGGAATTCCATTGTTTCCCCAAAAAATAATTCCATCTATTTTAACTTTTTTTCATGTATAATTCTAATGGCAACAGTTCTTCCTTTGATTGTCAACTGCCTTAATTGAAAGGTGTGGTACAGTGTCTGTTTTGACCGTTATGCTTATATCTTTTGTTTCAAACCCCAAGTGTTGGCTTTCCTGTCTGGCCTTCCTTAGTATTTTCTGTTTTGGTGATGTGATGACAGACTTACAGTGTGTTTCCTTGTGTGTATGGTAACAGATGTTTATGTGAATAACAGACTTTTTTATGAAGGCATACACTTTATAGCCAAATACTAATTAAAAATAATTGCATGTAAGCATTTTTGTTTATTCCCTGTTGTGCATCTTTAATCATTTGAAATCACCTGCAGTTGAAAATTGAGGCAAAGATTTGATACTGCAATTATAAGAGGCCATCTGACTCCAGATAAGAGGCGGGGGAGGAGAGGAAAAAGAAGAGTAATTTGAAAAACAATTATTTTTTTAAAAAAAATGTGGTAGTATTAGATTTTACTAATTTTTCTTTCATAATGGATCAGAAATATTGTTGCTTGAAACTATTAAGAATTTAAGGCTAAACTCTCTTCATGCTTACTTGGGCATAAGTTCCAGTAAACTCAAAGAGACTTATTACTGAATAGCTATCCATAGGGCTGTACTGTATGTTGCTGTATTTTCAAAAAGATAATGAATTATATTCTGAACAGAGTGTATTCTGTGCACTAATAATTGCATTGTAAAACTTTTTGATTATGTGCATATTTAATTCAGAGCTGAGATTATGTGCATATTTAGTTCAAAGCTGAGATAGGTTTTCACTGAAGTCTCTTATTACAACAATTAAAGTGCAGGTAAGAGCATTTAAGAATAAGCCACCCTTTCTATAATTATGGACATAAATAATATTCAAAAGGAGAAACAAGTGAGCTGCCCCTATATCAGAAGAATTTGATTACTGATTTATCTCCACAGGTTTTGGTTGGTGACTAAAGTTATGGTCAGACATGGAAGAGGTAGAACATAAACCAACACATGTGGTTCTGATCTGGTTTTAATTACAAAATGTAATCTTATTTTCAATCCATCTGCTTCCATTATTTTATTTGCATTTCAGCTTGGAGTTGTACAGCTGCTAAGCTCTTCTTTATCACATTTAGATTCATTTAAGATTATCTTCAGTGCTGGCTTTAATGAAGTTCCATAACTCTAGAATCATCCTTTGATGGAATATTCATTAAACAGCTACTGAGCCTAATTCTCTTTCTACTTTGTTATTTCTTGCCCCTTCTTTCAGGAAGAAGTGTCTTCTTTCTTCTTGATCATATGCACCAAAGATACTTGTTTTTACAGTGCAAAGCAGGTAAGAGTATCACGAGAAATGAGAATTAAATGTCTCTGATTTTTTTTTCTCTTGGTGAAGTAAGAAATTACTCACAAGTTCTAGAGCAGGGGTCTCCAACCTTGGCAACTTAGAGACTTGTGGAGTTCAACTCTCAGAATTCCTTTCTGGCTGAGGAATTCTGGGAGTTGAAGTCCACAAGTCTTAAAATTGCCAAGGTTGGAGACCCCTGTCAGCAGTGTTTCTCAACCCTGGCAACTGTAAGATTTGTGGACTTCAACTCCCAGAATTTTTCTGTCAGTTCTGAGAAACAATTTTACATCATCTACATTCTACATGATGGTAACAAAGAATCAAACAACAGTTTAATCAAGGAACTTCTAGTTACATTCCCATCAACACTGTCAGGTCAAGCACTTATATATAGAAAGCAAGCCCACTTCCTTCTAGCACTGATGATGTTACCTAATTGGGTAATGCAAGATGTGCAAGAAAATCACCAAGCTCAGAGAGTACCAAGGTTACCACAGTTAAACCCTGAGCAATATTCAATACAATACAAAAAATATTCTCTGATATTAGTACACATTTTCTTCTGTCAGAAAAAGGATCTAAAGGATCACACTTTTTTTTTTAGAAAACTTTTTTGAATTTTATTACATAAAAACATTAAAAAGTACAAAATTCAGTAACAGCTGTTTGTGGTGCATTATCATATAACAATCATTTGTGCGATAGTAATAATTTATACATAACCATATTCTTATTCTATCTATGTTCTATATTTAATAATCATCTATCCTTAGTCTATCTCCGATCTATCCAATTGTACCATTGTTCCCATACCTTATAAAATATTGAAGATTCCTTATCTTTTAAACTTAGTGTTAATTTATCCATTTCAGCACAATTCATAACTTTTTGTATAACCAGTTCTTCTACAGGTGTGAATGACTGTTTCCAACACTGAGCAAAAACAATCCTAGCCGCAGTCAATATATGTAGTAATAAGTATTTTGTAGTCTTTACATATTTTTTTTGAAGATCCCCAATAGGAAGAGCTCTGGTTCTAAATCTAATTGTTCATTGGTAATTTCCTGTAGCCAATTTTGGATTTTAAGCTAAAATTTTCGAGCCTCTGAACAAGACCACCACATATGATAATATGTTCCCTCTTTTTTCCTACATTTTCAACATGTGGGATTCAGTTTAGGGTACATTTTCGCTAATCTCGAAGGGGGTAGGTGCCACCTGTAAAACATTTTATAGGAGGATCACACTTAATTTTACTATACAATGCTGTAATGCCACACTTAGTATACAGAAAGTGATGCCCAATCCAACTACAAGCCCAGCTTCAATTTCCAATTCACTGTGAAACATTTCTCAGACTAACCAGTCTCATAAGGGCACTATCCAATTAATAATGATCAATATGAATAAAAAAAATCAAAAAGTAGATAATAAATACCAACTTCCTAAATTCAAAATTCTACTAAATATGATATTGTCACTTAATTTAAATAGCCATATAAAATTATAACATAATTTGTTATCGGTATACTGTTTCTGATTGTTGTGGTCTGTCATGTGACCACTAAGTCAGGTAGAAAAAAACTCAGTGATCACTGGAGAAAAAAAGTTAAAGTAGTTGCAACATTTAGAAATAAGAATAAAATCATTAAGTGCTTCAATTATTTTTAAATATTGACAGAACAAAATGGGGGATGTCAGAGAGAGGAACTATTTGTAGCCACTCACTCCACCTCCTTTCGTTTGAAAATTGATAGTGGACAGTGTTTGGTACAGCTCCCAATTTAATAAAGTTCACTTTTTGGTTATTCCAGTTCCAATATTCTTGTACATGTAGAAAAGAGCAAAAACACGGCAAAATGAGTTTATGATTTTCTTTTGGAACAGGCAAGCAATTGGCCTGTTGAGAAAAAGGTGCTACAAGGAGTGGCAGAAGGGGAAAAAAAGTGGAACATCATGAACTTTCTGTAAATATATCCATTATCATTTCAGATGGAAAAGGACCCAATTTTGTTGACTTTGGCTTAAGCATGGAGGAATGCTGTGTGAAGTGTTGTTTTTCTTTAGACACAATAACAAAGTTAAGTCTTGAGGTTGGGTTTTTTTGTTTTTGTTTTTGGCTATGTGAAATAAAAGTATGATTGGCTAGGAGAAAGGATTATCTTTGCCAAGTTTATATTATTTGTTTTGATAAGCATGCTGTTTGAGTCCCAGTTTGGCAAGGCAGATCTCATAATCATGACTTTCAAGAACTCATTATTGTCAAGAAATGACTGATCATGTGGAAAAAAAATACTTTAACCAAATATATTTTTAAGGATATTGCTTCAAGATTAAGTCTCATATGGCAACTACCCAATATGTAAGAGGTCTGTATATTTACTGTTAAAATCCTCCCTTAATATTTATAAGAAGACCCCAATTCTGTCACTAGGCTACTTTTTACATATATTTAGACACAAAGATGCTTATGCCAGAGTATGGCTGGTTTTATATATGTTAGACCAGATTAATGTAGGGTTGATTGGGTGTTCGTTATTTAGATTGTAGGACCAGTCCATGTTTTTAAGTCTTATTGGTTCAGGCATAGTATTATGTGAATACAATAAAAATTACTATTTTTTTAACATTTTTTAAATCCACAGCATGTGACTTGGAGAAGTTATTTTGAATTCTTCTCTTAGGGGAATTAAATTTGTTCCAAGTTACCAAAAAAAAAAAAAAAAAACCTTAGGGAAAAATTTAACAGAGAAATGCAAGTCTATGCAGTCCTGACTATACTTAAATTTATCCAGAGGTATGTCTCATGGAAAGTAGTAATTTTCAGTCTAAACTCTGACCCAGCCAAATTCTTTAAAAACCTGAATTTTCCCCTGCTCCCCCAACTTTCTCATATATTAAATGCTAGTTTTGGCTGTTCATCAAAATTGCACTGAGAACATCAAACCCATAACCTTATATGACAACCAGCATGGAAACTATTTTTTTTTATAAAAAACCACAACACTACTGCAGTTCCAAACATTTAAAAAATGATTCTTTTTCCCCAGACACAAAATGCAAAATATTTTAAACAGTTGGAAGTTGGTGATTATTATTTGGGAGAATTTAAATCCTGTTTTCCTTTAAGCCATTGTAGAACACTATAAACATTTTAATGAGTTCTCCAAAATATCTAAACACCAACTACCTAGTCAACTCTATAGCTTCAGTGTTTTCTTATATTAATTATTCAAGTCAGACTTAGCAAGGATGCTCAAACTCTTTCTGACAATAGGCTTGAAAATGAGCAATCTTCACAGTTTTAATATTAACCATAAATTAATCTACCGACCAGATGGATGGAGCCATCTAAAAAAAAAAAACAAGCACTGATCAGAAATAATATTCCCAGCCACTTTTTCCATCTCTTGACTCATCATTACCAGTCTTTGGTCCTGACCCTGGGCTGCCCAATGGCTGCTTCATATCTCTTTTTCATTGTTGTGAAGCCTCAAGTTCTGCTTGCGCAGAATTCTCTGCTTTCCTGCTGCTTCGGAGGCCTACAGCTTTTATGCAAGGGCCTTGACAAGTGTTTCTCTCTGGTGCTTATACTATCGCTGCTGTGATGGCCTGCAGTCTTTTCCCTTCAACATTGAACCACAGGTTGCAATCTCTGTCTCTCCCACAGCTTTTCTGTTTCCATCCCCTATATCTCATGGGCTGTAACTGCTGTTGCTTCCATTCTTTCTGATTTGCTTGTTCTGTTTTGGTGGCCTGCAGCTGGTTCCTTGTTTCTTGCTATTTTGATGGCGTTGTTCATGATTGCTATAGTGCCAGGACTGATCACCATCTCCTCCCACTCATTCCTAGTAGAAAATGGAGCCTGGGTGATCTCAGGCCAAACATTTAGTCCCAGCCCTAGGAAACAGGCAATGGCAAACCACTTCTGAAAAAACTTACAGGGACTAGTCCAGTTAGTCTCAGGAGTTAACTGTGACTCAAGGGAGTATATAATAATGATGATGATAATAATAATATCAATTAATAGGTGCCTTGGGTGCAATCCCAAAACAACTGGAGCACCATTTGAACCTCATTGGCATTGACGAATTTGTCATAAGTCAATTGAAAAAGGCAGCTTTACTCGGTTCAGCTTCCATCCTGCGACAATATCTGTAACACCGTCAAACATCCATATCTGCCTATCCCAGATCCTTGATAAGGGCTCGATAGGTAGACAAAAATGCCAAACCCAGTCTGTAATCAGGTTGATTATGCAATGATGAACAATAACAATAATAACACCAGCAAAAGAAGGCCATAAGTATTTAGGAATATTGGAAGTTTCTGATGGTGGTGCAGTGGTTAGAATCCAGTATTGCAGGCTAATTCTACTGATTGCCCGGAGTTCTCATCGGCTCAAGGTTGACTCATTCTTCCATCCTTCCGAGGTTGGTAAAATAAGGATCCAGATTGTTGTGATCAATATGCTAACTCTGTAAACCACTTAGAGAGGTCTGTAAAGCACTATGAAGCCATATGTAAGTCTAAGTGCTATTGGTATTGCTATTCCTGAATCAAGTCAAAGAAACTACTTCTATCTCAGAGGTGTCAAACTTGCGGCCCATGGGCCAGATGCGTCACATGCTGGCCCCACCGCCTCCTGGTTTAGCTAAGGGAGAAAAAGTCCTGATATGTCATGTGACAACGACGTGATGATGTGAGTTTGACACCCCCCTTCTATCTGATATATCAAATGAGTTTGGAAAATTGGAAAATTAAAGTTAAATTTGCAAACATCATTAAAATACTTAACACCTAGACAGTGCCTGTTATTTGATATACAGCAGGAAGTTGATTGGGTACAAATGGAACTTAATAACTTGGATCAGAAGATAAGAAAATTGCAGAACATAATGTCAGTGCACCATGCTTTGTACCCAAAAGTGATATTGATTGTCAGTATTTGCCAAGAGTCAAAGAAGAAGGACGACTCCTACAGGTGAAACAAGCTATGGAGGAAAAAGACCATGGCCTGAATGATTACATTAAGAAAAGCCTAGGGCCTTTGCTAAAGGAAGTCAATCAAGGATAGCTCCTGAAAACAACAAAGGTAAAGGCTGACTATAGAAAAAAAGCAATTGAAAACCAATTTGTTAATTGGAAAAACAAGATGATGCATGATCAATACTTGAAGGATATAGATGGAAAAGATGATAAAAACACCACATGGAATTGGTTAAGATCCGGAGTATTAAAAAAAGAAACTGTCAGGTTTAACCTCAGAAACAACACAGCAAAATTCAATCGGTTCAATCTTTTATTTACTTTTACACCTAATGGACAGAATCTTACTAAATTAGAACTATAACTTTTAAACTTACTAAGTATATCCTGAGAGATTCTAGGGCAGGGGTGTCAAACTCGCAACCTGTGGGCTGGATGCATCACACATTAGCCATGCCCATCCCTGGTTTAGTGAAAAAGTTGTGATACGTCATGTGATGACAATGTGCTGTCGCAAGTTTGACACCTCTCTTCTAGTGTGTATCACCTCTTCTCCCCTTCTCCATCCAGGTCAGGACACCAGTATTCTAATCTGGGCCTTCCTCTGGGAAAGCTATGTTGCCAAAACCCTTCTCACTGCTCCTTTCGGTGCACATAATCATCACAGAAACTGAAGCAGAGGTGGTATTCAGCAGGCACTAGTTCTGGAGAACTGGTAGCAGAAATTTTGAGTAGTTCAGAGAACTGGCAAATACCACCTTTGACTGGCCCTGCCCCCATTTATTCTCTGCCTCCTGAGTCTCAGCTGATTGGCTGGGTCTTCTTTTGTTACTCTGCACAGGAGAATGGAGCTGGAAATCAGATTAGTGGGGTGGGGAGAGAATGGAATTTTACAGTATCCTTCCATTGCCACGCCCACCAATGCCACACTCACAGAACCAGTAGTAAAAAATTTTGAATCCCACCTGTTTTGGCGGCGGAAATAACGAGGCTTGCACTCTTAGTGATTTCAGCTCTTCTCTTGTTTATTTCAGAACGGACACGCTGGAGAGTCGCGGCAGCCTCTCTTTTAAAGGCTCCCCACGCCTCCCCAGCCAATGACAGGAGAAGGATCTCCCGCCGACTCAACGACCAATGAGCGGTGAGTATTTCAAATACAAAGTATCCAATACAGAACACCCCTGCCTTCTTGGTCCAGTCCGACCAATCAGGGGCTCCGCCTATGTTACGTAATCACGTAGATAGGCGGGGCTCCTGTGGGTCCGACTGGACCTGCGCGGCTCATTCACAACGTCGCTGATGGTCGGTGCAGGTGGACCTGTTGGTCCTCCTGTCCCTGGCCTGGGAAACTTCTGGAAGGTCGAGCCGGCCGAGTCACTCCTAGAGGGCCTAGCTTGACTAGTTGAGATGGCTAGGCCGCTCCCTTCCTGGCTTGGATTATCGTCGGCCGTGTCTGGTGTTTCATCTGGAAGTTCCCCTGGCTCAGGTGCGTAGCTGCGAAACTCGACCGGAGCTAGTGTTGAGGGTGTATGTGTGGAGGTTAGGTTGTCGTTGTTTGTTTGTGGGTCTGTTGTATTATGATTGTTGTTTGGGTGTGGGTATGCCGTTTCTTGGTTGTTTGGTGGTTGATCTCCTTCCCCCCCAGGGAGGTCGTGAGGTCTGGTAAGGGTGCGGGATCTAAGTTGATCGATGTGTCGCTTCCAGCTTCTGTTGTCAGAAGTGGTAAGCCGGTATGATCGTGGGCCTGTGAGTTGGGTGATGGTGGCTGGCACTCATAGGGGATGTCCCACCAAATTTTTTGCGTAAACTAAGTCTCCAATTTGAAATGTTCGGAGTTTGCTGGAAGAGTCTAGTGGTTTGTCAGTGGAGTATGTGGGGTGAAGTCTATCTAAAGGAGAGCGTAATTTCCTCCCCATGAGTAGTTCGGCTGGGGTTTTGTTCGTAATGCTGCTGGGTGTAGTATGTTGTATAAATAATAGTTTATCGATGCGTGCTTGTATAGGGCCCTGGCCTAACTTATAGAGTGTCTCTTTGGTGAACCAAACCATGCGTTTGGCTCGTCCATTCGCTGCCGGGTGTGCCGGCGCGGTTAGGGCATGCCGTATGCCCAAACTGGCTAAATAGCCCTCAAATTCGGTAGCTGTGAATTGAGGGCCGTTGTCTGAGACTAGGACGTCTGGTAACCCATGTGTGGCAAACCATTTTCTGAGTTGTCGGATGACAGCTTCGGAAGAGGTTGATTGCATGAGGCTTACTTCTAGCCAGTTCGAGTAAGCGTCTACTAGAATTAAAAATGTATAACCTTTAGTCGGACCCGCGAAATCTATGTGAATCCTTGACCATGGGCCCCTGGGCAGATCCCACTCAGCGACTGGTGCTTTCGGGGATGAGGGACGGGATGTCTGGCATGGCTGGCAACCCGTAACCCAATCAACAACGTCCTTGTCCAGCCCAGGCCACCAGACATAGCTTCTGGCCAAACCTTTCATTTTAACCACCCCGGGGTGTCCTTCATGCAAAAGGTTCAAAATCGGATCCCGCAGTCTTGGTGGAATAACCACTCGGTCTCCCCAAAGTACACAACCTTTAAGTACGGAAAGTTCCGTTTGTCTCTGTTTAAAGGGTCTATAAGAGTCCTGCAAGTTATCATCTGGCCATCCCTTGGTAATCCACCCACTCACTTTGTGCAGTAGGTGGTCATTAGCGGTTTCGTGAGCGATGTCTGCTGCCGTCATCGGAAGGTCGGTTAGGGCTTCAATCAGTAGCACAGATGTTGTGGGGTTCGGATCAGGATCACTGTCCGGCAATGGGCAACGACTTAATGCATCTGCATGTATGATAGACGGACCAGGGCGGTAAGACAAAGTATAGTTGTATGCAGCGAGGAATTCTGACCATCTCGTCATTCTGGGTGATAATATGTTAGGCGTTGCTTTGTTCCCAGCCAGAATTCCTAATAGTGGTTTATGATCGGTAATTACAGAAAACAGGCGGCCATAGAGGTATTCATGGAAACGTTTAATACCTGATATGATGGCTAGTGCTTCCTTGTCTAGTTGACTGTAATTTCGTTGGCTTTTAGACAATGTTTTTGAATAAAATGCAATCGGAGCCTCTCTGCCATCAGGTAAAAGGTGGCTTAGAACAGCTCCGACCCCAAACGGCGATGCATCGCAAGTCAATATCAACGGTAAAGTCTCGTTATATTGTATTAGTACCTTTGTTGAAGTAATGAGGTCTTTTATTTTGTTAAAAGCTGTTTCCTCCCGACTGCCCCACTTCCAAACCGTGTCTTTGTCCAGGAGTCTATGTAAAGGTTCCGCAACCATGGCTTTCTGCGGTAGAAAAACATGATAAAAGTTTATTAACCCTAGGAAGGCTTGTAGTTCTCCCTTGTTAGTCGGGGTGGGGGCGTCTTTGATTGCGCGGATTTTTCCTTCTGTCGGGTGGATGCCATCGCCATCGATTAGGTATCCCAGGAATTCGATTTTCTCTGTGATTAATGTGCATTTGTCTTTTTTAACTTTGAGGCCTGATTCAGCGAATTTGGTGAGAACTTTTCTTAGACGGTCTCACAGTTGCACTTTGTCTTTAGCTGCGATTAGGACATCGTCAAAGTATGGGATGACTCACGGTATTCCCTGGAGGAGGCGTTCCATTAAGCATTGGAAAATGCCTGGTGCCACACTAACGCCGAATTGGAGGCGGTTACATTTAAAAGCGCCCCGGTGTGTGACAATTGTTTGGGCTTCTGCTGTTTTTGCGTCTACAGGCAGTTGTTGGTATGCCTGGGCCAAATCGAGTTTAGCGAATATTTTTCTGCCTTTGATGGAATGTAACAAGTGTTGGACGACCGGAACGGGGTGTGCACTCTGTTGTAATGCATGGTTAAGGGTTGCCTTATAGTCCCCGCAGATACGAATCGACCCATCCGCTTTAATAGGGGTGACTATGGGGGTCTCCCATTTAGCGTGGTCAACTGGTTCTAGGGCTCCTTGCTTAATTAATTTGTCTAGCTGTTCCTCTATTTTTGGTTTTAAAGCGAAGGGAACACGCCTTGCCTTTAGTCTAATTGGGGCTACCTTAGGGTCTAGGTTAAAAGATATCGGGTTACCCCTGTACTTGCCTAATTCGCCGCTGAACAGGTCCTGGAATTCTTGAATAAGGTCTGCTTCCCAGTCTGCATCTGAGATGTGGTCGATTCCGGTCATCCCGATTCCAAGCAGTTCGAACCATTCCAATCCTAACAGGCTGGGTCTGTTCCGGTCCACAATTGTTAGTGGTAGAATTTCGGTGTGATTTTTGTAGGTGACCTGGAAGTGTCCAACGCCTACGACAGGAATTTTATTGCCTTGGTAGTCTTTTAGGGTCAAGTTTTGTCTTTCAAGTTCACTTCGTTGGATGTCTGGAATTAAGTTTCTGATCGTGTCCCACGAGACCATAGAGAGAAATGATCCCGAGTCCACTTCCATTTCACAGTCTTGTTCCTCAATCCTTACTTGGACGTGGACCTTCCTTACATTTTTTGTATTTGAGTATCCAATTATAACTGTTTGGTGTGTTTCTTCTTTCCTGTACCTTGATTCTTTGTATCTCCTTTCTCTTCCCTCTTGGCTCCAACGGCTGCTTGTCTTTCTCTCTTTCTCTCTCTCTCTTTCTCTTGGGGGAGGGCTTCCTTTTCGCCTCGGGCTATAGCTTGATCTGGATCTGCATACCTTTGCAATGTGCCCTTTCTTCTCGCATTTTCTGCAAATCGTGTCGATGAAACGGCACTCTGACCTGGGGTGATTTCCTCCACAGCGGTTACATTCAAAATCGAACCTTCTGTTCGCCCGCTCTTTTTTTCCTCTACCTGTCTTCAGGTGGCATACATCGTCTTCCTCACTACTGGTCTCAATTTCTAGATCTTCATGGTGTGTTGTGGTCTTCTCTCGATCCCCCTCTGGTTTGGGTGATTCTCTGGTGTTGTAGTTTGCAGCTTTGTTGATCTTTTTCATTTTTGCCGCTGATTTCTGGGTGGCTTCGGCTGCGGTGGCTTCTTCCATAGCTTCTTTTACTGTTATTTTGGGCCGATTTAACAATCGGCTCTGTAGTACTGGATCTTTTAGCCCTAACACGATTCGGTCTCTTAGGGCTTCGTCGAAGTCCGAGAATTCGCACTCACCCCCACTCTTAGGACTGCCACGAAATCAGCGATAGATTCATCTTCTTTCTGATTTCGGAGATAAAACTCGTGGCGCTTAATTAGGCAGGAAACTGTAGGAGCGTAGTGTGCTCGCAGGATCTTTTCCAGCTCGGGCCAGGTTAATGTCTTAACATCGATCGGGGATGCTAGCGCTTTCGCCATGCGGAAAACAGCCTGGCCGCAGTGGGTCAGGAAAACCGCTCTTTCCGATGTTCCGATACGCCGCTCAGATCGCTGCTCTCCAGGAACATGAGGAAACGGTCTACATACGACTGCCATTCTTCCTTTGCCGGGTTGAATTGTTCAGGCGGGGTGTTGTTTCCAGACATGGTGCCGCTCGATCTCCGCCGCTATCGCACTCGCTTAAAAGTGCTGTCTCGATCGCCAGTGTTTTGGCGGCGGAAATAACGAGGCTTGCACTCTTAGTGATTTCAGCTCTTCTCTTGTTTATTTCAGAACGGACACGCTGGAGAGTCGCGGCAGCCTCTCTTTTAAAGGCTCCCCGCGCCTCACCAGCCAATGACAGGAGAAGGATCTCCCGCCGACTCAACGACCAATGAGCGGTGAGTATTTCAAATACAAAGTATCCAATACAGAACACCACCACTGAACTGAAGTTTTAAAAATTAGCATCTTGAGGACAACCTTTGCCAATCCAATATATAACAAACACCAGCAAATATTGCCCTTATAGTGAAAACAACTGATTATTTGATCGGTGACTGGCAGGAAAATTTCACAAACTGACTACAAGCAACGTCATGCCTGAGTTGCCAACATTATTCAGTAGAAACTTTACCAGAAATTTGGATTTATTTGGATAGTAAAAACTATTGGAAAAATTAAGTCAGAAGCTTTTTTAAAATGACCAAGTTAAGTTTCTAGAGGCCTTTAAGGACCAAGCCAACAGGCATCTTGTTCATAACACGCCTGATATAACAGTTATTAAAAAGATGAATCTCGTTCATTGATGCTGCTATGTTGGGTGATGCTAGGATTAAGGAAAAACAATTGGGAAAAATTGGCAAAATACCAAGATTTGCAGATTGAAATGGAATACTTATGTAAAAAGTAATTCATTCTTATACCAATTGTACCAAAGCCTGCAAATCAATACCTAAATAATTCCCTTGATATTGGGAGGTATTGAATTTATCAGTCTAATTTTACAAAAAATACCCTACTTGTTTGGCACTAACTGTAGTCTCAGTTACCATCTTAATAATTTTAATGTCCTTGATTAGGACTTGAATTATTAAGTTTTCACCAGTCTTTGACTGTGAATCTAATTGTAGGTAATAATAATAATAATAATAATAATAATAATAATAATAATAATAATAATAACAACTTGAGAATCGAACTGCAGAGACTCTGGCATAAACCAGTGCAGGTGGTTCCAGTGGTAATCAGCACACTGGGTGCTGTGCCTAAAGACCTAGGCAAGCACTTAAAAACAATTTGCACTGACAAGATCACCACTGGTCAGCTGCAGAAGGCCACCTTCTGGGATCTGCTCGCATAATCCGCCAATACATCACGCAGTCCTAAACACTTGGGAAGTGTTCAACTTAGTGATTTGTGATACGAAACCCAGCTGTTCGCTGTCAATAAATTTGAATAATTAATCAGCATTAGATATTATAAATAATCAGCAAATATTTCAATAGAGCAATAAATATTTCAATTCAAAAATAATTGCAAGTCATAATAATTCATATAACTATAATGTCTAAATATAACATACATAAAATAGCAAATTCAGCTCTTTTGAAAAGAAATTAAATCAAATCACTGATTTTGTTTAGCAAGATCACTCTTTAATATATTTGGCTTTAAACAACAACTCTTGGATATATTTAGTATTTATAGTATCATAGTATTATGATACTATACTTCAAAATAAATATAACTGCATTCCAATTGACAAAAGTACACATACTTTTATTTTCAGAATTGCAATTTGTGCATTATGCTTCTGTCCAGATCTGTTTAGTTGTTCAGACATTAACAAGAAATATTGGCAAGAAATAGAACTGTACTTGTGGAATCATTACATATAGTCTGAACACCAAGGACAAATGCTGAAGACATTTTGTTACCTGAATCAAAAGAAAGTTATCTGCCTCTGCATTCCTTATCAAAATCTGACTGGATTGGCTGCTGAATCCTTCTTTCAATGGCGTCAAAGTTTTCCACTTTCAGGAAACAATCATGTAATTTATTGTAGGAGATATGGGCCTTGGTGGTGCAGGCTGTTAATCATCTAGCACTTAGTGCAAGCTGCCTGCAATTAGTGCAGGTTCGAATCCCACCAGGTTCGAGGTTGACTCAGCCTTCCATCCTCTCGGGGTACGTAAATTGAGGACCCAAGATTGTTGGGGGCAATAAGCTGACCTTGTAAAAATGCCGCTAGTAATAAGCAGGCATATACAATGGAATGAAGGCTATTGCTGAGCACTTAGCATGGTGCTCCATAGACTGTAAACCGCCCTGAGTCTCCAGAGAAGGGCGGCATATAAATGTAAATAAAAATAAATAAAATAAATATCATTCAGTCTTTGTATATCTGCACGACTCTCCTCCAATAAGGGATCATTAGATAGCTGCAATAGCCATACCATTATATGATATCTATAGTTGACATCTGTACAGCTGTTTCATCCTACCTGAGAAGAGAGGATATTTGAGACCTCCTCAGGGAGCCACCCAGACCCTAGGGCTCCAAATGCTTTTTTCAATGGCTCCTGGAAATTCTCTTTAATTGCTGAAAATTTATAAAACATAAAAACTGAAGTCCTAAAATAGGGATAATATCACTAAAATCTCAAAGAACCTGCCTGCAAATCTAAAGAGGAAATCAGAAAAATGCTGCTCCTGCTTATGTATGACACATACACATCTATTTTCCATTATAGTTCTATGCATCTTGGCCCTTGCTACTCCCAATGTTGAGCTTCATCCATCAAAAAGTTGACAGTCTCTACTCTTCCTAACAATATGGAGAATTCTGGTTATGTGGTTCCCCTTCAGCACCACATCAAATCTTAACAATTGAACAATTAACTCAGAGATACTGAGGTGGCCACCTTCCGCATCCTGAAATAAAGAAAAATAAATAAGATTTCTAGCAAATCCAAAGCTTTCTCATGGCAAGAGTTCTTAAAGTCTTTGCTCCTCTCGGAATCACAATATATTTGCACAAAGAGGAATTTGTGTTCTGCAGATTTGAGCACTTTCTCATGGAAGCTGAAAGACGAAAAGGCCACTTGATGGTTGCAGAAAAGGCTTCAGCCTATGATACACAGATCCATTCAGCTCTTTAACCTCAACAAAGAAATGGAAGGAGCTCTGCTTTTAGCCTTACCATTTGTGATTCAGCGTTTCAGCACTCTTGCCACTTACCACATTTTTCAAGGTCACCTTCTAACATAGTATCCCCACTTCCTAAATCAATAAAAGCAACACCACACTCTTTTCAGAAAAGAAAAAAGAAAAATCAAGCTACATAGTGTAAAGTGGCATCTCATCGTTTCAGTTGAAAGACTAAGTTCGGTTCTTCAGCTCCCATCAGCTGGGAGAAGATCGAGGTCTAAAGTGAGGTCAGCAAAGCCAAGTGAAACGATGTATAATCAGGAATCCTAGAATCCTCATTGATTTCTGTTTTTTAAGTTAAGCCACCTAGTGCAACATAAAGCAGCTTGTAGGATTGGGATCTGAAATCAGCAACTGAAAAGTAAGACATTGCTTTATTCAATTTCTCATCTTACTTTCTTAGCTTACTAAATAAAAAATGCCATCAACATGGCAAACATTGAGATAATGTATATCTGCTGTTCCATTTTGTTAATGGATTCCAAATTTCATGGAAGTTCACACCCGATGACACATGTCCAAGCCATAGTTCTACACAAGCTTACAAAGGAACAAGTCCAATCCAATTCAATGGACCTAATGCCTAATTAGACATGCATAAGATTGCAATAGAAAGCTCCCAAAGGTGAGCATTGAAAGAGGTGGTTTACAATAAGTAGATTTAACTAAGGAAAACTACCCTACAGGGATAACGTCCAACCAACTGACAACCATGTTTCATTTAAAGCATTATGTAGAGCTGTGAGGAATCAACTCTCTAAAGTCAAATTAACAAACAATTTAGTTTAGGGCATTTTAACCAAGTAAATAATAGATACAAAAAGTCTGACTGAAGTCTTTGAAACACGCCATATCAGGCCCAACCCCTGGCAAAAGTGTGGATAAATGTGTACCAGTCCACTTTCTCTGGTAATAAATTTATAATTCACCCAAAGATATTTCAATGTCTTTCCGACCCTGCAAATCTATTTATCCTTTCTTTTCTCTCCTTTCTCAGTCTTATCAGGCAAAGTTATTTCTTCTAATCTACCATCTGCTCTTATCACTCGCCCAAATACTGTAATGTGCTTATCATTGCTTATCATTACCTCAATGGAGCAGTCAGACTATTTCTTCCAGGAACAATTGGTTGATTCATTTGGTAAACCATGATTCTCTTAGCAACTGTTCTCAAATTTGTAATTTAGAGGTGTATTTTTTCTTCTCCTCGCTCTTTTTCAATCCCATTATTTTCCACTGGAGAGGGGGAAAACATTGCTTTAACTATTCCAATCTTTAATGAACAAATTATCCTTCATGAACTTGTTCATGAATTGTGTCCTCTTTACTGCTTCAGTACTGCTTTGCCTATTCTTGAGCTCGGGGAAAGAAGTATGTACCAGCTTCAAGTATTCATTGCTACCTGTAACTTCAGACATCACATTGGTTGTCACTACTTTGGTCTTATTAATATTTATTTAATCCAGATTTTTCACTTTCTGTTTTTGCATTTCTACCAAGCCATTCAAACTCTTCTTTTCAGAGTTTTTTCTTCTTTATTTTATCTATTTATGACATCATTTTTCATATCCTAGATTTTTTATTGCTTCCACTTCCCAGTTTAGTACTAGTTGTTATATCCTCCAATTCTATTTTTCATATTTATTTTCTGGATGAATTAAACATATATATTTATGAATAATGGGCACACTTGTCTCATGCATTTCATACTCATTTCCTGCATAGTTTTGTTCTTCTGTAATAGAAAAGCAGAAGTTTAAAGTAGATCTGGCATGGTCTTGCCTTGGTACAATCAGTAAAGTAAAGCTATATTGTATATCTCCAATATCCATCTTACATTACTTGTAACATTTCCCAAAAAATAGGCCACATCCAATACCTTTTCCATATTTATTGCTATATTTACACAGAGACACACAAATACATGCCCAATTATTATATCACATAGAGTTTTAACTGGTTCTCTTTCTTTTCCATTTTCCCCCAATGTTTCTTTCACATAGCTCTACTGAATATTTTGCTTACATTCCTCTTATATGCTAACAGTATGTTCTCAATTTAATCCAATTTAGTCCAAATATCTAATGGCAATTATTGATGGTATCTTCCATAGTAGTAACTGACTGGGTAATGAGTGAGTGTCTCCTCAGACAACACTTACTATAAATTTATTTAAATAATTCTGCCCAACTACTGATTACTTTTAACTTCACTTTCTCCCATTCTGATCTTAATAAAAATGTGGCTCTTTAAAAACTTTAATATAAAAACAATATAAAGTTGCTGTCAGGGCTCCAACAAATCCAATTATTTGTAAGTACTTGCCCTAAACTCTTCCAGTTTTTGACTTTCTTCCATACAATATGACAATAATGATATATTTGTCAGTGACAAATGATTTGGAAAATTCATTCCAATAAAGATCACTTTCCTAAAAGTATTTTTTAATAGCAAGCATTTCTAATGCCTCTTAATTGGAGAAAAGAGGTCAAAGGATGAAGGTCACATAGACTATAAATTTATCTAAAAATCTTGATTTTATTTTGTAAGCAGCTTACAAAAATTGCTAAAATCAGTTATGATTAATAACATTAATAACATTTTATATTACTGGCACTCAGCTAGGCGTCAACCTAGCCAAATTTAGCACTCAGCTAGATGGCAACCTAGCCAAATTCAGTCAACCTTACATTGTTCAGCAGGATTGGCTCTTGTATTTGCTTAGGAAATTCCAAAGCAGTAGGCCAGATTGAGAAATTAAAAAGAAAAAAAAGAACTTGTGCTAAGGCAGAGGTCTCCAAACTTGGCAACTTTAAGACTTGTGGACTTCAACTCCCAGAATTCTCCATCCAGCATAGCCTAGTTGGCTGGAAAATTCTGGGAATAAAATTCTTGAAGTCCACAAGTCTTAAAGTTGCCAAGTTTGGAGACCTCTGTGCTAAGGGAATGGCAAATCACTTCCATACTGCTGCTAAGAAAAAAAAATGGATGACTTAAAGGAAACTTTACTTTTTATATATTATTGGAAAGTTGTGGTTGTGACTATTTTTCTGCTTTTTGTAGGTAAGAAAGAAATGTTGCATTGAGAAAAAAAATGAAATAAACAACTTGCCTGAAGTAAAATCTTGGCTACACTGGTTTTGGTTTGCTGAGATAGAGTGGCTTCGTTTCTCCATGGAACTCTTGCCTCATCCTTCATTTAACCTAGGGATGTTAAACTCGTGGCCCTTGGGACAGATGCGTCATGCGCTGGTCATGCCCACCCCAGTTTGGCATTAGACAAAAAAGTTGCAATGTATCATGTGATGACATGTCATTGCGAGTTTGACATCCCTGATCTAGCCACTTGATATTCAGGTACTATCAGAAAAAGCTCCTTTTCAGCCCACCTGGTAGTCAAAAAAGCTGGGGTGTGAACATTACAAAAGTTTTGTCTTTTTCTTCTCTCTTTAGCCCTGTAGGAGTCAACTTGAGAAATGGCAGAATACAGTAATTTAGTTTGCTCTGTTCTTCTCTTTCTATTTCTCTTTTATATGGAATGGGGTCTAACACAATTCTTGTTGCCACAGGACTTATGGCACTTCAGAACAGAAAAGGGATTTTCATTCCTCATTCTGAGAGGAAGGATACTGTAACATGTCCATTCCCACCCCATTCCAGGGAAAGGATATTGCGAAATCTCCATTCCCTCCCTACTCCTGGGTGAAGGTTACTGCAAAATCCCATTCCCTCCCCACCCCACTAACCTGATTTCCAGCTCCGTTCTCCTGGGCAGGGCAACAAAAGAAGACTCAGCTGATCAGATGGGACTCGGGAGGCAGATGGGGATGGGGCAAGTCAGAGATGGTATTTTCTGGTTCTCTGAACTACTCAAAATTTCTGCTACTGGTTTTCTAGAACTGGTCAGAACCTGCTGAATACTACCTCTGGAGTGAAATGGAAACAGAGTAGAGGTTTTTTCTTGTCTTTCATTAGCTTCAGGACAAACAAATTTAAATCAACGTGTTTTTTCCAAGATGCAAATACTGGCAGTTCAGCATCTGCTGATTTTTTTTCTACATTTTCTACGTTCTACATTTTTTGCTACATTTGTTTTCACAATGGGTCTATCCCAGGGGTAGGGAAACTTGGCTCTTTTATCACTTATGGACTTCAACTCCCAGAATTCCT
Organism: Bungarus multicinctus; assembly: GCA_023653725.1. Classification (NCBI taxonomy): domain Eukaryota; kingdom Metazoa; phylum Chordata; class Lepidosauria; order Squamata; family Elapidae; genus Bungarus; species Bungarus multicinctus. The sequence continues at coordinate 68,259,191 of CM042844.1, forward strand.
GAGTGAGCCATAAAAGGTTCCCCATTCCTGGCCTACTGGTTTTTGAGTTTTGTGGGAAATTTATTTTTGACTTGAATGGGACTGTTTAATATACAAATGTAGGACATATGTCCTATATTTGTATATTAAATAGTCCAATTTAAGTCAAAAATTGATTTCCCTCACAACTGAAAAACCAGTAGGCCAGGAATGGGGAACCTTTTATGGCTCACTCAGGAATTCTGGGATTGAAGTCCATAAGTGATAAAAGAGCCAAGTTTCTCTACCCCTGGGCTATCCTATAGAATATAGGCTACATGCATATATTTACAAGTCAGGTTAAATCTGATCTGCTTATTCAGAATTATTTCCACTGCTTCCAATGACATGTACTCATCTACAGGTTCATACAAGACCACAGTATAGATTAGGCATGAACAAAAATTTACAGCTCCTTGGGCTGATCCAAATTGCAATAAAGCAATGGAATGGTTGCCCTCGGTTACAGCAGGCTTTTGAATCAGCCACTGTGTTACTTTAATTTGCTGTGCAGAAAGTAGAAAACAAATGTTGAAATGACTGATAATATTTTAGATTAAATTCATTATAATAAGATGAATGGATTCAGTGCGTAAGAAGGACACACAGGAGAACTGTGAAATATAACAGTCCGGCAATAGGAGCATATGAATAATAAGTATTTGGAGGGGTTGGTGCAAACAAGAGTTGACGGGTAGGATAAAAAGATTGTAAATAAAATGACAAATTATGCATTATATTCATGTTTGCCAGGTACTGCAGCTGTAGTTTTTTTTTCCCTGCAACAATCTATAAAGGAGTTCCTTCTGCCAAGGAAGAATGATTTTTTATGCTATAAATACAAAGTACATTGACATACTGTGGCTTTGACTAAAGTTCTCTAAGAAATTTTCTTCATTAAACTGAATCGGCACTATGCCCATATAAGTTTTCTTAAAACCCCGTTATGACTATAATTGCATAATCATCTCTCTAACTCTGTTTCTTATACATATAGGTTACACCTGTATCTCAAGGATGGTACCATTAAATATACTGGGATTTCATAATCCATACATCCTTGTATTAGTTTAGGAACCTAAGTGACATGGGTCTAGGGAACAGCTTCTCAAGTGAACACTTGACAGTATTGCAATCAGGATGGATATACTAGCTGTTTCTACCCCTGAATGTCTTCCCTGCTCCTTCACTTGGAGATCTCTAGGTTGATCTATATGAGAGCCACTTGGGTCTAGCGATTAATACAACAGGTTAGAAGCCATGAAACTGTGAGTTCTAGTCTTGGCTTAGACATGAAAACCAGCTGTGTATCTCTGGTCAAGTCACTCTCTCTTTCTCTCTCTTATCCCAGGATGTCAGGCTTCAGTGACAAGCCATTTGGTCAATTTTTGTCATGTCATGGAATGTGTCTGTGAAGGGGGAGATCATCTGTGGGGTACAGTAATGCAACAGGTTGCCAGGAGGGAGGGAGCACATCCCAAGGAAGAGGGTAATATAAGAGATAGCATAGTACAGAGCTGGATTATGGGAAGAAGAGATTTAGGACTTCTAGAATCTCCCAGGGTATATCTGTTAGATTAGCATAGCATAGGTAGCTCTTGACTTATGACTAGACACTTAGTGAAGTTATGATAGATCCCTCCAAAGGGTACTTATGACTCAGTCCCAAAGTTACATCTTCTGCAGCACCCCTGCATTCATACATCCTTACAATTGATATAGAGACACTACAGTGTCCCCACAGACACTGGGCCTGCTTTGCCACTCCCACACACCCCAGGTTCAACATGCTCCTCCCCACTCTCTGTACTGATCACTCACTTACCTTTCCAAGATCTCCAGAGCTCAGGTGGGCAAGGTAGGGAAGAAGGACAGGGTGCTCCACATTGCTGGGCCTTGGGACACAACCTGAATAGCAGCTGTCTATCTGGGTGAAAATTAATGCTGGGAAAGCTCTTCTTTTCTTTCCTTGCTAGATGCTAATGAGAATCTAAGGCTAGCGCTAGTGAAGAGAAGAAATCTTCCTTTTGTCACTAAGTGCTAACTGTATCTCCCTCAGTGTGAGCTGCACTAGTGAACAAAGCACCTAACACTGGGCAAACTAAGTCTAGCACTAGTGAGTAAAGGAAAACTGAGAGGATTTCCTCTTCTGGTTAGCGATAGCTTTAACTCCCTCAGCATTATCACTAGCGTAGTTAACACTGGTGGAACCAAAGGCTAGCATCTAGTGAGGAAAGGAATAGTGAGTATTTTGCCACATTATTTTTTGCTCAGAAAATAATGGCCATGTACCATGTAGCCCAGCAACAGAGTGGCCCATCCTTCTTCCTGATCCCAAACACCTGAGCTCTGGAAATGTCCAAAAGGCAAGTGTGCAATTGTGATGGCAAGTGTGCAGGCAGCGGAGAGGAGTCCTAAGTAAGGATTCCAGGGAGCTGAAAGTAGAGCATGGAGTACCTCAGGAGATGGCAGACCCAAAGCAGGTTTGTGTCTGCACTAGGCCCCGCCAGGGTCTTCCCACCCCAGAAGTATCCCATGCTCCAGTGGTGGGATTCAAATTTTTTTACTACCGGTTCTGTGGGCATGCTTGGTGGGTGTGACAGGGGAAGGATACTGTAAAATCTCCAGTCAGAGGTGGTATTTGCTGGTTCTCCAAACTACTCAAAAATTCCACTACTGGTTCTCCAGAACTGGTCAGAACCTGCTGAATACCACCTTTGCCATGCTCCATTTAACAACCCATGTTTTGTTGTTTTATGATTCTTTAGAGAGAGCAGGGATAGAGCGGGTTTGTTAAGTGAGATGCTTCATCTAACAGCCATCACAACATGCAACCACAATGGGCAGACTCTATTATGGTTGTATTTTGAGGACTTTCTCTGTATGTTTAATCTGTCAAGATACTATTTATATGGTATAAGCAAAAAAATAACTGAACTTTGGCTGGATTGTGTATATTGTTCTTGGGCTAGGCCTAATATATTTCAACCAGTTGATTTGAAAAAACAGTTCCAGCACATGTAGAAAATGCTAGGAATATAGGAATATAGGTATCTATATGGATTTGGGAATGAATAAAAGAAGGGAGGGAGGGAGATTTCTTAGCATTTTTGACACATACATACATGTATATTCCTTGATTGTTGGACTAATTAGCCATAGCTATATTAACCTTCTAAAATATCTCTGGTATACTTTATAATGTGAGTTCAACATAATTATTATTATCTTTATTAATGGTTATTAACAACATCAGACTTATTCTTAAGAACTTATAGGATATCAATGTGTTTTAGAGATGATGGGCTGATGGAGCAATAATAAATAAAAGTGTCACTTAATCTCAATTCAGTTAATTTGTAAAATTGCAGAGCAAAATATCAAACCTATTGCAAGATATACCATAAATAAAGCCAGATTAACAAAAAGCATGGGAAAAAGCACAACATTTAATAATTATTAAAATTAGAATGTGTTTTTAATTTAAGGTCTGAGGGTAAAGCAAAGAAAGTGGAACTAATGCAAATAAATAAAGAGCATAAAAAGAAAAAAAATAGAAATTAGGAAAAGCAAAACATCAAAACTTTTGGACTGCCTCAGCAATATTGAATAAGAAATATAGTCACTGTTTTGAGTTCACGTATTTGTTTTGATAGCTGTCATTACAAGAAAGCAGGTGATATTCATGGTCCCATTTTGCATGACAATGAGTTACAAAGGGAGTTTTTAATTCAACATGGAGTTTCATCTAAACAGGACCCCACAAGAAGACTTGTAAAACTCTTTCCATTTCCTCCATGGACTGAGAGCAAAGTCTTTGATTTATACCCCCTCCACACCTTCTTCACCCACTGATCTGAGTTGTTGAAAACCTCTGTGCTCAAATGATCCTCAGTGGCAAGACTGCAAGGGGGGTGAGGGGAAGCCCATCAGTTTTGCAGTCATATTTTATATTGAAAGCTGTTAGAAATCCTTGGTTTCCCTAAACTGTCTGTGTCCAAACTTCTTTCTGTCACCATTAGCTTGGCAGTCTAAGATACCATTTGGGGAAAAGCTTTCAGCAAATCTGCAAGAAGCAGACAAAGCAGTTGGTGCTAGTGGATCAAGGCAGTCAGGAGGGAGTTGCAGCAGGGATGAAAAGCTGTCTGTGGTACTGGGAAGACTGCAGGGCCATCAGGGAACCATCTAGCAAAAATCATTTTATATATAACTTAAGTAATAGCACAAACCATGTAGCATATCGATTTGCTGATAGATACTAGCTATTGTCTGTTTGTCCAGACAAACAAAATCCTTTTTTAGTAGATTCCAATACAGTAATGCAGTTACAAAGGACACATATTGGAATTATGCTTTCCAATCATTGATTTTTCTTTCTTTCTTTCTTTCTTTCTTTCTTTCTTTCTTTCTTTCTTTCTTTCTTTCTTTCTTTCTTTCTTTCTTTCTTTCTTTCTTTCTTTCTTTCTTTCTTTCCTTTCTTTTCTTTCTTTCTTTCCCTCTTTCTTTCTCTCTCTCTCTTTCTTTTTCTTTCTCTCTCTCTCTTTCTTTCTTAATCTGTCATTAAGAACGATGAGGCTGATTTTCTGCTCTCTTGGTCAGAAAATTAACTTAAATGATAAAGCATTCATTCTTCAAGAGAAAATAAGCAGAGGGAAATACATGGTGAATGTCTTAAACTGTGGATATTATTAGAATGACACTACACAGAGAAAATTCAAGGCCCCGTATCTGGTATGCTGCAAGCAAGGCAAATGCTGATATGAGAGACCAGAATGACGAATTTTAGAAGTGGTCTGGGGAAACATAAATGACAGATCTCTGCAAGGAAGTCAAAAGCTCTGCCAATCCTTTTTTTTTTTTTTGAGTACAAATAACACTTTGTTTTCAGAGTTTTACTCTTTTGACATGAACATGAGCAGTATGACAGTTTCAGCTTCTACAGACAGTCTATGCATTTGACAAGCAATGCCAGGATGTTGGGTTGATATCACAAATGATTCAAATTAATTTGTGCTTTCTTTCACCTAGTTCTACAAGCCTGGCTTCCCTACCCAGTGAAACTTACATTTATTTGTAATCTCACTGCTGCTTACACTCTGCTGAACAATAAAAGAACAATAAACTTAATAAAAAGCCCAAGTGATTGGAAATTGCTGTGGGAATGGTAGACCAGTATGAAAGCTATAAATTTACTTGTATTCTCATGGCATTGTCAGCTAATTTTTATGAAAAGCCCATCACAGAATGTTGCTCCCAAACACTGTGATCACTTGTACATCACATATCATACTTCCCCTGATAACAAAAGAGAGAATGCATCATAAAATGCTTCGAACTACAAATTCATCATCAAGTACTCACAATAATCGAGTAATATTCCCTTCCTGACCCTGTCCTGCACCTGAACATTGAATTAATCATTTTCTTTTCTTGAACATTAAGGAATACCCAGTGGTATTGTTGATGAAATTTAAAGCAAATAAGAGACTACTATCACATAATGTCATTAACTTTTCAGGTGATTTTGTATGACTCCAATCTAGGCCAGGTTCCAAACACAGTGAGCAAAACCAGTAATAGCAGAATGAATTAAGATAATTGATCTTCAACATATTCCTTCTTTTATAGGTTTCTCTACCAGTTTCATAAGCCTACAGTTGAAGGAATAAAATATAGGTAAGACAGAATTTCTGTATGTTTGGCACATTACTCCCTAACCAGCAAAATGGCTCTTTCTTTCCTTGCAGTAATGCCAATTTCTACTATGCAAGGATTCAACTATTCAATTTATGATATATGTCAGTCTCCAAAAACTCAGAACTCTTATGGTATATTGGAATTACAAATTCCAAAATTTCCAGTTGTTGGTCACACACACTTCAAGTATTTTCTCTTCAGTTCTCCACATAAAATATTTGTATATTTTTGTCAGGTCTGCAGCAATAACAATAAACTGAACTGAAATAACTATTATTTTTATTGCTTTATTGATTTCACTGGGAGAGAGAGATGATGCCTTTCTCTAATCATTGTTTATGCCCTTTCTAGGGAACTTTTCAGGTTAATTCTCTTCTTAATTGTGTATTTTAGAAATTTACTTGAAGTATGATACTGTGAAGTACATTAGCGATATCACACAATAACTTCGATGTCAGTCTCTTTTGCAGCTCCATTTTTGTGCAGAACACTTTCTATGGGACAGATTTAATTTAATCCATAGAAGCTTTTTTAAGGTTTACTTTATTTGTAGGTAGGTGGGCTTTTAATATTATATAATCACAAATGTATTTAATTATTTTTTATCTCACCAATTAAACAATAATAACTAAGAGTAATTCATGAAAGCAATTCATCACCAGTTTTCTTCTTTCATAACTTCTTGTGTTTATGACTTCTTCTCTCTCTTCCTCCCCATACGTTTTAAGAGATACTCCAGTCCATGATAATGTTGGTTTCTCAGCTGAGTCCTTATAAGCATCTCTGCAGCATTTCTAAAAGACAATTGTTTGAATACCAGCATACAAATCCCATAAGTAGTTAAGAGGTTATTGGGAGCTGAGGAAGTAAAAGACTTTGAACCAAGGGCAAAAATTAGGCACATGTGGGACCACAGAAGATGACGGATTCTTCTAAATTCATGAGCCCATAAAAGAAATCATGGTTGGTGCTTAAAAACTTCACAAGATTGCCTATAAAGATAAAATGACATAAACTGTCCCATCAGCACAAAACAATGATTTTTACAGATCTGAAATTTTAAAGTGGAAGATGTAGACTGCATGATTTAACCTTTGAGGAACTAACTATTTCAAGATAATATGCTATTTAATCAGTGAAACTGTTTAAGTCTTATTTTACAAAATATTTGCATATTTTTATGATGTTGCTGAGCAGAGAGTTTGTACAGAACAAATAGATGATTTCTCAAGAAAATTTTGGTTTCATTTTTCAGAGATACTGAGGAAAATATCTTACTATGAAATAAATTAAGATAAGACCAAAATTTCTGTATTTTTATTATTTGATTCTCCAGGTGGAATGAAATAGATTACTCATCACATTATTTCACAACTTTAATTCCACAGTATCATAAAATTATTCATGAAAATCAAATGGATGAATGGTCAAACAGATAAACAAACAGACAGATATAGGTTTGAAGAAAAACAAAGAATATTTCCATTAAGAATAACAGCACAAACAACAAAAAATGGCAGTTCATTATCATTTATGTATAACTAAAACTATTCTCCCACTTGTTTGCAAGAAACATGTTTTGGCCTCCTTTCTTTCTTCCATTTCCCTCTCCTCCTCCTGCTCCTCCTCCTCCTTGGCTGGTTGACTGTTATATAAATTACATATTTGCTCCTACATTGTCAAAGTGTATATATATAGATAAAATACCATAAAGTGGCAATCAGACACAATTGGTATGAATATCAATCTTTCACATGACATTTTCTGGAAAGTATACTGTCAAGCCTGAAATTGACATGTGTGTAGCCATTTTAGTTAGACTTAGTATATATTCTTTTTCTTACTTTCTCTGTGGCAGTCAGGGGGGAAGGGTTTCGGGCTTGCACATTCCTAAGGGGGAAGGAGTGGAGATAGAGGGAGTTGTTTTGGCTAGATTATTCTTCTTCCTGTGGGAAAATGAGCTGTCCGTGTTAGGCCCCTTGAGGTGGACATTTATGACATCAAGTAACATTGAATTACTTCTATTGGAAAATGTGACTTTTCGGGGCTGTTTCTAACTTCTAATATTGTGCAGTAATTCCAGGTTGTGTTAGATCCAGAATTACCATAGACTTTGCCAATTTGATGCTTTCCTAAATAAAAGAAATTGTCTTGAAAGATGGATCTTGTTCTTTTCTTTTTAAATGCATTTCATCACTTGGAAACCTGACATATACATTTTTAAAGTTTTTGAGAAAGATAATTTATCATTCTTTTCTTTGGATGGTGCATGAAGAATGAAACCAACTACAAACTCCACTCTTTTCTTACTGAAAAGATTCTATCCCAGATAGCTGGATACCAATTAAGTGAGTTTGTGTATATTCACCATCCTAATGTGATTGGACTAAACTGTGAGGAGATTGCTCATATGTCAGTGTGCATCTGTGCATACATTTAGGTAAAGAAAACCTCAGATGGCTATAAATATAAAAGGTGGTATGCTGAAACAACAGAAATGTTTCTTGGGTGATATGTTTTAATTATACAGAATAGAATCCAATTAAGTCCTTCAATTAATGGAACAGATCCAAGGAGAAGAAGAAAGGGTGAAGAGGGAGGGAAAGAGAAAGCAGGAAAAGAAGAAGGAGGAGGAAGAGGAGGAGAAGGAGAATTCTCCCTTTTCCTTAAAATCTGCCTGATGCCTAAAAGAAGCTTGACAATTGACTCATATTTACGATGGTTATAGTGTCCTAGAGTCATATAAGCACCTTTTGCGACCTTCTGACAAGCAAAGTCAATGGGGAAGCCAGATTCACTTAATATCTGTGTCACAAACTTAACAACTGCAGTGATTCACTTAACAACTGTGGCAAGAAAGGTCATAAAATGGGACCAAAGTCACTTCACAATTGTCTTGCTTAGCAATAGAAATCTTGGGCTCAGTTGTAGTCATAAGCTGAGGACTACCTATATAGGACTGTGCTATGGATAAGATACCATAAAACAACATATACTTCAGGTTCTAAGTTCTAAGTCAAGGTTAATGAAAAGTTTGCACCTGCATAATTAAAAATAAGAAATTAAGTGTTAATGAAAGTGTTTTTTGGCTTGAAAACAAACTTTAAAATAAAAAGTGGTCTCCATTCAACCTTTCAATGTCAGTTATCAGTTTTAAAACAGCTTGACCTGGAAGCATACAGCTAAAATTGTGGTGACTGTTAATGACAGTTTTATTGGATGCCATGCTTATAGTTCACATTTTGAGGTCTGTATGTAATTGATCTTTCTACCCTAGGAGAGAAACACTGCAATAAGTTGGATGCAGCTCCACATTACAGTATAGAGAAATAATAATGATGTCACCTTGAGATTCAAAGATCGTGGAATAGTAAGTCTCCTAGCTCATTCTCCCAACTGCAGTGACCTCTCCAGTTCTAAATCTTAACAGTCTCAGCATTATTTTTGAATTATTCATGCTACCCTTTTCCCTCACTACAAAATCAAGGAAAATGAATGCATCATGTTTTATCAGCTCCACAGGTTTTTTTTAATGTTATTTAGTTGTGTTAAAAAAGCAAATAAACTATACAATAGCACACATGCCTAGTTGAAATTAGGTCAGGGAGAACTTTATGACATGCAAAAAAGGCCACGCAACCTTCTGTGTTATATAATATTTAATCAATCTGAATAAACTTGGGTTTGTGTGTTAATGAATTATTTGCCTAGAAACTCAGCATTGGAATTCCAAGCAAAGGCTATACTTCCGATTTATGGTTTGAACTGATTGTTCACAGCATCCAATCATTTGAGAGTAAAGAATACTGTAACTCTAAATAGCGATGTATATTTGTGTTAGAATTCCTTGCAAGACTTAGACACATATTCATATCACATGCATATTCACTGGGCAAAACTGATTTCCAGTGAACACATCAGTTTAACTGAAGTGATCACTACAAAAGAAATAGTCCAGAGTAAACTGAATATTGTTTCTGACACTTGGACTGGGAATCAAAATAACTCTTCTTTTTTTCTTAAAATCTTTCTGTTGACAACTCTTCTAGTTTATCCAGTCTAAATAATAAAAGGATACAGTTTTATCTGAGTGATGGATTTGATTAAAAAAAAATGCACATGGGAATAAAATAAAATGCATGTAAATGCAAACTCAGGCAGGTATCCTGATTCATCTGTAGCTGGTGACCTTTAAGTTCATGATGAAAAACAAATGTCAAGCATTCAAAAGACAGGAGTATCCTTGGCTTTGCCAAGGATTTTGTATGCTATTGCACAGACTGTATTAATTTAGTCTGGCATCAATAACCTTGAAATCGGGATTTTGAACTAAAAATCCAGTTTTATGTTTATTCAGAAAGCAAAAGATAAAAAGTGACTTTATTTAAGGGTCTTTCCAGTGGGAAAAGGCAAATATAATGTAACATTACAGATACTTCCCCCTCCCTCCTTATCATGCTATTTGGTATCAGCTTCCATAGCAACAGATTTTATATGATCTTCAGATCACTTTAAATAGAATTTTAATTATAGTTATGATCGGCTTATGTTATTTTATTTGCAACAATGTTATAGCAAATTAAAAAGAAATAGTGGAAAAATGCTTACAAATGATGCAGGACTTCATTCATTTATTTATAATTATTTTTCCAGTTGTTTGACAAGAGAAATATAAAGATCAAATGGATTTAAGTTAGTGAGTATGAATGACAATAGATAAGCCAACAGTGAAAATCAATTCTATTGGCTGCAATATTAATACATGGTTTTCAAACAGATTAATAATGTGCAATTGTGAAACTGTATTTGAAGAACTTTGCATTGGAAGGAAAAAATAACTAATAAGAACATTTATTTTCATTTTATTCTAAACACATTCTAAGATCCATTGAAACTGAACAGGAATTACAAATGCACATAGGGAAAAGAATGAACTCTTTAAGATGTGCTCTTTTGTAGTTACATCTACATCTTTTCAATTTACTCTGGTACTTCTTTGTTTCAGATTTAAAAGGAACACATTTGCTGTGATGAAGACACTGCTATATTTTTGAGGAAACAAAAAGCCATCCACATGTTGAAAAGAGCGACAAAGCACTAAAACCTCACTGATTTTTAGCCTAATTGAACACCAACCAGGACTGCCTTTATGGCAATTCTCACTGCTATTAACATATATAGCAGAATATCCCAGCAGGTGGAAAGAAGTATTTTACAAACAGACTAGAAAGAACTGTTGGATTGGGATGAAACAAGAAGCTAAGTATGATTAGGTCAGGCTTCACTTTTATTATCTCTACAAAATTAGGTCAATTATATTTCTACTTCCTCTAGCCTTTTTTTAATTTAGTATTTATTTGATTTGTCAATTGCTTACAAGATACAGGTATAAGAATAAACATAGTTTTTAATACATGAGATGGATACTTATAAGAAAAATAAAAAGAAACAATAGGACAGGGACTTTAGGCACAATTGGTGCGCTTATGCATACCCCCTACAGGTCTCTTAGGAAGGGGGTAAGGTCAATAGTAGACAGTCTAAGGTTAAAGTTTTGGGGTTTGGGGAAGAAACCAGAGTCAGGTAGAATATATCAATACCACAATACTTTTCAAAGTGTTCTTTTTTTTTTACTAGTACCTTGAAGAAGACCTACCGTGGGTTTTATTATATTTATGATGGCTGTTTAATGCCTTGGTTTTAGAAATTAAAAAAATAAATTAAAAAATAAATAAAGAACAAAAGTCATATTAATCTTTTCAATAGAGATATCAGATGTCAAATCAAGCTAGTTCTTATAACTCTTCATAGTGAAAGAAAATTTTCTGGAATTTGATCCTTTCATAAATTATATTACCAATTTGGAATTAATAGAACTGTAGAAAAGAAGTTGGAATATCTGTGACAGGTCATTATATTTTTATTTTTTCAACCCTGAAAGAAAATAACAACATGGGAAGAAGAGGAATATGTCCAGATTAACTTGCATTTAGACGTGTCAAACTCATGTCATCCCAGAGGCATCACGTGACATATCGGGACTTTTTTTCCCTTTCGCTAAACCAGGCATGGGTGTGGCCAGCATGTGACGCATCTGGCCTGTGGGCCAGGAGCTTGACAGCCCTGATCTAGACCAATGTGATCATAATATTGAAGAAAGAATGTTCAAATCAAGTCATTTTTCTTACATATCATCTGACAGGAACATTAAAGAACATTAGTGGAATCACAGAGGTTCTAACTACAGTTTAGATCTTATACCTGAAATGGAATGCTTAATATGCTGCTTCTGGTTTTGAAATAAATGCTGCTAACTGGATGAAAAGAGACAATCAAATAGTACACAATAAGTAGCAATGTTATCTCTTTTTTTCTCAGTTCTTAAGCAGAGGCTAGAAAAGAAGTTAGCTAAGGATACTCTTTCCTTCTATAGCTTTCCATGATGATCATTCTATTTCTTCTAAGATAGCCAAGTGTGATTGATCTTAGAAGTTAAACAGATTTGGCCCCGGTTACAGGAGTAATTGATGGAGGAGTTGTCTGGGAGCTGTTTGTCCACAGATGTTTGGTTGGGTGGGAAAAAATTCCAAAAGATGGATATAAGATGGCATAGGCAGACTACTGCTACCAAACTATATTGGGAATGAAGTTTGATTTCAGGGCATCTTTACCTTTTTAGAATACAGTTATGAGCTTTTGAATTATATCTGTTTTAATGCAGTACAACTGATTGGATGCAATAACTTTGGTTTATAAATTTCAGTAAAAAGGAGAATCAAATATAATTGTTAATGCACAGGGCGACCCTGTCTACAACATGCTTGCTAAAATCTGATAGATCTTAATGAGAGTTAAGCTGCCAACTGCACACATCACTAAAAAGTGTCTTCTGAAAATGTGCAGAATCTCTTACTAAAAATAAGTTGTGTATGTAATATATTTTCCTTTCGGGTAAAAAAAAGATGAAAGAGAATCTTTATCAGTTCTAAAGAAGCAAAGTCTGAATTTTCTCTCCATATCAGTAGACTAAGATAGCATTATGACTCCCATTTTGTTCAGGAAGTCTGTCCTGCCAGGAGGGCTTCTCCAGATCCACAAAGCAATCTTGAATTGGCAGCAATAAATAACTTAATGACTTAATAGGTTTTGTTTCATCTTTTTTCTTGCTTGGGTTTATGTTGTCTAGGATTATGACTTCAAGTGATTAGGGACCAATTCAAAATGTTTTCTGGTGGGCTAGTGACAAATGAGAAATATGCAAGAACAGTATGGACAAAGAAAATTTAAACAACATTTGTAGCAATAGAAAAGTTGAGAATTGCAATCAAATAATACATTAGTTATTTACAATAAAATGTGTGAGGGTAAATATGCTAATATATCTCATAAACCATTAGCAGAAGCAGCAGCTTTTTATTTATTATTGAATGTGCTATGGATACATTTAGAAAATGCTTTTAAGCTTGGGCACTTTTCCATCTTATGTAGGAACAAATACTGAATGATGGTTCTAAGATTTTAGGAGTTCCAGGAACAAAAGGTTATTCTCTTACTAGAGGTAGCAGAACAAAAATAAACCTGTTAATTCTAATCAATAGCAATACCATCCTTCCCAACAACAAAACATACTATTGTAGATGAAACATTCATTTACATGATATTATATTTTTGTAATCATTGTGGTCACCTTTTATGCATGTTTTCCCATCCTGCCATTTTGCAGGTAAGCTGTACTCCATGTTGATTGTAGTTTATAGACAGTAAATATCAGTTCAGAGAAGTTTGTTTTAAAAGCGCAATCATTTTGAAACCATTGCCTTAATTGACATCTGTACCTTCAAAAAAAATACTCATTGAATATATTTGGGGTTTTTTTTTTGCCACATTCTTATACTTCTAAAAATCCTTTTTAAGAATGGAATGTGGTTTAAGGGGAAGCAGTGTAAAAACCTTGCTCTAGCTGAAGAATTTTTTTGGAGGGGGGGATTATTGAATAGGCAGATTTTTTTAAAAGTTGGTCTTCTGGAAATGTGATTCCTGCTCCAAATATGGGAAGGAAGAGATGGAAAAACAAATTGTAGATGGAACTGAAATATTTCAAAGGAAGAGGAAACATGCATTTTCCAACAAAGTTCGAATGGGTCAGATCTGCAGGCCTTCAGTAATATAAATGCATTGACATAAGCAGGAGCTGCTGGCTTTTGCCCAATACAAATACTACTAAATTAGAAAGAGGATGGAGCTTTTGTGAGAATCCAGTGAGAGGCCACTTAAAACATACACAATATGAATCATTGACTGGTTTTCCAAAAGCCATAAGATGTCCTTGTTTTAGATTAACATTACAGTTTTATTTTGTTTTTTTCAATTTTAATTTGGAACTGGAACATAATCCATAGAAAAACTTCAGCTCATTGTTGATGAATAGATAGGAAACAGTTCTCCAAAAACATAATAATCACTTAAAGTAAATAATTATATGACAATATCTACTTTTCACATACTAACAACTATCACCGGCTTTCTTCTACTCCTTAATAAAAAAAAAAAAAGGACTCGTAATCATGGTCAGCTTACACCAATCTACACCTGCTGGCCAAATTTTATATATAGAAGCCAAATAGGTGACAAGCCACTCTTAATTCAAACTGGTTTCAAGCAGCATTCATCATAATGTGAGGAAGCTAGCTAATTTAGGAGTTCATATTCTGCACCCAACTATGAGAGACCTCAAGAAAAACACAAGTCACTTTTTCCATCCCTATTGCTTAAGATAAAGCTTGGCTGGCCTTAACAAGATGACAATCTGTGTGAACTGTCACAACCTCAAAAGTCCCTTACACCAGCCTCTGCAAAACAATTGGCCACTTCCAGGTTTTAGTGTATTCTCAGTCATTTCTGAGGGTTGCCACCATCATACAATGGGATGTTGCATTGGTAGGAAAGTAACCAAAATCCAAGAACTGTATTCCAAGAATGTCTTAAAAGAACACTTCTATCTAAAATATAGTTTAAAGGAATTTATTTCGATATAAGGTGTAAGACTAGAGTCTTAGTGACTAAGTGAATCTACACTCTTTGACATGGAGCACATTATGGAAACACAATCCTAATTCAGTTTGCCGGCTCTTAAAAGAAGAACCATTGCTACTATTATTCATATTAAAATATCTTTTTTCCGATTGGCATATGGAAAAGAAAAACTAACCCCATTAACATATGTTACTTGGTAACTGAATCTAAAACTTCAGCCGAGAAAAAAGGCAATTATCACAAAGAATGCACAGGACTGCCCCGGTCCTTAACATGTCATGCAATGTCACTCCTTGTGCCATGAAGCTGAAGAAAATGATTGGTGTACAATTCACTAGCAATTACCTCTGTGTAAAATGACTGCAGTCACTTTGGTGGGAGGAGGGGGGCACTTACGGGGGAAATTTCAGTTTCAAACTCAAGATTTTTTTTTCAGTAGTCCTTGCTCTTTACCCAATTTTCCAGCTGAACTGCCTGAGGCATGAGGAGGTGAAGAAGCTTGTGCAAGGTCATCCAGGAAATCAATGAGTGAGGCCTGTTTAGAGCTCCTTCTTCTCTTAGCAGCTCTTCCTTTGCTGTAAGTTGTTGGACCACTACTACCAAGAAAATTCCCTGTGCTCCAAACGTTAGCTGCAAAAGAATGATAACCAAAAGGGGAAAAAAAGACAATGATATGCTCTAAAGAACAATTAGAATTACAGAATGACACCTTATTCCCATAAGAACAAAGGGTTTAATTAGTGTAACATAGTAAAACATGTTTGAAAAGGTTAATCTTTTGGCACAATGCATTTACTATCTGATGGATGTCATAGATTCTTGCTAAAAGATACACATTTTTTTTGTATTTCCATGAACTAACATATATTATTATATACTAAGGCCATAAAATGTTGAAGGTCTTATTTTGATTACATCTCTGTTTATGCTACGGTAGTCAATCCTAGAAAAGTAATTCAGGATTTGCCCTTTAGAAACATATTATATACTTCTTATTCCTGGAAATACATCAGTGAATTGTAATAGCAATTAATCTTAAAAAGAATAGCTCAGATATCTTTGAAGGGAACAGGTTAAATTTTGTTTTAGAGATTTCAGTAACATACTACTACATTTATTAACATTTGTTTGGGCCTGGACTGATATTACACTTCTGTTTTCTATCTCCTTTTCTAGCAATATTGACATCTCAGGAGATTTAGGTTTTTGCATAAAATGTCCAATATATGATTATTTGAGCCTGGTCATAGTGCCTTGAATGAGAACTCTGGATTGATTTGTTCAATGATCCATTTGTTTGTTTTCTTGGCTGTCCTTGATATTCTCAGGAGTCTTCTTCCAGCACTGACGTTCAAAGGTGTCAATATTTTTTCTATCCTGGTTCTTCAAAGTCCACCATTTGATGCATACATGAAGCTACTGTACTAGCAAAATTGCAGAAATTTCAAAAAGTAAATAGTATTTTGACCATTTAAAGAAAGAGCAGTCTTCCGAAGCAGTATTGGTTTTGATGCAGATTGATATGTCGAATTTGATGCAGAGAAACTCAAGTCCAAATTGCCATTCAAAGACTTTCGGAGTGACTTTCGACTACTTTCTCTCACTTAGTTAAAGCTCACAGAGACAGATTTATATTCTGGAAATAAAATTTAGTTAACCCCTTCTAAGCCATCCAGAACTCTCCCCCCCCCCCCCCACACACACACAAAAAGCAGGATATAAATGCAATAAATACATTAGCAATTTTTCCTGGGATTTTTTCCCATTTGTACATTTATCCATAAAGCTTTTCCAGTTCCTAGGTTTTGAACAATTTTAATTCATTTAATCATGAAAATGAATTTGAAAATATTGTTACAATTTTGTCTCTTGGAAGTTTACATGTTTATAAGTATCACTACTACAATATTATGTGTTAGAAAAGAAGAAATGAACAATGGCTTGTTAATGAGAAATTATAAAATCTATAATACTGATTATATAAGGACTAAATGGATTGTAAAATAATTTATTTTACATTCCATTAACATATGCTTCCTTTGATTACCTTACTTCATGCTTCAAATAGAAACATCAATATTTGAAACATGATACCAGTAAGAAAACTGTGGTAAAACTGTACTTAAATTGTGTCATTAGTCTTCCTTTTAGAGTTCTGATAAACTCAAAAGAAACACACATTAGTAATTTTTGGCAACCTTTAGCCATAAGGAAGCTACAGCTCATCAGTTCTAATCTAGAGATCAAAGCAATTTAGTGGCAACATAAAACAGTTGTGTTTCAACAGTGACAGGATATTCCTTTAAAAACATCACATCAAACAAAAAAAATGTGACAGAAATTATTTTATGTTTAAAAATATGTCAGGCAGTCATATGTAAGGAAAATACTGTATTCTTAAATTGGAAAAAGACATTTAATTTTTTTTTTAGATTCTTATCCCACCTACTTTTTCATGTACAACTCAAGGCAGCACTTTATATAAATTGGTTGTTTTACTAACTTAATCTCATTTACTCAGCAGTCACTGACAAAATATATTTCTTATATTCTCTGTTTTACAAAATTACTGTAAGCCTTCGAGTTTTAAAGAACTGTTAATCAGGGAAGATTGCTAATAGCCAGAAAAAGAAAATTCTGCCTATCAGATACTATAACTGTAAAATATAACATTTTATTTCAATGGAATAAGAGATTAGTTTTTACCAAATTCAGAGTCACAGCAGAAGCTCTCCTAAAATTTGATGGGAAACAAAAATTAGTAGGAGATATGTATAAAAATCTGTTATCGTTATTGCTATTGTTTTATGTAAGTTCTAGTTGTTAAAATCCATTTTTTTCATCCTAAAATACATAGATTGTTGTACAATGAAAAAGAGATTAAGAAAGTACTTATAAATGATCTTGCATATTTAGAATATCTTTCCTGTGTACTCATCTGAGATATGAAAAAGATACAGATATTATAACTAGTTTCATACATCATGCTAAATTATAGTTTATTCTAATCATGGTTTGATGAACACAATATAATGTGGTCAGATTTACATACAATGCTAAATTAAAATAGCAATTTATAAATTGCAGTTCCAGCATTCATATTATTTCCATAATTGAGCTGTTTTTAAATTGAGACCAGTTTTTGAAATGGATGAAGATAAAAGGCTTTGCTAGCTGCCTGGTTGGCTAGGAAGAGTGCATGTTACTGTTCTATGAAGTCAGGAATATACCTGAGGCCACCTAGATTTTTTAAATAGGAAATGATTGTGGATATATCTTAATTCTTGGTTTTTCTGCAGACATTGAATATTGTGCTTTGGACCTTGTTGCTTGGAGAAAAGACAACGAATAAGAGCAGAAGACTCCTAAAATTAAAAGAATATTGAATTTCTTAAAGAGAACAAAAGACTTTTTCCTTGAAGATAAGAGCAGACAGACAGACAGTGAATAAATATTGTTTGAGTTGCACATTGAAAAATACAGTTTGGTTTACTGTTCCTTTGCAAATTCTATTGTGGCTTTATGGATTCAGAAAAGTTACATTCATATGTAATGCTAAGTTAAAATAAACAAGCCACACTGTAGCTTAATATAAAGTATAAACTCATTATGTTTGTTAAAATCTTCCCAACAAGAGGACCTAGTTGTTTTGGATTCAATTTCCACAATCTCAAGTAATTCTGTCCATTAGCCAAGTTAAATAAAGGTATAATTAGTATTATCATTACTTCAAAAATGAAATGACCTTCATAACTGGTGCATATGATGGGAAGAATCCAAAGAAAATATTAGAAGTGAACTAAACTCATTCCTTTATGGAGCTGAACAATGGCACAAGTTCTTAATTTCTGATGGTGACATGCATTCACACTGAGGAGCAAAAATGGTGAAATTATTCAGTTAGGAAACATGGAACAATGAAAGTGTGCAACATAATAAGCAACATTTGGAGTCCTAAACTATAAACAACAGAGAGATGAAACAATGGAAAAAACATGCTTTCACCAGTCTTCTATGGAGGAGAGGATGAAGTAAACTTGTTCAGAAAAAATAGCTGACTTTTATGAATATATTTGTTTTACTGCATTTGGAGCTAAAGACCTTTTCTGTTTTTTTATTATACCATCAGATCTCAGGTTGAAGATCTGGATTTCTACAGATCAATAAATATTAAGCTGTTTGGTATGGGTGAAAAATGCTACTACCGAGGCTAAAAAAACTCACAATTTTATTTTTTTGGATTTAAACTACTGAAGCTTGCAGATTGGGACTTACTTTTCAGGAAATCAGATACAATTGTGTTGGGGATATACTGTATGGATTTACCTCATATCTGGAGATATTCTGAAATGTAATGTGCCAAAATTGCAGTTTTAACTTTTTTATGATTAATGAACTTTTCAACAGTTTTCAGTTTTTTTCTAGTTGTGTTTTCATCAAAACCTTGGGTAGAATAAATTTCATTTTGCTGGTCTCAACATATTCATTGTATTTCTCATTAAGTAGCTATGGGTCTAGTTCTTCAGTCATAAAGATGTATTTTCAATATATGGTTTTAATTATATTTTTTAAATTTTTAAAAAATCTGGATTATTTTAATTGCTATCCATTGATTTTGTATTAATTTTCTCTATAGATTCATTGTGTTATGGAAAATTAAGAGTAATAGCCAGGTCTACAGCCTGAAGCATTTTGGGAAACCTTTTGATGTATTATAGAATGAGAAGAAGACTATTTAAAAAGGATATTAACAAAAAGTTATATGATTTTTTTTTAAAAAAATCCCTAAAAATGTGGTAGTAACCACAATACAAAGTTCTATAGTATGTGGGTGTGGGTATGTATGTATGTGTATGTGTGTATAAATACATATTTATTTATTTGATTTGTCAATCACTTACAAGATAATAGGTATAAGTATATACATAGTTATGAATACATGAAATGGGTACATGTAAGAAAAATAAAAGAAACAATAGGACAGAGACGGTAGATACATTGGTGCGCTTATGCACACCCCCTACAGACCTCTTAGGAAAGGGGTGAGGTCAATAGTAAACAGTCTAAGGTTAAAGTTTTTGGGGTTTGGGGAAGAAACCACAAAGTCAGATAAAGTATTCCAGACATTGATCACTCTGTTGCTGGAGTCGTATTTCCTGCAATCAAGTTAACCTTGAGTTTGTATCTATTGTGTGCTCTTGTGTTGTTATGGTTGAAGCTGAAGTATTCATTGACAGGTAAGTCATTGCAATGTATGATTTTATATACCATACTTAGATCAGACTGAAGACAGTGTAATTCTAGGTCTAGAATTTCAAGTTTGGTGGCATAAGGTATTCTATAAAATTCATATATATATATGAATCTGTAAACATGGGATTGATACATACAATTTGTTAATATACACTTTGGATAGGTAGCTGCTGTAGTTAGTTTGTAGACTTGTTTTACAATGCTTAATTTCATCTAATCCTGAGATGGTTTATTTTAGCAGCCCAAACTGTAGACATTCTAATGGAATTGACAATCACTAGAAGCATTTTACTTAGTTCCAAACAACCGCAGGATTTCTTTATAAGCACGAATTTCAGTGCCTCTGCTTCTTGTTACTGGCTCATATGTGACTAGTGATAGGTGGAAACATCAGATCAATACCACTGTGCCAGCCATGTATCACCGCAAGACAATAAGAAGGCTTTCCCATCTATTATTTTAAAAGCTTCTGGTTCTTCTAAGTGCTATTTTACTTGGGTGGAAATTTTTAGTGACCTCTATATGGCATTTATCTACTAATATATAGGTTAAGCATTCTGGAGGAATAGCTTATCATTCCAAAGGTAATAGTAAATCTTGTTTAAATTAAACTTAATGCCTGGCTATTTGATGAAGACAGCCAAAAAACAAATTAGATTGCTGTTGCCTTTTTTCTTATTTTTCTTTTTAAAGTTGGTTTGGATACTCCTCCATTTAAAATTTAACCAGACCTAACCTTACTTAGCTTTTTGAGATTAACTAAAGTTATCTATCTGCTGTCCTCTCTCTCTGCTCCTTATGCACATTGATGGTATTGCTTACCAGCCTCTCAAACACAATTCAATTAATCTCTTTAGCTCCATTCATAAATGTCTGATTTGCTATTTTCCTTTTCTCTAGAAAAGTAGCAATAAGGAATTTATTTATTTCATTCTGTTACAGAGAGTATGCATGCTCTGCCTTTATTCTAATTTAACAATATTGATGTAAGTGTAATTTCAATCTGAGCATGTGGCTGAGGACAACACCAGTAGTTGTGGTACCAATATTAAATATTCAAAATAATCAAAAATATTAATTTTAAAACAATAGTTTAAAAAAAAGCCACAAAAGACCTTTTGTTTTCTTTGCTCAACTGTTTCCTATTTTGACAGACTACCATTGGGTTGGTGTGGGTGGGAGTTGCCTGGATTTAAATTTGTCACAAAGATGATGGTTTTAGGAACAGGAAATAGAGAATTGAATTGGAATTAACTTCTGCAAGATTTTTTTTTAAAGATCTAAAATCAACTATCTTTAATATCCATCTCTTTGTGAAGAATTTTTATTAAAAGCCAACCTGGAAATTTCTGGCATCAATCCCAGTCTTTGTTCTCATAAGGAAGTAAGCTTGGTGCTGTGGGGAATATTATGCCAAACGTGTTCCTAAACTTGACGGAAATGACTGTTTTGTATTTTGAGCTTTCTTGTGCTAAGTGAATTCTAAATTCTAGTGTTAATAATACATAACCAATGTCAGCTTTTATTTAAAACAGAACTGTGGAATGCAGTTAAACCCAGTGCAAAGCATAGGCTAATCTAAAATATATTTATCTTCCTACAAATTCATACTGAATGGCTTTTCTCAACAAAATAGTGCCACCTGGCCAATCTCCATTGAAGCAATTTTATTATTTCTTAATACAACCTTACCTCCTACCTCTAACCCTGATTGTGCTGTGCAGTATGCAGTATGCATTTTCAAGGAGCCTTTTTATCAAAGCAAGTCTGATTCTTTATACTGTACCAGATATATAGCAATCTTCCCTAATCTTCATTAGACTTCAGTTCTCATCATTCCTCTGCTATTGTGGGATTCATTCTTTGGCAAGTTGATTCTTTTAATTTTGCCTTACCCCAAACTCCAAAGAAGACTTGTTATTTCAGCTCAGGTTTGTAGCTCAGGGTTGAACTGTAAAGTTCTTGATGCGCTCTGAATGTGATCGTTTGCTTGCAGATATTTCATTACCCAACAAGGTAACATCACTTAATAATCGTGCAATGAAACATCTCCAAACAAAACAACCAGGCTTGGAGAGCATCAAGAACTCCACAATAGTTTGATAAGGAGCTAAGTTTTTTTTTTCCTGCATTGAATAATATCTGTGAAAATATTTACAAACCCCTCACATCCTGGACATAAACTGTTTCAACTCCTTCCCTCAAGATGACACTATAGAGCACTGTACACCAGAACAACTAGACACCAGAACAACTAGACACAAGGACAGTTTTTTCCTGAAAGCCATCACTCTACTAAACAAATAATTTTCTCAACACTGTTCAATTATTTACAAAGTGTACACTACTATTACTGTTAATCTTCTCATCACTCCTTATCACCCATCCCCTCCCACTTGTGATTGTAGGACTGTAACTTTGTTGCTTGTATCCTTATGATTTATATTGACTGTTTCCTAGTATGATTTGATTGTTGATTGTACCCTATGACTATCATTTTGATTCTTGATTCTTAACAAATGTACCTTTTCTTTATGTATACTGAGAGTATTTACACCAAGACAAATTCCTTGTGTGTCCAATCACATT
Source organism: Bungarus multicinctus (assembly GCA_023653725.1). Lineage (NCBI taxonomy): Eukaryota > Metazoa > Chordata > Lepidosauria > Squamata > Elapidae > Bungarus > Bungarus multicinctus. The sequence continues at coordinate 68,281,781 of CM042844.1, forward strand.
TGGCCAATAAAGTATTCTATTCTATAAATTTAAATATTATGCTACCAACTCATTGCTTCTTTTAAGACTTTTAAAGACTAAATCTTGCCATGCAGAACATAATAATTTTAAAAGAAGCTAAGTAACTTTTGCTGCTGGTAGCTTGCTTTAAGGTAATCAGTATCAGCATCAACAACTTTGATTATTCAAGCAAGACAAGCACAATTATTTAGTGTGCTTCAGAGGGGATAATGAATTGCTTATTTTTCATTTTTAGAAAAAAATCAGAAGAAAATTGTTTGATTAGTCTTCCACTTAGTGTCAATCAAGAATGATGTCAGTAATTTAATCAATACAAACAATACAATGTTAACAAAATAAGTTGAAAATTAAACTTGAAATAAAGATTGGAAATGTTTTATCAGATATAGGGGAATGTGATCCCTTGTGAATTCCATGCAGAATTAGAATAGATTTGTTAGAAACTCTTCCTGTAAATGTTATGTAGAGTTCTTACTGATGATAATAAAAAAGGAAAACACATCAATTAGTATATTATAAGCACCTGACTGCTTAGGGAAAAAGAAGTAACATATATTTTGTTTTACAATCATAAATATAGAGAGTAAGCTGTATTGGATGTGTAGATGTATGGATTTAGTTACTATGAAATGCACAAAAGTGCAAACGTAGCACCTGTCTGCTATGTGTTACAGCAGCTGTGCCTTCTCCAGCATTATGTAACCGTCTTCCACAATTGCCATGCAAATCTGAGAAAAATTCATCTGATTTAAACAAGTGCTACATTCCCACCATAATATACTTTTTTGCTTTTGGAACCAACCCCATCCCATCCATTACATTTTTGACACTTCTTAGTATACCAGTATAACCTTTAATTTAGAAAAAGGATTTATTTCCAGGTAAACTCTGGGACAGAGTGGAGGACAGGGGAGCCTGGTGTGCTATGGTCCATGGGATCATAAAGAGTCACACACAACTTAGTGACTGAACAATAAAAAAAATTCCAGTGCTTAAGTTTCTTGTATTTTCTTAAATTACTATAGTGGGTTTCCACATACTAGTTTAGTAAAACTGAATTTTTGTTGCCCATTCCTAAAGGTACTGTTTGTACCATTCAATATGAGGATTCTGATAAGGAATAGATAATTTTTTAAAAACAGTTCTGTTGTATTATGTAATTAATTTCATGATTCTTTGGAATATACAAATAAAAGATATGATTTTTAGATATGGATGCAAGAATAGCAGCCCCAAGGCAATTTAAAACTGTTTGGCATCCTTTTTGTGGCATACCTCAGAATAGCTTTTTGTTCATTGTTTCCTCAACTACATACTGACCAAAATTACCCAGCCACATTTGTCTTCCCACAACATAGTGAGCTACAGATTTAATCATTCATATTTTAGTCTACCTAGAATTGAATAACATATCGCTCCATAAATTAAACAGAGGCTGGACTTGCACAACATTTGAAATTGTGTTTGGTTAATACGTAGTATTGTATAAACACTAAACCATTATCTTGTATGTATATCTCAGAATTAGACACAATGATGGAAGTCAGAGCTTTCTAAATAATCACTGAAGGAGTCTAGCAGCACATTTTTGCATTAATATTAAAAGGCATAAGCATTTCTGAACTCCACCTCAATTTATCAGACAGAGTGGCTTATGCCTTTTAATAAAAATTGTTTGTCAGAAAAGATGCCATCAAATCAGTTTTGTTACCATAGACTAACAAGGCTTTCTTCTTTAGAATCATAAATAATTACTCTGTATTAGTACTACTGATTCTGATGAAACACATTTTACAGGTTTATCATTAAACCAAACAATACTATTTACTATATTCAAAAATGCAAATTATTTGCTAGATTCAGAAATAATTGCTTCAAACTCTACTGTGCTTTTAATCATTGATTTTAAACATTGATTTACTAACTCAGTGTTTTTTAATGAAGCTAAGATTAACATGGTCTCTCTCCCCCCCTCCAGCCTGTCACTATTTTGAACAGAATACAAAATCAAGTCATTGACAATGAGTGCTGATTTCATCATTTGGCTAAAATATGCGTAGACCTCCCTAGAAATATGGAATGTTGGATGATGGTAGAATACATAAACCAAGTCGCTATGGCTTATTAAACCTTGTCCTATAGAAGCAAAGCCTCTTTTGACTGGAATTTGACTCCTGATCAATCCATAACTACAGTAAGAAACTCTTCTATTGCCTGGTTTCAGATTTTTTTTTAAGTGTTTGCAAGCTCAATATTTTCAGGCCAGGTATTTCCTCTCTAGTGCTAATCTATTTAGTTTCCTTGTCCAGATGACATCAGAAAGGGTCTAATATTGGCCTTTGCAACAGTCCCTGTCAGTGGTGGGATTCAAAATTTTTTACTACCGGTTCTGTGGGCATGGCTTGGTGGGCGTGGCAGGGGAAGGATACTAAAATCTCTAGTCAGGGATGGTATTTGCCAGTTCTCTGAACTACTCCAAATTTCTGCTACTGGTTCTTCAAAACTGGTCAGAACCTGCTGAATACCACTGCTTATCCCTGTAATCAAAGACTTAGATTAACTTGGTACTAATTGGCATACATGAAATTTTGTTGCATTCAGCTCTCAAATAACCCTAACCTCCAATAACACTAATAAATATGACAAAATAAATAAACACAAAATTATGCATATACCCACGACACTGAAAAACAAGTCTAGTTCAGATGTATACATGTACATGGAGAGAAGATGGAAGATGCCCATTTAATTTTTTTTCTAAGCAGAGGACATATTATAGCTTTTATTTTTCAAATCTCTTTTTTGCATTTGAAAAGTGCATTAACTAAGCGTCTTTTAAAGCTTCAAACACCAAAACTAACTACAAACATGACACAGGTGTAAAAAGATGCTCCTGTCCAAGAGAGGTGGGACAATCCCCTCTGCGGGTTGGGATGCAGGAAACTCTTGCACAGAGATAAACTGAGGAGAAACAGAGCCCGGGGTTTCAAGAGCATGAAGCGCTGCCCACGCAGAAACCAGGCCGCCCCGACGGCTTACTAGCCCTGGAGAAGCAGGCTTTCCCTTGCTCTTTGTCGAGTAGTGTGACAAAAAGCGTGGGCACTCTTCACCAAGAAGGAATCGCATCCCTTCACTCTCTTTACGGCAGGCATGTTAATAGCGAAAGTGCTTCTAGGAAAGCAACTCAAAAGGATTCACTTAGTTGCTTGTACGTATATGCAAAAAAAAGGAGAGCCGTTTCGAAATACCCTTTCACTTTTCCGTATAAAAAACTAAAGGGGAAAAAAAGCGGGAAAAAGCGGCAGTGGATGCGCGATGAACTAAGGAAAGGGCGGTACGTACGTGAAGCTTGTTGGGAGTTGTAGTTTAATTTGTTAAGGAAGGCGGTACTGTGCTCTAATTCTTTAACTACAAGGCCCACAAGGCAAAGCTTCATTCGCAGCGTCCCTTCCCCCCTTCCTTTCCATCCCTCTTCGCTCTGCGTCCGGCAGTTTTGCTTTCCTTCAGGTCAGCTGGGGTAGGCTCGCGCGCGAAAGAGTGCCGGTTTGAGCAAATCGGAGTTTGGCTGCTGAGCTCCGGGAACTTTCTCTAGCAAAAGAGACTTCTGGGCTTAAATGTGACTGGGACTTTGGACCAGATTCGCCAACACTGGAATTGGCGCGCGTTTTTCTGGCAGCCACAGCTTCAGTTCCAGGCGATTTAAGATTGAAAAAAAGGAGATTCCAAAAGGCAGGCAGGAAGGCAGGCAGTCCTTCCATCCATCATCTAGTCAGTCTGTCTGTCTATTTATCTATCTTCTCCCTCCCCTTTATACTCATTCTCTCTCTCTCTCATCTATTCTATCCACTTACCTACCTACCTACTAATTCCGAATGGCCTTTTATTTATTTATATCCCATCTTTATTTATAAACAATTCAAGGTGGCGAATATATCTAATAGACGAACCCCCCCCCCCAGCTATTTCCAAAGAACGGTGACAATCTGATAATGTAATAATTCATCCCTGGTGTGAATAATGAGCGGATTGTCCCCTGGGTCTAAAAGAAACAACCAGTTATGATTAGAATTGAGAAACAGGCCTCTCGGGCTGTGTGTTTCTTCTGCAAAGGTGCCTGACTTTTCACAAGTTACAATGGCACTGGAAAAAGTGACTTATGACCATTTTTCACATTTATGACTGTTTCAGCATCACCATGGTCACATGATTTACATTTGGACGCTTGACAACTGACTCACATTTATGACAATTGCAGTCATGTGGGGTCGTGTGATCACTTTTTACAACCTGACAAGCAGAGTCAATGGGGAGACCAAATTCACTTAACCGTGTTACTAATTTAAAAACTGCAGCATTCACTTAACAAATGGGCAAGAAAAGTCGTAAAATGGGGCAAGACTCACTTAAATTTCACATTTAGCAACATAACTTTTGGGCACAACTGTGGTCATAAGTTAAGCACTACCTGTATTTTCTTAGGTAGGAGGCAGGTAAGGAGCCTGAAACACCTAGTGACCTAATGATGGAGCCAAGAGATCAAGGCCTTTTATAACCGTTAAAAAATAACACTTAGAATATCCACTTGGGGTAATGTTTCAGCCCTGGCTCCTTTCAATATCTGCTTCCAATGTCTTGATTTGCTCTCATTCTCACACATATGAATTATTCCCAACATTTGGTGATGGTCCTGCTTCAAAATGCATCAGTGTTTTTTCTCAAGCCAAGGGTGGCTTTCCCATTCCAAAGCAAAATATTGAAATATTAAAGAACTTGAAAACCAAAACCAAACTCACTGTATGTGTAGTAATCCAGCTAAGAGGGAATTTAAAAAAACTAAAACAACAATCCACTATAGTTTCCTTCATCTTCCTAGCTTTTCCTGCTGTGTTTAGATTATTATTTTTTGTACAATCCTGAGTGGGAGGAGTCTGGATCTTGAGAGAAAAGTGTAATAGTTTAGATTCTCGTACAGGCTTATTTTTACTGTTTACTTAGGGTGTTGGGAAGTGAGGGGGTTCATTGGCTTGGTGTCTAGAGAAGACTATATAGGGCTTTCCAAAAGTCTATATTTAAATAGCTTTTTAAAATTCACTTTATAATTGAAACATCCATTGAAGCATCCATGTGAGCATCTCTGGGTAGATAGAAAAAAATGAGAATGTACATTAATATTACATTTTCACCACTCTTAGCTTCATTTCTTCAAAGGTTTAGCTACCTTTCTTGTTTACCTATAATAAAATTGTGGTAACTCAAAGTTAGTTTATGAATGGAGCAGCATGGTTTACTTGCAGATGTGCTTCATTCATTATGTGAATGCCACATACTGAGGGATTCAAAATTGCAGATTACATTTATGTCAATATTTTGTTTTTATTATATCTTTATATATATTGTATATCTTTAACTAAATTTAAAGAACTTTGAATTAAATGTTGTAAGCAAAAGACGTATAACAATAAGATGTTTCACAAAGACATAAAATCCATGGCTTTTAATTTTATTTCAGTTAATGAAAACATCAGTTTCCTCCAATTCATAGGAAATTCACCACTCTACATAAAAAAATGCAGATGTGGCACACACAAGCAGGATTGATTTAAATCAAGATGATTTAAATAATTGATTTAAATCACGAGAACTCTTATATCATTGATTACAATCAATTTTCCAGTGATATTTCTTGACATATTTTTAAACAATTGTGCAAATGTGATTAAATACATTAATTTATAGTTCAGTAAGCATTTTGCAATATAGATTAGTTTGAGCAGTTACTTTATGAATTAACTTGATTTTTATTATTTATGAAATAGTGAATATTTATTTGCCTAACTGTAAGAGCAATAACGTAGCATAGGAATTCTGAAATCATACAAATTAGAGTGCTTATGTTTAATTAAACATAATTTTAAATGAAAAACATTAATTGTTGCTGTAGGAACAACCTTCAGCGTTGTTATCCAATTATGGTCTTCAAATACCTTTTGCTGAATTTCAGCAATTCAGCAATTGCTGAAGTTTTGTTCTTTTTATATAATTAGAGCTTTGGTTTTTTTTTTACTCAGACAACTTATCACAAGGGTGTCAAACTTGCAGCCTATGGGCCGGATGGGTCACATGCTGAGCCCCGGTTTAGCGAAGAGGAGGAAAAGTCACTATAAGTCACGTGATGACGATGTGACAATGCAAGTTTGACATTCCTGACTTAACAGATAGATACTTTTTGTGATTAACATATTAAAAGAAAGCCTGTAAGGGCAGCCTAGCTTTCAGTGAAGCAGCAAATATTTCAATGTTAGCCAGTCACTGTGAGAAATGGATTTTATCTAAATTTGTCAAATTTATTATGGTGAATAAGATTTGGGGCTCGAATTATTATTTCTAGAAATTTGAATGTAGGAAAAAAACTGTCCTGTTTTAAATACACATTTTCAAAAGACTCAGATTGTTGTAAGACATGATTTAAGGTCATGTGTTGATTCATGCAGTAGTTAGTTTATATGTACAACTAAAGCAAGCTACCTGGAAACCTCAACTCAATACAATATGGGAGGGTTTTTCTCAAAATATGATATTGAGTTTTTTAAATATGAAAATTATGAAAATATACTAATATAAAATAGTTTGATATACAGAATGCATATTAAAATTCTGCTTTTTACTCTTTGGTGCTCTTTGTTTTGTGGCTGTCTGAAATGGCTTTGTTAGACTTTAAACAAGAAAAGCCATGAATTCTTTCTTTCTCAAGACGAAATCTTCTGAAAGATTTGGCAGATTGGCAGGAACAGACCTCAGTTTCCACAAAGTTGTTTATGAAACAATATAACTTATGAAGAAGTGATCTTTAAGTACTCAGCACAGGAATTCAAACGAAGTCTTGCTTTTTGTAGCTTTTAGAAAACCTGGAAGTATTTTGGTATATGAATATATTGCTTAACATATTTCATTTATGTGAAAATATAATATTCCATTTTATGGCTACACACACACACACACACACACACACACACACACACACACACAGGGAGAGAGGGAGATCTTAAGATAAACTCGCTAAAGTAGCCTTTATCGGCACTTCCTGTCTTCAGCATTAATCTACACAGGTTTATCTCCAAAGATTGTAGCATAAATTTCCAGGTCATGTTGGAAAGAGAAATAGGGACAAAATAAATTATTTAGTATTGGTGCGGGGAAAGTATTTCAGGTTCTCTAATAAAGTTTTAGTTGTTGAAAAGTTCATAATATTAAATTATGAAATCTTAAGTGTCAAAATATTATTCCTTTTTCTATAACTGCCTTTTCACTTCATTGTGTCCTACAAGATGTATTATAATTCATTTAATAATATTAATAAATAATAAATAAATGGCCAGGCAATCAGGTATGATCCTGCTCTAGGATTTATCTGTCTAGCATTTACACATTATCTAATGAGTCAATTGCTTAGGCTGTTAATTAATATTGCTATGATATAACTTCAAAATAAAACATATATTTAAAGGTTTGAGTAAAATAACTTTGCTTGGAAGCTGGCCTCAGCAAGTTTTATCTACCGTCTGATCCATGACAAATTAATTACACTACTTACGTAGCTACTGCACCATACCCTATAGGAAGCTATACTAGTTCTACAGTAAGTTGTGTTACTGTGGCTACTTTATCTCCTGATAAGTCCGTAATTAACTTGTCACTACTGTTTAATGCTTATGGTATGTAGAGAATCAGTTAATGGCATCACTAAAGCGGTAGTAGCCTGAAGGAGAAGTTCATGCCCACTGGGAAGGCTATCAGGGATTGCTTAAACACAAAGCACCAGGGCCTGACTGGAAAGGTATTAGGATAACAAGTTACAAATGCTACTGATGCAAATATAGTTAGTCTCTGATGGTACTCTTGATTTGGGATCAGACTAATTTCTATTAGGAAAAAAAGTAAATGGTATTTTTAGTTGTTGATAGCCTTTTACTGTAAAGTAAATTTATGGCATTCAATGAGGGTTGCGTATGTGTATATAAGTACAGGCTACTGTTACAGAGTATTTATTATAATATTAAGAATGTTGTTTTCTTTGAAGACTATATGACTATTCCTTATTCTGCCCTGGAGACCACTAACATAAAAGATGGCATCCTAATGCAGGTGTTGAATGTTAAAAACTCAGGTTATATAGCAGTGGTTTTTTTCAATTCTCAATTCAACCAGAGTAGTTGAATCAGTCTCACGGGAACAAAATGCAGTTCCTTTCTGCATCATCATCAACCATAGTGAGCCATGATGCAGCTATTTTATGGTAGATTTCAAACTATTTTGACAAAAGAAAGTGTTACCCATTCACAGGGACAAAGTTGCATATTTAAAGAAACCCATGAAATGAGCTAAATCTTAAGTATATCATATGTGCACATTCTAAACTGTATATGTCAGTGTATTATATATTTAAAGATCTCCCATGTTAGAAAAATTTCCTGTTTACAGCACTTGTAGAGTCAGCAAACTATCCAACACAGTCTGCATTGCCCGTTCCCAGAAGTCGAGGGGTGAAACTGAATGCACGTTCTACCAATAGCACAACTCGTAAAAGCAAGCACTTGTTAAATCTATTTGTTTTTATTATAGACATCGATCTGCCAGTCGCAATAATGCATTTATGGACATTTTTCTGCAAGCACAGCGCTGGTGGCAGTTTTTACTGACAAATTGAGTCATATGGACAGTAGTTCAAAATAAGCTTACTTTATTGACAGATTGTGCAGTTCTGTAGTTCACTGTATTCTTAAGAAAGCTGGAATGGCAAAAAGGAAGTTATCGGTAATGTAAGACAATTGCTCTAATTGTTGAAGTACATATTAGAAAAGTAGCTTCATTTTTACATACTTTTTGCCTTTGGTTTTAATGCTCCCTGAAGAGAGAGGACCACCACAAGCTGCATGTTTTATGAAGAGCCCTGAAATGGTAATAGCCATTATTTTGGCTAACATGAGTTTATTTCTTCCCATGTAATTTAGGCTGGGGCTCTAGTCAAGTTTAGGTTGGAGCATTCTATATTCATGCATTGTGAAATATTTTTTAAAAAATCTGTTCTGATTTAATTAAGTGTACTGTTTCTCCCACTCACACCAATCACTCATAATTTTTTTGGGAACAATTATACTTTTGGCTTTATACCTGTTCTGTGCTTCCTGCCTCTACCACCTCCCCCCCGCCCCAAGGGGTTCAGTATTTATATCAAGTCCACTGGTATATATGTGAATTTTCTGTCAGATTTCACAGAACGTATTAGAACCATGGCCCTGTATTTGGTAACAGCATAGTTTGCACTGCAAGCAAGAACTTAAGTCCCAAGATGCACATTCTAGGACTTGTCTAATTTCCTTTTTGAATCAACAGAAATGTGACAGATCCTTCCTGGCCTTGTAAGCAGAAAATATCTGGTAAGTATTTATGTAACATTTTGGGCCTGGTCTAAGAATATTTGATTCTTGCCTTGAGAACTTTACTCATACTGTTTGGCACTGAATCTGTGGAAAAGGTAGTGACAGGAAGTGAAGCTATCTGGCACAGGATGGTAGTATATGAGATTAATAATAGCTGTCCCATTTCTTATACACTTAAAGCTCCTAATGCATTCAGAACAACTGCATTATTAGATTAGCAACATCTGTTGATGTGCCTAAAAATTTCTGAACCTTCGGTATTTCTGCAAATGTGACCTGAAATGTGATCTTTTCTCCACATTAAAGAAATGAGTCAAACTCATTATACTTACACATTATTTATTGAGGAAAATGATCCAAAATTAAATATCTGTGAGTCCAAGGTGCATTTTGTATCCCACAGATCCTATTGATGTTATTTGCTTTTGTTCTGTAAAAGAAATAAAGTTCTCATACTATAACCATCTACTCTCTAGGTTAGATCTGTGGTTTCTTAATATTTTTAACATTTCCCAACTCAGAGTTCTTTATTTTTCTTTATTTTTTTCTTTATTATTCATATTTCTAAGGCAGAGTTATCCAACCTTTCTGGCCTTGCAGACCAGCAGGGGTGGGGGGAAAAGGCACAGTTTTGTGCAAGAGTTCATTTGTTCAAGCAATGGGCACACATACTCATCACACGCACAAATGGAGCATGTTAGAAATAAGTTAATTCAAAAATAAAATGGTATATAAGATGCTTATTTGTGTTTTCCAAATGGGGGTTGGACTAGATGATCTTGCGGGATCCCTTCCAATTCTACTCTGTTACCAAATGAAATATATCTCCCTGTATATACATGCTTTGCTTTTATACTTTGGACATGCTCCATTTTATACTTTGGACATGCTCCATTGTTAAGTCTTTTTATATTTTTATTTTATGTATATGCCTTTTACATTATGTTCAGGAGGGGGGGCGTTGTTATAATCTCTTTGGAAAAACGGTAGTATATGATGAGCTTTTAAATTGTATCTTCAGAACTTAAGGCTCTGATGAGGGGATGCTACATTCCTTAACTCTAAGGAAAGATGCCACGTGGGCAGCCAAAGTAAGAGGTACAGAGGGGTACAGATGAGAACTGTTAACGGAAGGAGACAATTCTCCCTGGAGACATCCTGGGATTAGCTGCAACACCTGAGGGCAAATCCAATGAGTTTGAACTTGGGAGGGAATGAGTCTCAAAGAAGGAGGGAACTTGGGTAATGAGATAAAACTGTATATAAAGTATGTTTTGAAATCTTAAGATGTGGTTCTTAGCTCAAACCTCATGTTGAGATAAGCTAAATCCTACCGCTCTTTGCAAACAGCTTTTTCCTTTTTGTATGCTTTGATTTAAGCTTGCAAATAAAATTTCTGTGTTTTCACTGATCCAAGTCCTTATTATTGGAGTCATTTCCAACACACATGCTCTCCCGCTGCTTCCACAAGTGGAGATGCACATGTGTACATTTTTGCCTACCACTTCCCAGGTCCAGTTCTGAATAGCTCAAGGCCTGGTAGTGGACTGTGGACGGGTAGTTGGGGACCCTTGTTCTAAGGCATAAATATCTGGAGATTTATGCAACTTTTAAAACAGCAATAAATTAAATAACCAAAAGAATTATTCATGTCCAGAAAAACATTCAAACTAACATGCAGAATCAGAGGGAGAGAAAGAGAGGTTTAACCAGGAGTTTTGACAGAAGCCCATGATGTGCCTACCCAAGACTTGAGGGAGCGGGGAAATCAAGTTTTAAAGACCATATAAAAAACATCATGGTAGGCCAGATCCTTGACAAGATGCTGTTCCAGTGCAACAGAGTAGGTCCACTTATGTCCCGTCATATGAATATTGCTGTGAATTGAATTAGTTAAATATATATGTCACATTCAAGTTACAGAGTAAAACATTCTGCTCCTTCCTGCCTTTTTGTGAAAATTATGGATTAATATTTCAGAATTCAATTCATTTAAATCAGAATATCAGATAAATCAGTGCCTCCTGGATATTTTGACTTACAACTTTTATAATACTTTTTCATTGGCTATCCTGACTAGGTCTGATAACTAGATAATACCAGATTGTATATTATTTGACTATGTTAGGAAAGTGAAACATTGCTGACAGAAGACATGCTAATTGTTCAATGAGTGCAAGCTGTGTTCCTGCAACCTTGTCTTGTTAGTCAATAAGAGAGAGTAACATTGCCTTGTAACACTGCAAGATGCTGACTGATCAATTGATGTTATAATGATATTTAAATTGTCTTATGGTTATTTAGATCAATCATTGTAAAGTGCAAGCAATGAAATAATCATTTTAAGTACTGAAAACATTTAGATGCTTCAGCATTTCTATACAATACTCTATTGCAGGCTAGTGTTTTTGAATTTAATCATTGCTGTTCAGGGAAATTACAAATAAAAAGGGAATTGTGAAGTGGATTTTGACAATTGTGTAACTCATTTCTATGAAATTAGCATTGTTACTGATGGGTTTATCTGCAGAAATAATTCCTGGGAAAGTTCAATCTAATGGCTATCACTGTCTTGATGGGCATCAAACTTAAAAGTATTTACTAGCCCAGTTACCTGGATTTTCTCTATTAGAGCTGTGTTAAGCTCTTTCCAATGAAAGTTAGAATATTTTGGACATATGATGTGATACCCAGAAAAATACAGCATACTTCACTTAACCCTCCAAGGAAAGATTGAAAGCAAATAAGGTCAAGGCAGAAGAAGAATGTTGTAGCTTCAAAATCTAAGGGACTGATTTGGACAAAACTCAACAGCACTTTTGTGCGGCTGTTGATAAAAATAGGATTGCCAACATGATCACCAACATCCGATAATGGATATAGCACAAGAAGACGACTTTCCAATGTATTTAAGTAAAACACTTTGCCTAGATAATGTAACTACATTACTGTAGTGTAAAAGAAAACCGGAACTGTAAGTAGCAACTTGATAGATACAGCACTTTATAAATTACATCCAGTGGAATAAAGGTAAAATGAGTACAAATAAAGATGGTTTATGGATTGTTGCCTAAACTATTGTGTCATGAAATTGGAGCTAGTTGAGTGAAGTGTTCATGAATAGGAAGGAGACAAAGATTGCTGCTATAATTATTGCACATAAAATAGTCCTCTGTTACTGAGTATGCTTTGTTTTATATTGTGCCATTAATATTTAAAAGGTGGATTTGAATTCTTTTCAGTTATCTCCATTTAGTGGTTGTTGATAATTCCATAGTGAGAGCCTCTAAGAATATGATTAACCTTGAGGGTCATCTTATAATGTAATTATTAATGATTGATTCTATGCTTGAAATCAATATAAGAAGTTAAATTGCTTGGCATATATTTGAGTTTGATTTCCTACATTTGGTAAACATGACAACTGGTATTGGCTTTATATAAAATGTGTTTGAAGGTCTAAAAGTATGCAGCTTAGTTTTTAAATAATTATGGCTAGATGTGGTGTTTCTTACATGACATATGTTAATATGGCCAATAGTGTTAACAACGTGTGCCACTAATAGTTAGGGTGGGGATGAACAGTAATTGATCTTCCTGGGAGTGCTGTAATGTAAAAACAATTCAGGCTGTTTGAAGTATATTTTACAAGTACGCATTGGGCCTTTGGGATGTTACATTGAAAAACCCAATTGTACAGTTACCATGGGAACCCAATTAAAATAGATTGCTTGGTTTTTTCATCTTGACCAAAAATCTAATGTACTTTAAATGTTTTGATATGAAATTTTATTCATAGTCTGGATTGATATAATAATAGCTTTTATTTGAATATTAAATTGAGACAGGCTTGTATGTATTAGTACTTCCCAGTCTTGAGCAGAAATAGAATTTTTGTGCATTTATTGTATTTTTTAAACCCTGTTAACAATGGAATGGTCGCTTTTTAATGAGGCCAATTACAGTTATTTTTTGCATGCTTAAAAAAATTTTTTTTTTTAAATAGAACAGATGCTTTCTTTGTAATTTGATTCTTCCCTCTTTAGTGACATATAGGATACTGACTTTTTCTAAATATTTTATACATTTCCCAATGTCTTTTTTTCAAATGAAAGGACAACAGGTATGGGAAGATTTAAATGTTTAGAAGTGAATGTAAGTGAAAGATATTTACAAGTATATTAGGATTGGGAACAAGGAAGCAGTGAATCCTTGAAAGTTTTTTTAAGTGTATTAGTTGGAAGGTGAAAGGGTTTTTTTTAGCTTTTATAGTAATACATGTAATATTCTCTCTATCTCATCATATTTCAAAATCTGGAAGTGTAATTTGATGCAAAAGGTAATCTCTGCAGAGAAATACACATACATTTGTGCTATTGTAAAAATCATTAAAATATATTTGTTTTTAAATTAAAAATTATTTAAAAGAAACAATTGAATATTTAAAATGACACATTTTAAGTGTGGTGTCATTGCATTGTTTAAAATGCTTCTTTGAATATCTCTTTAGATATTGAGAATGGATTCTAGTTTCAGTTATACTTTTTCTTTCACGCTGGGATCTTCTCCGAGAGGCAAGCTAAGGCACGTCTAACATCTAACTGTGCAAGAGAAGAAGCAGCTTGCTTTGGAACATATTCCAACCTCCACTTTTAATCTACTAGCAGAGAATGTACTCAAACTCAGCCAAATAACAATGCAATTCTTGGAGCCAGGACTAGCAATGTCAGTTGTTAAAGTGTCTGTGGCCTTTTAGCCAATGAAATGGCTAAAGACAGATTATGACTTTGTATTGTATGATACTGACAATATTCTAAATATTTTTCTTATTTTCAACATTCCCATAATGATCCTTATGTCCTATATGTACAAAGTGGAAGATAATAATAATTTGAATGTCTCCTTTTATGTCAGCCAATATAAAACATTTAAGTTTCATGTTTGAAGATATAGAACGATGTATAGTGATATTTCATAATGTTTCTCATAGCTATTTTCATAACAGTTTAGCAAATCAGAATATAAACATTTCATGGGGTATAAAACTACTAATATATCTTAGAAGAAATATTAATGATAAAATAGTTGAAAATTATTTCCCATGTGTTTGAAATACAATAGATTATCTCAGTTTTAAAAATAATATACTTTTCTATTTTATTTTAGAAATCTAGGTCTTGGCTGGTCACATTACCTGTACTAAATTGGGTTAGCATGATTGAAAGGGGATATAATTTTTATTCAGGCTGTTCAGAGCTCTTTATTTTTAACACACGTTTAACTAAAACACTTGGGAGAAGTCCATTTGTTGAAAATTCAACATCTCCACCCCTCTAATTAAGATCTGAGAATATTCCCTGTGTATACGTGTCTGAATTAGCAAAGAAAAGGCCTCCAGCAAACAAAATGAAGCTAATCTACATTTTTCATTGTAACTTAGGTTGTTGTAACTACAAACTGGTAATGCACGATAAAAAGTTTTAGAGAGAGGTAACCTCAGTTCTTTAGTATTGAGCTTGTTTCTCATTTTCTATCAGCGTTTTAGACCATCATAGTAAAAACAGGTTACTTTAAAATAGCTTTGCTTAAATAAATGGAGCTGAGTTCCAAATGATAACTTGGATGTAGACCAGGATGTAGATAGCTGATTGGTAAACCAATCTAAATCATTCTGTCCATGAGTGGGAAAAATTAGCCTGATTAGAAATAATAGAAACAGAGAAGTGATAAACAGGAGTCTTCAAATATATAGTTCATCTGGAATGCACTATTTTTACAGGTTTTTAAATGGATCTTAAGTTGCTGTTCTTTCCTGTGGTTTTTATTTCACAAGACAAGCGATGAGAGAAAGCTTCATATAGTCATTTGTTGATTATGACTCATTACAGATGATAAATGACCTGCTGAACTTCAAAATTCCTGTTTGCTCAATAGAAAGAAAACCTCCATTTTCTGTGTTAGGCTGTAAAATGTGAAACCAGCTTTTCGTGAGTTTGTATATGATAAAAGAAGACATACTATGGAGCTATGTCATTTTTGTACATAGCTGCGTATAAATGAATGTTTTTGTGGTATTTTTTTTTTCCTAATGAGTTTCATTCTTTTCTTTTCTCTTAGGCATTTGACATGGCTTCAAAACTGCATAAACAAGTAAGTTGCTGTAAGGATGGTGGGAGAAAAATAGTGCATTTAAGTCCACGCACAAAGTAATAATGTTGGAGAAGAATTCACATAACAAAGTTGGCAACTTTCCCCAGTGTCCCCCAGTCAGTGTTAAAAATCCAGTCGACAAGATTGATGCTGCATTGTAAATCACAGTAACTCTGTCATGGTTGGTAACAGGCAGCAGTAGACCTTTCTGCATCACATATTTATCTTCCACAGAGCATAACCTAATTGAACATTGCTATACTTTTTAGGGTTAACTGAGCCTTTTCTGTTCTGTGACTAGATTAATCTTCTGAAAAGCAAAAGAAATAAAACCTAAAGTTTTGTCTTCATATTGATATTGTGTATCCATGTGTAGTATTTGATATTCTGTGTATTTAATGGGTGTATAAATTTTATAGAGCACTATATTTTAACAATTATTTATCGAACAGCAGCATTGGTACCTGATGTCCCATTTAAATGCAGAATACGTTAGAAAAATCATAAGGTATGAATATATTATTTGAAAAATATTCTTTTCTTTCTCTCCCTCATCCGTCTCTTTTTGATGGTAAGAGAGCTTGTTCAGAATGTGTGTTAATCTAGTGCAACTCATATTTACAAATCACATAGCAGTCAAATCCATCACATGTGAGAGTATCTGCTTTTTAATTTATTTGACAGTTTCTACAGATCGGTGGATTTAGGGTATGCCTTTTCCAATTCTACACTTCAAAAGAAAAAAAATCATAGAACAATGATGAATGTGAAATTATAACATTTTTCCTTACAATTTATTTTAATATTCTTGATTTTACATGATAGTCTTAATGAATTGTAATTTTGTCTAAATGCCTCAATATATATATTGATATCAATATATATATTTATATATATAAATATATACATTTATATATATAAATATAAATATATGCCTCAATAGCTTAAATCCGTGGAAAATTATAAAAACTACTTAAATTTATCCTTTATGTTTCACTCTTAGAAGTGAAGGCACACACAATTATTTTATATATTATTTTATATGCAGGATAATATAAAATATGCATGTAGAATTAGAGCTATTGGGTTTATACTATTACTGTCAATCAGTAATGGCTTGAATAGAATCTATTGAAATAGGATCACTCCTGAATTTTGTCCCAGCTCTAGCATTCTTGGGCAAGGGGAAAATATAATTTTAGGGAAACCACCAAAGTGCCATAGCACAATAAATAAGTCTTCTTCCATTTAATTTGTGGAAGCTATAATTGCGAATAGACTGTTTTCCACAATTTAACCTGATTAATCTGGCTGTCATTATATGCTTTCCTATATTGGACAGGATACACAGCTTCAAAATGCAGGTTCAGTACAAACTCCCTCACACTTAATTCATTGGTAATAATGAGCATTTTTTCATAGTTAATGAGCATAAAAAGTTATATTGTGATTTTATATATCCTAGCTTTTCCTATTAACATGGGTTAGGAAGTTTTATAACCTGTAGAGTAGGGGTAACGCTGCATCACTTTGTTGTCACATGACTATCGCAACTTTTTTTCTCTTTGCTAAACCGGGTGGCCTCAGCCAGCGCATGACGCATCGTGGGCCACGAGTTTGACATCCTTGAAGTAGAAGATCTAAAAATTCTTCATTTTAATTCTGTTCTCACTGGTTTCACTTTTAGCTTTTTTAAAAACATTTTATTTCACTCTTAAATGAGGTAAGTTTGCTGTACTAGTATGATAAAAAGTTCAGTTAATGTATACATTGTTATATTGTGCTGTATTTTTGGATATTGAGAATATGGCATCAATTCCTGCCTAGTTTCTTGTGTTAGTTCTATAAAAGCCCAATTTCAAACTCAGCTTTCCTTGTTCCTTTGTATTATGAGTGTTAGGACTTATAGCCACCTGCATATCATTTACAATTCTATGTCAACAACAATCTTCTTTGGAAATATTTGACCAATCTCTTTAAGATTAGCAGATATTATATTAATATACAATTTATTTTAGCATAAGATTTTGTATATGTTATATAGATGACAATTTTACAATTATTGCAAAACTATTGTCTGAATCTGTTTAACAATGGCAATGGAAATAGTCTTATTTGCTTACACGCTGATTTAAGTGTATCATAACTCAGTTTAGTTAAAGAGAAGTATTGTTAATAGGATTACACATACTGCTTGGATGGATTATTATTACTATTATCCTCTAGTTCTGACTTTTCAGGTGTAACTATTTTAGTATTATGGAGGATGATGGATGATCCAGGAAAGTTTCTTTTGAAGCACTTCTGATATTGTGCAATGCACTTGGGGGTCAGCTGCACTTGACTGATGCATGATTTATCTGATGTCCCTGCCACTTTCAGAGATAAAGCTGCTATTTTATCAAAAATGCCAGCAACTGTGACATAGAATTTATATGCTTTCTTTTTCAAATAATTGGTATGATTATTTTCTGGTGTAGCAATAAAATTATAGAGGTAATTGCACACAAATATGAGATAGAACCAAAATACAATAAAATTAACCTGAATTAGCTTGACTTGTCAATGAAGTATTTATGAAATGTATTTTTGCAATAAGAGAGACCAATATTATAGCTGGAAGGTGAGTTATTGCCTTAATGTAATACAGTTTGAAATTTAAAAAAGAAACTTACAGTTGAGCATGATTGTGCTTTTGAAATTAAGCTGAAATGATATAATTGGCAGCAATAATACATTGTGAAGGTAATATCTTTTATTGTGTTATGCCTAGTTGCCTTTTCTCTTAGTTTGTTCTGATTTGAGCTTGTCAAATAACATGAGAAACTGTTCTGTGAAATTTTGTCCATTTCAATAAGAGAATATTATATATAATTTGCTTTGCCATTCTGTTTTCATGTCTGGAAAACAATTGGTTTTTGGAAGCGCTATGCTCATTTCTAGTGATCATGGAGTGAGTTTGGGCAGTACAGAACATGGATTTTAGATAGATATTGTTCCTGTGGGAGAACATCCTGTGAAGAGTAAAAGAAAACACAGAGAGATTTGTGATTGTCTGCAGCTGGAGCATATGCTGATATGATTGAGATTAAATTATATCATATGTTATCTTTTGTTACAGACTTATGTACAAAATATTAGTCAATGCAAAGGGCTGTTTTTCCCTGGGTCCTAGAAAATTTGGTCATTAGCTTACTTATCAAATCTTTTAAACAATGTTTTTCTCTCTTTCTCTCTCGTTCTTTTAATTATTTGTTTTTCTATGTTTATCTTCTGTTGATCTCCATATTGGAGAATTCATGGATTTTAAAGATGAATGACAACATTGCTATATTTTGGATTGATATAATGTTCTGATACTGGGAGAAATATGGTTCTTTATAGGAAGTTATAAAATGGTATGCAGACATTTCTCTGCCTTGGCTAATTCTTTGGAAGACTGTTGCAAATATTCCACCAAACCCTATAAGCTCTTCAACTCCAACATTTTCCATAGAGCATTGCACTTTTAAAGAAGTACAGACAGAATATTGTAAAGTTAAAATTGTGCAGACTTTCAGACTTTGCTCATTAGTTCACTTGTCAAAGCTATTTAACAAGGCTTTTCTTTTTCTTTTAGATATTTTTTTCTCTGTTGAGTCAGTTTTTTTCCCTGATCTCCACATTGAGAAATTCATGATTTTAACCTACTTACAATTCATCTTTTTCCTTTAGTAGTAGAACATACCAGTTTTACTATTTTAAAGCATCTGATTTAAAAATGGAATTATGCCTTAAAATTGTTATAGTTCAAGTATTTAACAATTTAAAAAAACTGTTGTATAATTTGCTTAATGTGGATGTGTTTTATTTCACATTTATTTTTGCCCTCAAGTGACCAGCCTGTAGTGGCACTGAACCGTGGAATATGTATGTCATGCCGGAGTTGGACAACAAATACAATTTCCTTAAATGTGAAAATTATTACCGTTTCATTGTTCATTTGTTTCATTGTTGATTTGGAACATATGTCCATTTCCGATGATTAAATGAGAAATCTGACGGTCAAGGCAATTTTTAAAGTTGCTGGTTTTGCAGCTATGGTGACTGTTTGATAAAAAGGATGTTTGGGAACATAAGACAGGCTGTTAGTGAAAATAGCCAGAATATCATTGCAGAATAGTTGTACTCTGTGGATGGAGTAACAACTGTCATAACTGCCTACTCCTTTTTATGTTTTTTTAAAATATCTAGCAACTTTGCCTTCATCCTTGCTACTTGACTGTTTCTTTTTCTAATGTTTATCAGTCCTCCCCACTAACAGACAGGGTGTCATTTAATTTTATATGTTATGGAAATAAGCTAACTTTGGGTTGTGAAAAAAAAAATCTCAAAGATAACTAATAAGGAAAAATGAAAATGTCAATATATGTCGATAGCTTAAAAAGTTATGTGTAAATACTGATAATCAGTGGATTATTCCAAAGGTGCTTTTTCACTTGTTTTTCTTTGAAGATGTTTTGCTTCTCATCCAAGACGTTTCTTCAGCTTGACTGGATGGTGGGTAAAGCTCAAGAAGCTTCTTGAATGAGAAGTTAAACCTATTCAAAGAAAAAGCAAAAAAAACTCCAGTTGCCTCTTGAAAAGACACCTTTGGGACAATCGTGACCTGGATGACTGAGAATCTCCATAGATATCAGTGGATTAGAAAATATGATTTGAATTTAGAATTCTGACAAAATGACTTCTCCCTTCCTTATCCTCAACCATTGTGCAAATTTTCACAGAATTGGGGAACGGTGAAATAATAAAATGGAGAATTGGTATAATAGGAACTGTCTTCCTTATCTTCAACCAAACTGCTAAAGTATGCAATATTTTTTAGTGTAGGGGCAATACAGGAAGTGTGCCATTGTATTAAGTTGATTTTGGGGGAAGAAAAGAAAGCAAGGGTCTAAAAAGAATAAAAGAAAGAAAACGCACCAGCCCAAATATGCTGCTATACCTCTCATTCTCTTTGTTCCTGTATCATAGAATGATACAGGTAAAAAGAGCTATTTGTGCCATTAAGTGACAAGAAACGTATGATTTTTCTGGGTAATTGATTCCGGGGATCTTTAATTAACTTTGAATTGGAATCTGTTTTCAGTAACTCCTACTCAGGATAATATTCTCTATGCCTCCAAGGCTTGAAATTTTGGGATTGGACAATCTGGAATTGCACCGCCTGCAGTCCGATCTAAGCATAGTTCACAAAATTGTTTGCTATAACATCTTACCCGTTAATGACTTCTTCAGCTTCAATCACAATAATACACGTGCAAACAACCGATACCAACTCAAGGTAAGGCGCTCCAAACTTGATTGCAGAAAATACAACTTCAGCAACAGAGTGGTCAATGCCTGGAATACCCTATCTGACTCTGTTGTTACAGCCACAACCCTTCACAGCTTCAACCTCAAACTGTCTACCATGGTACTCATCCCATTCTTAAGAGGTCCTTAAAAGGGGTGTGCATAAGTGCACCAGCCTGCTTATCATCCCTATCTTACTGTTCCCATATTTCTGTATTTACTTCCTTTGTTTATGTTCATACCTATACTTATTATCTTGTACATGTTTGACAAACAAATAAATAAACTTAATTCATTATTTTGTGGCCTGTCCATTGGGCTAATAATAGGACAGGTCTTAACCTCTTTCTTTATTACTTTCTGTTAAATATTTAGTGATCAGTAGAGAATTGAAGTAATTATTATATCTGATGATTTACATTTGCTTTTTTCAATAACACATTATACCATTTGTTTACTCCTCTCCAGTTATTCAGATCTACTATATTTTTCAGTGTATAAGACACACTCCCAAAAAAGTGGTGAAAATGTCTATGCATCTTATACAGCAAATGTTGCCAAAGACCTGCCCACCTGCTGGCCCCACCCTTTGGCCTCTGACTCCCAGCAGTTTGCCTCGATGCAGCAAATAGCCTGGTCAGCTTCAGCACAGCCTGATTTAGCATGACCAGCTGATTGTTGGATCTGCCTCCTGAAAATCAGCTGATCCAGTCTGCAGGGATCACCGCCTATCGCTGCGGAGGCCAAAAACAGGGCACACAGAGGCCAAAAAACGGGACTTGCGGTGATAGGCAGTGGTGATCCCTGCAGACTGGAACAGCTAATTGTCAGTATTCTGGGAGGCAGATCCAACCGACAATCAGCTGGTCATGCTAAATCTGGCTGTGCTAAAGCTGACCAGGCAAATTGCTGGGAGGCAGAGGCAGATTTTTTTCCCCTTGTTTTTCTCCCAAAAGCTAGGTGCGTCTTATAGTTCAGAGTGTCTTATAGTCCGAAAAATATGGTATTCTGTCAGAACTGCCTCAGCTCGAACCTCTAAATAAGAACGATTCTTAACTCCATTTACTGAGAAAGTTATAGTTTACTAGAAGTCAAGTGAGTTACAAGTGACTCCCTTAGTTGCATTCCATCACTGTGCCCCCATGTCCAATCAAATTCAAACAAGATGTTTTTAGAATGTTCACTTCAGTCATAGGTTTCATTCCCAGCCAATTGTCCTTGAATTCCATCTTGGAGAAATACAGTGAAGTTTCATTTCCCTTGAAGCATTTCCCCTCCTATCCAGCCCCTCTAGAGCCCGTGGCAGCTGATACTGAATGATTACAAAGCGCAAGTGTGAGATGGCAGCTCACACTATTCTAAAAACTTTTTCACAATTGCTTTCACAAAATTAGATATTTCCCTTTCTATATATCTCTGCAGTTGATTTTTATTCCCTAAGAACAAAACTTTGGTTTGTCTCCGTTGAATGCCATTCTGTTATTTTCTGCCCATGTCTCTGAATAGTCAAATTTGTGTTGATATTATTTCTGACTTCTACAACATTAGTTATACAGTTTTGCAATTTTGTTTTATCTGAAATTTTGATAAGATTTTTTCTACTTTCAAATTATAATGTTGGTAATGATAAGGATGAAGATTAAACTTTATGGCACCTTACTCAATTTTCTGTCCAATTTCATGAGAAACAATAGTATCTATTTCTTTAATTTAAATTATTTGCATGCATGCCCATCTTAAAACATAACTTTGATACGCTCACAACTCAACACTGCAAACTATAAAATTATAAAACATAACCAAAAGGTATGGCTATTAAACAAGAGTAATTAAATATAATATAAATTATGATACGAATTATTGCAAAGCAGAAAAATAATATGTTTAAACTATAAACATATAACTTGAGGTTATATAATCATACTGAGGGCAGTTCTTTATAGATACAGAATGGAAATGCTGAATTCATAGAAAAGGTATGTTAATTTAACAGGTTAGAAATATTACATATCCACAGTGATTCTAATTTCATTGCTGGGATAAACTACTATAGTCCATTATTCTTCTGCTTTGGGCACTAATAAAGGTATCATGCTGTTATGTTCTCTCTGGTGTATATAGAAGTATGGAGATGTCTTTCTTTTTGTATAAGTTTGAATTGATGTCTTTTGGGAACTGACATCATTCCAATCACATGTTGTGTTCTCTTATGGTCTCCCATAAGAAATCTATATTCAGGTATTGCTCCTTAACAGCTGGGAAGGGATCACTAATCTCTCTCTTTCTCTCATATAACCAAGTATATAGGGATTTAATCTCTTGAGCTGAGTCAACAGATAAAGATTATATTCAGGATATTTCAACTTTAATTAGTTTCTTCTCTTCTTGATATCCCTTAAAATCCATGATGAGATTTCAGCATTTTGGCATTGTCAGCTGTGCTTGGTTTTTCTGGGTACCTGATGATGACAGAAATTCTGCTTTGATTCCTTGTAGAATCAGAAATGATTCCTAGAACTGGGCCTTTTGTAGCCACAAACCACAATTAAATGTTTAATGTCACCAAGTTTTTCCAAAATCAATTGTTTATACGCATTGTTTATATGGGTAGAGTGAAAAGATGCCTTGTGAATGCATCTTGTGTATAGGCAATCTACTTTGAATTACAGAAGTGATATTCTTTGGTAGTTAAGGTTTAGATTGGACAGAGCAGGCAAAATTTACAAAAAAATGGATATATGAGATAAAGTAGAAAAATTGGACTGTATTTAGTAAACAAAAGAGCCAAAAAAGCTTTCTTAGAAATATAACGGGAGGAGAAGAATTTGAATAATTTGAAAACTTGGAAAAAAATAGGATTGCTAGTTTCAAGATGTTCAAAATTAAGTGAATAAAAAACACAGAGCTGTTGGCTCATAACAGAGCAAAATCATACATAATAAGACTTATTTATCCTGATAGGACTGTATTTTCTATTGGAAATAAACATTTTTAGATGACAGATTTTCCTTAATAGAAGTAACCATCGAGAGCATGGGCAGGTTTAGTAATATGATGTAATCAGTTCAGTAGTGACATTTGGATTAGCTCTTCCATTTTATTTATAAGGGAAGAACTGTTCCTGTGGGGAAAATAAACAGTGCTCTTTGTTTAAAAGCAAAACCTATCTTTTTCCCTAATAGTAGCTACATTAAACTTTGCTGAAAATTCAGTGGTAGATGTTTTGCAAATTTTCAGTAGCTTCCCCCATTCATTCTTTATTCATTCCAAACAGAGATTTGTTATCCTTATCCCTCCTAGGCCTTCATAGGTGCATGACTTTTGTGCTTTGGTTTTTATTATTTCTGATACTTTTATATGTCTTTGGGAGGTCGGAATAATATGTTATTTTATATTGATATTATTAACCACAGAGAGTCTCTGGCAAGGGATGGAAAACAAGCAACCTAAGTAAGTAAGCAGTGTAGACTACATATATATTAAATTTAGAAAATTGTTGTATTTGGCATGTTGCCAATTGACTTGGCTTTCATAACTACCACATCACATTAAAATAAAACTTGTCAGAAAAATTGGAAAATATCTTCACATTAAAGAATTCTAAAAAAAAAGTCCGCTTTTTTATTTGAAAATATCTTAAAAAGAGGTAAAGATAAAATATACCCTATTTTGTTTGTTTATGGGTTGTTCAATTTGCCCTTACAAAAAGCTCCTCTTCCAGTGAGATGAATCAAACTCAATTAATCTAGACTTTGTAATTCATTATGACATAAGTAATAGTTATTGTAAAAGTTCTGTAGAACTTTTATATAACCAGGTAATGTCTGGAAAGAAAAGGTTATTAACATAATCTATTTTTGTTTTAATCAGATGTTTTTAAAATTATTGGACTCATTAGCCAGTTGTATCTCTGTATTTCAGAGGTTTTTGCATACTGTGATTGCATTTTTTTTCTTTTTCAGAAGATCTTTTGAATTTAAATTTTCGATCATCTTTTCATTTGTTTTCAAAAATAAATCATATTAATTCAGACACAAAAATCCTTACGGATGCTTCAGATAGTTACGGCTAACGTTCATAAATTCAGCCTTTTGTTCAATTGAAAATCCATTTTTGTTTATAATAATAATGGCAATAATGGATACGATATGGATATGACTAAAGACTTGTAAACCCTGCATATGACATTTCATCTCAAAATCTGTATCAATAGTCAATATACTATCAGTAGGTGTTGAAAGATGTTAAGATACAAAAAAATAAACTTTATAGCTACATTCTGCATGACCGTAATTTATGCTTATATTATGGAAATGGCAATATCCTGCAAAGCAGGAATACTGTCTGAGGTCTCATTTTTTATTTATTTATTTATTAAATTTTTATACTGCCCCTTCTCCCGCAGTGGTGTACAGCCAAGATAAAAAACCCCACAATAAATAGAATGTTAAAAAGGTTTAAAAGAATTAAATTAATGGCTGAGAAAAACAGTAAAAACAAGATAGAAAAGTTAAAATTACCAGAAATTTTTTAAAAAAATTTTAAAACCCTAATAATTGGTACTAGGCCAGTCCGGCCTGTTGGAAGAAATTTATTTATTTATTTATTTTTAATATTTATATACCGCCCTTCTCCCGAAGGACTCAGGGCGGTGCACAGCCAATCACAGACCCCAATGCACTATACAAACATTAAAACAGAATTAAATAATTTAGGCTGTTTAAAAATTTGGGTTTTTAGTGCTCGCCGGAAGATTTGCAGGTCAGTAATGGCTCGTATCTCCGGAGGTAATTCGTTCCAGAGGGAGGGTGCCACCACAGAGAAGGCCCGCACTCTTGGGGCCGCCAGCCGGCGTCGTCCAGCCGATGGCACCCCAAGGAGGCCCACTCTGTGGGAGCGTACTGGCTGGCGGGAGGCCGATGGTGGCAGCAGGTGGTCCCATAAGTACCCGGGTCCCAAGCCATGAAGCGCTTTAAAGGTGACTACCAACACATTGAATCGCACCGGGAAGGCCACTGGAAGCCAATGCAGCTCGTGCAGGAGCGATGTAACATGGGAGCTCCAAGGAGCCCCCAAAATCACCCGCATGGCCGCACTCTGCACCAGCTGAAGCCTCCGGATGCTCTTCAAGGGGAGCCCCATGTTGAGAGCATTACAGTAGTCTAGGTGGGAGATGATGAGGGCAGAAGTGACTGCGAAGCGCACCCCGATCCACAAAGGGCCGCAACTGGCAGATCCGCCGGACCTGACAAAAGGCCCCCCTGGCAACGGCCGTAATATGTTCTTCTAA
Organism: Bungarus multicinctus; assembly: GCA_023653725.1. Lineage (NCBI taxonomy): Eukaryota > Metazoa > Chordata > Lepidosauria > Squamata > Elapidae > Bungarus > Bungarus multicinctus. The sequence continues at coordinate 68,308,013 of CM042844.1, forward strand.
CGACATCTGTACATCCAGGAGGACACCCAGATTGCACGCCCTCTCTGTGGGGGTCAAAATCTCTCTCCCCACAGCCAGCAATGGAATGAACTGGCTGTATCTGGGCTCAGGAAACCACAGCCACTCAGTTTTGGTCGGGTTGAGATGAAGCCTGTTAAGACCCATCCAACTCCGCACGGCTTCCAGGCACCGGGTCATCACTTCAACGGCTTTGTTGGGGTGGCCTGGGGTAATAATAATAATAATAATAATAATATTTATTTACATACCGCTCCTCTCCCGAAGGACTCGGAGCGGTGCACAGCCATACAATTAAAACATTAAATATATAAAAGTTAAAACTAGATTAAATTAAAGACCCTGGCTGAAAACAATTAAAACCCCTCCCTTAAACCCTAAAATTTGACATAAAAATTAAAATACCCAAATCTAAAATCAGCTCAAGCCGGCCTGGTCAAAAAGCTAGGTTTTCAAGGCACGCCTGAAGGTCCCCAGGTACATAACTCCGGAGGCAACCCATTCCAGAGGGCAGACGCCCCCACAGAGAAGGCCCTATTCCTCGGGGTCACCAGCCGGCACATAGATGCTGACGGGACCCGCAAGAGACCCTCCCTGTGGGAGCGCAGCGGACGGTGAAAGGAAAATGGCAGAATGCGGTCTTGTAAATATTGTAAATATCCGATGCCATGGAGCGCTTTAAAAGTTAACACTAAAATCTTAAAGCACACCCGAGAGGCCACCGGCAACCAATGCAGCTCGTGCAGGAGGGGCGTCACATGAAAGAAACTTGACACCCCCATAACCACCCGCGTGGCTGCATTCTGCACCAGTTGAAGCCTCCGGATGCTCCCATTCGGGAGCCCCATGTAGAGGGCGTTAACAGTAGTCCAGTCGGGAGGTGACCAGGGCATGAGTGACCGTGCGTAAGGCATCCAGATCCAGAAAGGGCTGCATCTGGAGAATCAGGCGAACCTGATAAAACGCCCCCCTGTAGACGGCCGTAATGTGATCTTCCAAGGACAGCCGTACATCCAGGAGGACACCCAGATTGCGAGCCTTCTCTGAAGGGGGCAAAATCTCATCCCCAATAGCGAAGGAACTACCTGGCTATATCAGGACGCCAGAAACTACAGCTACTCAGTCTTGGAAGGGTTGAGTCGGAACCTGTTCCCGCCCATCCAGTTCCGCACGGCCTTCAGACAACGGGACATGACCTCCATGGCATCGTTGGGGTGGCTTGGGGTGGAGATGTACAGCTGAGTATCATCAGCGTACAGATGACACTTCACCCCAAAGCCACGGATGATCTCCCCCAGCGGCTTCACATAAATGTTGAACAAGAGAGGAGAGAGGACCGACCCCTGAGGCACCCCACAATCGAGGGGCCCCCCCGCCAACACAAATTGCAGGCAGTCGGAGAGGAAGGAGAGGAAGGAGGCGAACCATCGCAACACAGTGCCCCCAACCCCCCCAACCGTCGCAATAGGATACTATGGTCGATAGTATCAAAAGCCGCTGATAGGTCTAATAGGACCAGGACAGAGGAATAACCCCTGTCACGGGCCCTCCAGAGATCATCAACCAACGTGACCAATGCCGTTTCAGTGCTATGTCCGGGCCTGAAGCCCGATTGGAAGGGATCCAGGTACGTATCTTCATCCAGGTACTGGGGAAGCTGACCTGCCACCACATTCTCAACAACCTTAGCCACGAAGGGAAGGTTGGAGACAGGACGATAGTTGTTCAAAAGAGTTGGGTCCAGGGAGGGCCTCTTAAGGAGGGGTCGCACCACTGCCGTTTTCAAGGCAGTGGGCAACGAGCCCTCCATGAAAGAGGCGTTAACAATTCCCTGGAGCCAACTCTGTGTCACCTCTCTGGTGGTAGAAACCAGCCAGGAGGGGCAAGGGTCCAATAAATATGTGATGGCATTCAGCCGCCCCAGCAACCTGTCTATACCCTTGGCGGTCACAGGGTCGAACTCGTCCCAGATAACCATCTCAAGACTCGCCGTGGTCACCTCCCCTGGGACCTCCCAACTAGAGTCCAACCCGGCCCGAATCTGAGCGATTTTATTGTGCAGAAATCGAGAAAACTCCTCTGCCCTTCCCTGCAAGAGATCTTCCCTCGCTCCTGGCCCAAGCAGGGAGCGGGTTACTCTAAACAAGGTGGCGGGTCGATTTTCTGCCGATGCAATAAGGGCAGGAGAAGTGAGAACGCTTCGCCGCCTCCATCGCCACTAGGTAGGTCCTAATATAGGACCTAAACTGTGTTCGGTCGGACTCGGCACGACTGGCCCTCCAGACGCCCTCCAGACATGTTTTCCGGCATTTCATCTCCCTCAGCTCCTCTGTAAACCACAGAGCCGAGTGAGATCTCTGCCGGATCAGAGGTCGCAAAGGCACAACTCGGTCCAGAGCCTCGGCAGCCAGCCTATCCCAGGCGGCTACCAAGTCTGTGGCCAAGTTATGAGCCAGAGTTTCAGGTAATGGCCCATGCTCCGTCTGGAACCGTTCAGGATCCATCAGGCGCCTGGGGCAGAACCATCTCCTCGGCTCTGCCTCCCTGTGGTGCGGATTGACGGTACAGAAGTCTAGTCTAAGGAGAGAATGATCAGACCATGACAAAGGTTTAACAGCTATATCCCCTAGCCGATCATTCAACCACTGTCCAGAGACGAAAATCAGGTCCAGCATGTGTCCTCCCATGTGAGTGGGTCCAGAAACTAATGGGTCAGGTCCAAGGCCGTCATGAAGGCCAAGAACTCTCGGGCCACCCCAGAGGATTCACCGAGTGAAGGCAGGTTGAAGTTACCCATAACTAACAGTCTGGGTGTCTCCACTGCGAGCTCGGCTATTACCCCGAGGAGCCCGGGCAGGGCCGATGATACGTAGCAGGGAGCCAGATACGTTATCAAGAGACCCATCTGCCCACCCTGACCCCACTTCACAAAGAGGAACTCACAGCCAGCCATCTGAGGTACAGTGGCCTCAGTAGAGGTAGAGATGTATAGCTGAGTATCATCAGCATACTGATGGAATTCTACCCCAAAACCACGGATGATCTCGCCCAGCGGCTTCACATAAATGTTGAACAGAAGGGGCGAGAGCATCGACCCCTGAGGCACCCCACATAACAAGGGCCTCGAGGCCGACCTCTGCTCCCCCACCAACACAAATTGCGAGTGGTCAGAGAGGAAGGAGAACCACCGTAACACGGTGCCTCCCACTCCCAGCCCCCCCAACCGCCGCAATAAGATACTGTGGTCGACAGTATCAAAAGCCACTGAGAGATCTAACAGGACCAGGACAGAGGAACAACCCCTGTCCCGGCCCTTCCAGAGATCATCCACCAACGCGACCAACGCCGTCTTCGTGCTGTGCCCGGGCCTGAAACCCGATTGGAGGATCTAGATATACCACTTCATCCAGGTGCTGAGGAAGCTGTCGTGCCACCACACTTTTATTGTCTAATAATACAGTCCCAGACTTTCCACCAAACTTTGTTGGCATATTTTCAGTAGACAGTAAATATAAATGCATAATGTATTGGCTAGATATGCATAGTACATCTTAGTATACAGTTCTCTGACAACTAAAAATAAATATTAAGATAGTTAACATTTTAATTTTAAGATAAAATAACTATAAATAAGATAGAAAACCATGACATCAAAAGCAACAAATGTACAAATGGCAAACATAAATGGCTAAATCATCATCCTTTTATTCATGTGGGTTATGATTTTGGGCTGTACACCTCAAAAGAGCATGCAACTACTTAAACACAGGAAAGAAAGCTAAACTCATTGCTGTGCCAAAAAAATACTGAATCTAAACATTAAAAATATTTTTTGAAAATAAATGGAACTTTAAAAGTGCAAAAAGTGCAATCTATATATTTTTTGCTGTTGTTCACCTGAAGAGAAAACAGAATTGGTAACAGACTGAGATACCATTCTTTAAAAGGCTTTTTTTTTTTTTACTTATCCAGGAATGACTGTTTCAGATGATCTCTCTGCCTAAAAAGGATGCATAATCTGAATATAATGCCTCCCAAAGTCTATGTTCATATTTACTGATTTTGATAAACACATTTATGATGAATTTATATGAATCCCTGGCATATTTACACCAGAATAATAGTTTTATTTAATAGTATTTAATAGTTTTAATTTTTTGCATTTGTATTTAATAGTTTTAATTTTTTGCATTCAGCCTTTTTTTCTTAGTTATAATTTTCTATTACAGATATTCACTGAAATTGTATCTTATAAAAGTCAAAAGTTACTTTTTTCAGTGCTGTTGTAACTTTGAATTGTCACTAAATAAATGGTTATAAATCAAAAATTACTTGTACTAGCGAGGAAAAAGTACACCTAAGACATAAACATCAGTAAATTGAAATTGAACTTTTTATTTTCTTTTAGGGTCCAGTCAATTATAATAATTATATTATTTTGAAATATTTACTGTATCATAAAGTTATGTATTAAAACCTATAGGGTTTTTGAGTTTGATATCTAATTTTTTTAAAGACATAAAATGCACTGTTGGTACTGAAGCAGCCTGTTCTACGTGAAACTTGGGTTCACCATTTCAATGCAGCATATTTTAACTTTTGTACTATCTCTTCCTAAAGGGGGGAGACCATTTTTGACCTTGAAGGGCACAGTGCCAGTAAAATACATTTCTTCAAGGTTACAAAACTATACCATGAAAATCATTTTTTCTTGTACAGAACATTAAGTCATAAATCATCCTAATATTTGCTCTGATACATGTTCCAAAGTGTACACCTTTTTGGTACTCATATATTATTAATGACAAAGACTTAATTTAGTTAGCTAACACAAATGTTCTAATTTTAACATTTAGGCACAATGAACTATGTACATAGTATTTTATTTTCACAGATTTGTTGGGATAATGCCATTTTAATTACACTACATAGAAGTTTTTTTGGGAACTATTCTCAAGATAGTTTACCTGCCCCTCCCCCCAATACTCTATCCCTTGTATGTCTTACAATGATGATATTCTGACATTAAAAATTGGCAAATATTATGGTAATTGAAAATAGAAATACCATATTTTATAATAGAAAAATATATTTTCTATATTTTATACTGCAAGCCAGCTCTTTTATATCCAAGGTGATTAAAACCAGAATATATGTTGCTTACAAAAACAGCCAAGCTCATTAGATACCATTAGTTAAAAATAAAAGTACTATTCTAAAATGAATCATGTTCTATAATATATCAATATAAAAGGCAGTTATTTTAAGTTTTCATTAAAAAGAGGTATTCTTTCTTTTTATAAAAGCTAAAATAATAAGTTTTAGTAGTTTTTTTTTTTAAATGTTTTATTATACCTTAAAAATTAAAATTTTATACTTCTAAATTTTAAACTTATCTTTTCAATTTATATTTTATCACTATCATTCCAAGACAATTTCTTTTTTTAAAAAAATTAAGTAATTCTGAAATTTTGAACTAGGGAAATATTAAAATAAAAGTTTAATAGAATCATTTTTACTCAATATTATGAAGATTGTTGTTCCAGTGGTGCCTCCCAAGGAAGTAAATGAACAAAATAGTATGTCATTAAGCTAATAGTTGTCTCTTGAATATTCTTTCAGAGGAGAAATAATTATCTATGCAGTAGAACAATTTGTATGAACAACAAACATATAGAACTAATTGGCATAAAAAAAGATTTAAACTAAGTTTAAATATTCATTCTTAAAGTATATATCTGTAAAATTGTTTGAAAAGAAATATTTAGTTGGCATTATTATTCAGTTAAATGAAAACTACCGTAACAATATGACAGTGAACTTTCTAAATGGATTGTCTGCTTAATTTTCCAAAAGATCTGGACCAAGTTGAATGAGTAGGGCATTGTGCTTGCTTACTGATTATCTAAAAAAAAGTTTTTGCATAATCTCATATAATGTTGTTCTGTGGTATTTTCCTTTCATTAGAATTTGGTATTTTAGTTTAACTATCATACTGTGCCCTGATGTCTGAGTAGCAGACTTTTTAACACAATATGTAGGTGAAAATATTTAAGAATGTTAGTGGTTTAATAATCTATTGTAATTTTTTACCCTGTTTTAGTGTTTTATTGCAGTTTTAATTTTCCAGCCACTAATTTAATTCATTTTAATCTATTTTTAATTTTATATTTGTAATTGTATCATTTTTAGCTCGGCTGTGCACCGCCCCGAGTCCCAATTTGGGAGAGAGGGCGGTATATAAACTAACTAACTAACTAACTAACTAAATAAATATTTATGCCATTATTTCTTTTCCTTATACCTACCGTATTTTCCGGTGTATAAGACGACTTTTGAAACGAAAAAAAGGCAACCGAAAATCGGGGCTCGTCTTATATGCCCGGTCGTCTTATATGCCGGAAAATACATCAGGAGTGAAGCTTGAGCGCTTTTACGCTTCCTCTTTGAGGGAGCCGAGAAATAAGTTTGCGGGTGCTTCCTCCAAGGCAAGGGAGAGATGCGAAGCGCAACCAGTCAGCTCGATCCGGAGTAATGCAGCGGTTCACAAGGACAAGGATCCCCCCTCACTCCCACTCGCCTTGAGCTTCTCTGGAGCTGCCGGCACGGAAGGGATGTCAAGGGAGGAGGCGCCATGGAAAGCCAGGAGCTTCCGGCGTGGCTCTGTCTTGTTTGCCTCCTGCGAGAAGCGAGGGATAACAGAGGGCGGCTCTAAGCCGCTCACCCGCCCTGTGAAAGAGATGCTTCGCTCTTCTTTGACACCTTCGGGAGGTCGCCCGGCTTCTGCCTCTCTAGCTGCTATTCTCTCCTTCGGAGCTCTAGTGGCGGCAGATCAGGCTGTTTTCTTTCGTGGAGTAGCGGCCGGAATTTTAAAAAATATGTCATTAATAGAAAGTTGTAGAGTTCATTTATAATGCTGTATTGAATTGAATAAAAATGTATTTGCCTACACACTTAAGGAGAAGCATCTTAGTTTACAAATCCTTGCAGCTTAATTTTGAATACCCGTATTTTCCGGCGTATAAGACAACTTTTGAAAAAAAGTCAACTGAAAATCAGGGGTCGTCTTATACGCCCGGTCATCTTATACGCCGGAAAATACGGTACAATTTAGCAGTTAAGATAAATTCCAGAATAAAACCTCATATCATAATATAACAGTAAAATGAATCAAAATGAGAAAGATATTGGACCGAAAATTACCTATCCTGAAACACAAAATCATCCAAAATTAAACAAAATATTTGCACAATAAAATATTTATTAATAGCTTGAGCATTATGAATAAAAGTTATTCTCAGCTAACAAGAAAGTCAATCAGACCAGACAATTCAATTTGTTGATGAGCGACACACAGTCCTAACAGTGCAACCCAACATTTATGTATTATGAAGGACTTTCCATGTTTTATAATTATAATAATTACTATTTATTAAATTTATATGCTACTCAATTCGCAGTAGTAAAGCTCCAAGTATATTTAAAAAGACAAAAGAATTGCACAGGCTTCGTTTTTAAAAAATAAATCACCCAGATTCACAATTGCATAATAAATGCAATAAAAACAATTTTATATTTCTTGTTCATTCATTAATGTATATCTTGTTTCATTTGATGTAGTTTTTGCTGTGTAGCAAATTCATATGCAATAATTAGATTTAAATATACCAACAGGTTGCAAATTTGCTATGTAATGGCAGGATTAACTTAGCTTTAGTGTCCTACAGAGACTGAGAGTCTGGGATGGTGTGACACATTTTAAGCTTCTGCTTGCCAAGACAGAACCATTTAAAAACTGACATTTGTGCTCAAAACCGTACTGCCACAGCCCTCAGTGCTTCATGACAAACTGTCACTCTACTGTACTGTGTCTAGTTGGAAACTGTAAAATTATCTTGTTTTATGTAGCAGGGCTAGTATACTGTTGACAGTTCTCAGGAGTAAGACAAGCCTGAGTTTCTTAGGTATCATGGTAGTAAAAAAGTGTCAATTCATGAATTCTATAAGAATTGGGTGTCAGGAAAAGAACTGGTTCCTGACGTTCTACATTTTGGGGTTTCAGTCAAGCAGTAAGAGTGGACATAAAATGAAACAAGTATTTTGTTCTATAGGAGCAAAGCAAAAACATTGTATGTATTCCTCTATAGGGAATAATAGGAATTCACAATTACCCTCCTATCTTTGTATTTGATCCTCAAGCTCCAATGTCTCCTATGTGAAGTGCCTTCTGCTATTCAACTTATCAAAAACATCAACGAAATAAATTTTAAAATATATATGTTTTAACAAATTCCCCTCACAAACAACTAAAAGCATTTGTTATAGATTGGTCTGCCTGCACAAATGCCATAGAACTCTTCTTGGGGTAAAAAAAATATCTAGTAGTGCTAAGTTTATTCACTTTGGTAGAATAGCCACTGAATAACAGACCAACAGCAAAAATGGGGTTTTCTGGTTATTGGCTTGAAATGTCTTAATGCACTTCCATACATAGTACACTTTGCTTGCAAAGAAAACTCAATAACATTACAAGAATATCTATTAAATCAAAAACACAACACTGTTTTATTTGGCAACCGGCCTGCAAAACTCAACAAGCAAACAAATGAATATATAAAAAGAGCAGTAAATTCATATACCAAACAGGCAGCAGCCTTTTTATTAAGTTCAAAACTGTTTTTAGTTTCTGAACATGTGCTTAATGGAATCTCCATAGCACCACCATCCTTCTTCTCCTCAGCCAGTTTCAGCCAGTGGCAGCAAGTATAAAATCTGTGCCTGCTGTTTTATTGATTAATTCTACCTCAAAGCCTATGAGGACTTAAAAAATACAAACAAGCCAATTACTGAATGTCAGAACAGTCAACATGGTATGGAATGAAATGTCCTGTTTCCTCCTGAGGTTGGAGGAAACTTCAGAATGTGATCTATTTTGTTCAGAATCCTCTGAAGAACCATTTGTATCTGAAATAATTTGAATTCATATTGTTTTACACATCCTTATACTCATAGTTGTTTTCATGGTGTATCCCAATTACAGCTATCACTTCAAACTTCACTGAAACTTTAGTTCTGACTTCTAATTTCTCACATTTCAAAATATTATCTAATATGATCTTAGCATAAGCATTATATAAAATCTGCAGCAGTGTTTTTTTTTAATTTAAGCTGTATTAGTTTTGATCTGCTCTTTAAACTACAACAGGTGGGTAAAAATGGCAGAGAAAATACCTGCACACTGACTTGCTGAATATTAGTATTCTAATTTATACTTTACTGAATGTTAGACAATGTTTGGGTCGGCACATAACAGGATTGAAGCTGGACTTGGTTTTGGATCTGTTTGGGTTATGTTCCCAGAGGGTGGACTGTGTTTGTTTTGCTGGTTCTGTGTGGTTCACCTGCATTTGCCACACCTGCAGATATAGAGACAGCCTTTTTGTATACTATGTACTCTTTTGTTGCAGACATTTCTCCCCACTTCCCTCCCCCGCCATTTTGGTGGGGGTTTGTCAGTGGTTGCATTAGACAGACTGCCAAGAGACTTTCGTCTCTGGAAATGGGTCTAAGCAGCTCAGGAATTCATAGTTTCCATGGTACCCACCTATCTCAGATCATCTGGAGCCCAACCTGGGACAGTGGTCATACCAGGTTTGTTTCTGTTGGAGCAGTGTTAATTTGATCTGAAATTGAGGGAGCTATTGGTGCCTGCATTGTCGTGCTTAGATCACACTGTGATTACCATGGGTTTCTCTGGTGCCACCTTTCACTATAGGGAGACAGGACCTATTAAATGGGTTCTCCCTTTGTGTCTAATGAACCCAGACAGGTCTCAGAAGGAGTTGAGCTATTCCTGCTAGTCTGCTAGACAGTTCATCTGAAGCCTTGGTCACTGTTTGGAATAAGGGAATAGCTGAGCTTTTGAATCAGATTGTGCTTATGCCTCTTTTCACCTCTCGTGGATCCTGTCACTCTACATGGTTTATGGAAGAGTTGAGAGAGATGAAATGAGAAAAGTTATCTAGAGCATTGCTGGAATTGAATAGGGGATGAACTCTACCAAACATGCGTTAAAGCACTGTTAAGGCCTACCCTGTAACAGTAAAGATAGCAAAGTATCAATATGTTATGCTCTTTATTGTGTCTGTTAATTGCCATCCCACAATCCTCTTTAGGTGATGTGCCTCTTAGGTATAGGAAGCTTGGAGAATCTCTTCCAGGTGTCTGAGGAAGAAATTGTTTAGTATTTGTCGGACAATCTAATGTATTATGAACTGGATTTTTATTGAAATCTCTGTTAGTAAGTTGATGATGCTGTGATAGCACACATTGCTTGATAATATTTTTAGTTGCTCGTTGGGCAAAGATAGCTGCAAACAATGTTTAAAATATAGTTTCTTTGGGGAAAAAATTATTTGTCAAAATATATGTGTGGTATGAAGTAATATTATGAGCAAACAGAAGACTAGTAAGCAATTACTTTTACTTTTGAGATAAAATAGTTGAAGAAAGAATACAGAGCAAAAACTTGAAATGGTGCAAATAGGATATAAAAATAATTTTGTGTAGAATTTACGGCATTAGGTTAGAAACTAGGAGACTATGAGTTCTAGTTCTAGCTTAGACACAAAGTCAATTTGGTGACTTTGAGTCAGTTACTCACTCTGAGCCTTAGGAAGGAAACAATAACAACTCACTTCTGAAAATCCTTGACCAACAAAACTGCAGAGATAAATCTAGTCAGTCACTGAGAGTCAAGACTTGACTCGAAGTCTAAAAACAATCAAACAAAAAATGTAATCCTAGAACAAATTTCTGAAGAAAGTTTGTACATTGAGCACAAAGTTAACAGTAGGCCTCCCTTAATTCATAAACTGAGCTGCTGAACTTAATGTCCCAGTCTAAATCTATGTGGTTTTGTTAATCCATCCTACCCTATAAAGATGTTGGACTTTCCTCATTCAAATCACCATAGTTATACCCAATATAACTGGAGAATGCCTGGTTTCAGAAAGCCGCTATGAAAAGCATGTATAACTATTTTAGTAGTAGCTATTTTGTATTTAGTCCAATAACTGAATTATGTTCTTGGCTACGTTTGTGCCAAGATTTTAAAATAGGTCTGCAGTTAAAGGTTAATTTATGAATACTTCAGACCATAATTTACTGTTACTACTATGAGTATCATAAGTTTATGGTTTCTTTATGACATTATTTAAATTCAGATTAAAGGAGAGGATAAACATGCATTTTTTTCATTTTTCATTTTTTTTCATGTTTTCATTTTTCATTTATTTTTTCATTTATTTATTTACATTTCATTTTTCAGCTATTGTAGATAGCCATAAAAGTACATTTGGTTCTTTTCTGAGCTCAGTTCAACCAGTTTCATAGCTTCAGGTAAATTTTGTCAAGCTTGATTTTAATGGCAGCATGTGATCAGGATCAACATATCAATCAAAGAACCATTTTGCCACCAGATCTTGGACATGCCACACTGGCTTTCTAATTTCAGCAGTGTATGAAGCCAAGAGAAACATCCTTAAGGGTATGCCATACTTCCTTTTAATAATTTTAATGTCTAAAATATTGGCTGTGGGGTAATTACTGTGAAATCCATTTATGCAAACTCTTGTTTCTTTCCAACTTAGTATCTTTGCTACTAGAACTGAATCTACCGTGTTTCTCACAAAACAAGGCAGGGCCTTATTTTTTTTGAGCCCCGAAAAAACAGCTAGGCCGCCTTTTTGAGGGTGAATTAATTTCTCTTCCCCCCCCCATCAGTGGGTGGGCGGCAGTGGTGTGGATGTCGGCTTTGGCAGGGCATTTTAAATTGCAAGACCTTCGGTGCCTGCCACTGCTGCTTCCTCTGCTGCTCTTGCTTTTCCCTTGCTTACCTCCACAGTTCCTGCCGGTGCTGGCGCGAGAACAGCAGCAGCGCCGGAGGGAACGTGGAAGCGTTTCTACTGCTGCTCAGGTGTGTGCAGAAGCCTCCCGCACACATCCGAGCAGCAGCAGAAACGCTTCCACATTCCCGCCAGCGCTGCTGCTGTTGTCGTGCCGGTGGGAACGTGGAAGCGTTTCTGCTGCTGATCAGGTGTGTGCGGGAGGCTTCCGCACACACTCGAGCAGCAGCAGAAACGTTTCCACGTTCCCGCCGGCGCTGCTGCTGTTGTCGTGCCAGCAGGAACTGTGGAAGCCATGGAGGTAGCTGTCCCGCCCGAGAAGCGGCAAAAACGCTTCTACACTTCCTGCTAGTCCGAGAACAGCGGCAGCGCCGCGCAGGGCACTGTTAAAGGCAAGTTTTCCCCCCTGCCCTCCCCCCCAGTATGTTTTAAACTAGGCCTAAATTTGAGGGAAGGGGCTTAATTTCATTTCATGCCTAGAAAACATACTGGGTCTTCCTATTGGTGGAGGCCATATTGTTGGAGAAACACGGTAGGATTGGTAAGAATTTATTTCATAGCTAGGAGTGTTTGCTTTTTTTTTTTGTTATAAAGCAGAGTCGCCTTCTCTCCAGAAGTAGTTACTGTAAGTCCTGGATGGACAATCATAGAAAGTGCAATAATGATCTGAAGGGCAAAACGTTTTATGTAAAATTATCTCTTAGGATAATCCTATTCTTATTTGCAGTTTTGAGCATGGTACGAGCCCTGATTTTTATTAGAATTTTTGCTTAGCCCAGTATTTATAGCTTCTTATGGACTTTTTGCATTTGATAGTTTTGCATGCAGTTAATTTTATTAGGCTGCTAATTATATTATCACTCTTCTTCTAAGAGCATTGATTTTTTTTTAATCCTAGTGATATTTGTTACAATAGATTAATACTGACTTCAGTTTCGATATTTTTGGGGAGGAGAGCCTAAAATATCCAGAATATACTATACTTTCATTTTGAAGTAAAATTTCTGAAGGAGACTGAACTGAAAACTTAGTAAGATATAAAAACTAGAATCTAACTCTTGATTTTAACTTTAACAAAAAGACATCTATGATTTATTGTTGCATTGCCTGTTTAAACAGTGTAATAGCAGGTTCACTAGTTTTTGTTTTGGAATATATAAAATTTTCACTAGAAAAATCAGATTCATAGTAAGCTTTAAACCAATTTGAAGACAATTATACCCAGGCCTACTACCATTCAATAATATTCATTTAAGTAAGGTTTGTCATTTGTTTCCTGAGGAAGTGGATAAAATGGATAATACATAGAAACTTTATGAAATCTTGCTTCTAGCAAGAGAGATGGCTATAATTGTGGAAATATCTTTTCCTGTAGGTTGGAAAAGAACATTTCCTAAAAATTCGATAAGATACAATCTCACTTGATACAGGGTAGGAATTTTATTTAAGTCTTATATATGGGCAATGATAACCCTTTGTTCTACATTTCAGATTTGGGTGGAGACTTCTGAGTTATATGAATACCCTAATTTATTTAATGTCAAAGCCATTAATTGTCCATAATGATGACAAGTAATTTTTTATTTATTTATTTATTTTATTTGTCAATTGCTTACAAGATAATAGGTATAAGTATAACATAGTTATGAATACATGGATACATATAAGAAAAATAAAATATAAAAGAAAAAATAGGACAGGGATGGTAGGCACGTTGGTGCGCTTATGCACGCCCCCTATAGACCTCTTAGGAAAGGGGTGAGGTCAATAGTAGACAGTCTAAGGTTAAAGTTTTTGGGATTTGGGAAAGAAACCACAGAGTCAGGTAGAGTATTCCAAACATTGACCACTCTGTTGCTGAAGTCATATTTCCTGCAATCAAGTTTGATGCGATTAACCTTGAGTTTGTATCTATTGTTTGCTCTTGTGTTGTTATGGTTGAAGCTGAAGTATTCATTGACAGGTAGGACATTGCAATGTATGATTTTATATACTATACTTAGATCAGACTGAAGGTGGCGTAGTTCAAGGTTTTCTAGGTCTAGAATTTCGAGTCTGGTAGCACAAGGTATTCTGCAACGAGTAGAGGAGTGAAGAACTCTTCTTGTAAAATATTTCTGGACTTTCTCAACTTTGTTAATATCAGATACGTAATGTGGGTTCCAGACTGATGAGCTGTATTCGAGTATTGGTCTAGCAAGTGTTTTGTATGCTCTAGTTATTAGTGTAATATTACTAGAGAAAAAACTATGTAAGATTAGGTTAACAACTCTTAACCTTTTTGGCTATGTAGTTATAGTGGGCTCTAGCACTTAGGTCATTTGAGATGAGTATTCCAAGATCCTTTACAGAGTTTGGGTCATCAACAAGGTCTTGACTATTCAGCCTGTATTTTATTTTCTGATTTTTTTTTGCCAATTTGTAGGTCAGAGCATTTATTTGTTGAGATTTGAAGTTGCCATTTGTTTGACCATTCTGATATGTAGTCAAGATCTTTTTGAAGGGTAGCGGTATTTTCTGTGGTGTTGAATAGCTTTACATCATCAGCGAAGAGAACGCAGTTGCTCTTGATATGATCACAGAGGTCTTTTATGTAGAGTATGAAGAGTTGGTCCTAGAACACTGCCCTGGGGGACAACACTGTTGACAGGTATAGAATTGGATAGGACTCTCCCAATTTTGACCATTTGTTATCTGTTTGACAGGAATGCTTCTATCCAGTTATGCAGGTGTCCAGAGATACCATAAGATTTTAGTTTTAGGAGTAGTTTGCCATGTACCACTGAATCAAAGGCTTTGCAGAAATCTATGTAGATTGCGTATATTGCTTTGCCTTGATTGAGTTGTGTAGTCCATATGTTTTTGCAATGTAAGAGTTGCAGATTACATGATAGTTTTTTCCTAAAACCAAATTGTTTGTTAAAAAGTAGGTTGTTTGTTTCTAAGTGGAGGATGATGAATTGGTTGATAATTGATTCCATGACTTTACAGGTGACGCAGCATAAAGAGATTGGTCTGTAATTTTCAACTAGGCTGGGCTCTCCCTTTTTGAAGATGGGGATGACCGTGGCTTGTGACCATAGTTTTGACAAGGAGTTGGTCCTGAAAGATTTTTCAAAGATTATGCTTAGAGGTCCTGCTATGGCAGTGGATAGCTTTTTTAAGAAGTAGGCACATATTCCATCCGATCCAATAGATAGAGATGGTTTTAGATTGCGTAGTGCTTTTTCAACATTGTCTTCTGTAAAATCGATATGTATTAGATCATTGTAGTTGTCTGTGGTTCGACTAGGAAATACTGGGCATGATCCATTGCTGTTTACAAATACTGAGCCAAAGAATGTGTTAAAGAGGTTGGCTTTAATAGTATCGTCATTGCAGTCTTTACCATTAGGTCCTTTCAGGGGTGGATGGACTTTGAGTCTTTTAGTTTGTTGTTTATAAAATTGTAGAAAGCACGGGTGGAATTGGTGCATAGAAGATTTTCTTCTTGTTTAATGTGATAATTGGTGCATTCAGTTTTTATCTGAATTATTTAATTATTCATTTGGGAAAGGGGGCTACTGTTGTCTTAATGTACATGATATTAACTCTTCAGTTTTGGGCTACCTCTTTGTTTTGTTTCTTTAGTATGCATTTCCTATGCCCTTTCACCTTACCAAATAAATCAATCTGAAGATTAACCTTGACTGTTCATTGTCCACTCTATTCCAATTTATTTATTTATTTATTTATTTATAAAATTTCTATACCGCCCTTCTCCCTAGGGACTCAGGGCGGTGTACAGCCAATCCAAACCCCAACAGTAATACAAAAGTTAAAAGAAGATTAAATTAAATATTGGCCGAATAAGAAAAAACCCACCCCACACCCTTAAAACCCCAATTTAAAATTACAGAGCAAATGGAGACAAGTTAAAACCACCTCAGCCCAGGCCGGCCTGCTCAAAAAGCCAGGTCTTCAGCGCGCGCCTGAAGGCCCTCAGGTCCGTGCCGGTACGTAGTTCCGGCGGCAGAGTGTTCCAGAGGGCAGGGGCCGCCACAGAGAAGGCCCTATCCCTCGGGGCCGCCAGGCGACACATGGTGGCCGACGGGACCCGGAGAAATGAAATGAGTATTGGGTTTGGTCCAGTCTTACTGATGTTTCAAATCTGTAGAACTACTTTTAATCTGAGACAAATCTCTAAAACTGTTTACACTATATTCTTCTTCACGTTAGAGTGAATTCATAGGCAAAGGCCACTTCTGTCACTACATATTCCTGTTCATTAATTGTTCTTGTGATAGATTTTCTAATAGCAATATATTTTCTCCAATGGAACTGAGCTTAACAGTGGTAGTTGATTCTTGTTTTTATTTTTATTTTTTGTAACAACAACAACAACAACAATAATAATATAATAATAATGTAGTGACGTCGACAGGCTATATTTGCCCAGAAAAGCAGGCAGCAGAGGACTTTTGCAAGTGAAGCAGACAGTCGAAGAAGAGAAGCATGCTCTGTCAGATTATGTGAAAGACAATGTTGAACCAGCTTTGATGGAGGTCAACAAGAGGAAGCTGCTCAATGTGCATCAAACCAAGAATCAATATAGAAAAACAGCAATGCAAACTCGGGCTGACAGCTGGTGTAACAAAGCACTGCATGGATAGTTCCTTGAAAAGATCCAAGGAAAAGTAGATAAGGAAAAGACCTGGTTATGGCTGACCAACGGAACACTGAAGAAAGAAACAGAAGGCCTGATTCTTGCAGCCCAAGAACAAGCCATAAGAACGAATGTAATCAAAGCCAGAATAGAAAAATCTGCTGATGACCCCAAATGCAGACTCTGCAAAGAAGCGGATGAAACCATTGATCACATACTGAGCTGTTGCAAGACAATAGCTCAGACTGACTACAAACAACGTCACAACACAGTCTCTCAGATGGTCCACTGTAACTTGTGCCACAACTACCATCTGCTTATAGCAAAGAACTGATGGGATCATAAGCCTGAGAAAGTGGTTGAAAATGAACATGCAAAACTACTGTGGGACTTCTGAATACAAACTGACAAAGTTTTGGAACACAATACCCCAGATATCACAATTATGGAGAAGAAAAAAGGATCGTCGACATTGCCATACCTGGTGACAGCAGAATTGACAAGAAACAACTTGAAAAAAATCACCAGATATCAGGACTTAAAAATCTAACTGCAGAGACTCTGGCATAAACCAGTGCAGATGGTTCCAGTGGTACTCGGCACACTGGGTGCTGTGCCTAAAGACCTAGGCAAGCACTTAAAAACAATTGGCTCTGACAAAATCATAATTGGTCAGCTGCAGAAGGCCACCTTACTGGGATCTGTTCGCATAATCCGCCGATACATCACACAGTCCTAAATGCTGGGGAAGTGTTTGACTAATGATTTGTGATACGAAACCTAGCGTAATTATCTCGTTTGCTGTGTACACTGTTGTTTTTTGTGTACAATAATAATAATGATGATGATGATGTACAATTATTTTGAGACACTGACACCGAGTCATATATTGTAGCATACTACAAGTAGTTATTTTGTTCACCTAACTCTGAAAACATATAGCAGCTGAGATCCACCTAGTTTTTCCTGGCAATAGAAGTACATTTTCTTATTAGAACTTGTGCAATAACTTCTGAATCACACTATAGCTTGCCAATATTATATTCATTGTATTCTGATTCCTGATTATCTCTGGAAGTCCAGCTCAAATTGTTAGCACCTGTTCGGTTTTTAAGGAATTGTAGTACACAGAATTTCCTTTAATTTATGGCACCAAAAAGACACTGCCTATGATAGATAATACCAGATTTTCCATCTGAAGTGAACTAGAATGTTTCTTTGTCTTAAATTTGAATTTCTAAGGGTTTGTCTACATAATATTTTTGCTATGGCACCAAGATGGCAGGTTTATGATTTGCTAAATGATTGTTCTCATAACAGAACTTCTATCTCAGTACTAGCCTTTTCCAGCAAATTGAAGCCAGATCAAGGTGATCAAATATTCTATGCAAATATTCTAAAACAATTGCACAATCAACCAGATGGACTGGATTTGGCGTTTTTATCCACCTATCAAATCCTTTCCAAGGATCCAGGATAAGCAGATGTTATTTTTGATGATGTTAAAAATATAACAGGATATAAGTTGTTCTAAGTAAACCCTTTTGCAATTAACTGGTGATGATTTTCCCAGAGGTGCTTTTGAAAAGGCAACTGGACTTTATGTTCCTTGAAGATGTTTAGCTTCTCATCCAAGAAACTTCTTCAGTTCGGAACTGAAGAAGCTTCTTGGATGAGGAGTGAAACATCTTCAAAGAAAAAGAAGTCCAGTTACCTTTTGAAAAAGTACCTCTGGGATAACCATGACTTGGATGAATGAGAATCTTGATAGACTTTTGGTAATGATTTTGTCAATGCCGGTGATGTTCAAGTAGTGTTCTAATAGTAGTAGTGTTATTTTGGATTGCACTCAAGGTGCAATAGTATTATTGATACTATGTTTACCACAGTTCTGTTTCTATTATTGTTGTTTTTATTAGAGTTAGAGTTTTGTAAGACTCTAAGGTACCATTTCTTTTTTGAATTATGTCAAAATCAAAATATTTCTGTAATTTCTTTTCGTTAGGATCAATGGGATATCTGCCTTCTGTAATATGTTTCACTAGTCCAGTGATGGCTTTCCATCCTCGCGTGCCAAAAGTGCATGCATGACAATACCCATAAGGCAATGCATGCGCCCCCATGCCCCCTGTGCATGCACACACGACCCCCTGCATGTATGCCACGCATATCAGCGCATGCACGTGTGACCACCCTGTGCGCCCTGTGCCTTTCTGCGCATGCATCTCCCGCATGCTCCGCCCCTGCACATGTGTGGCAGCTACCCGACAATCAGCTGGCGTGCTTGTGGCATGTGCGCATGCGCGCATGCGCAGGGGACCTGCTCCGGGGTGACGGCTCTCATGCCACTCTCATGCCAAATGGCTGTGCATGCCACTTCCAGCCCATGTGCCATAGGTTCACCATCACGGGACTAGTCAGTATTCCCACTCATAAGCCCTGTAAAGTCTATCACTCCTTCTCATCACAATTATCTTTGTACTAATCTTCTTTACCATCCCTTCTCTCTTCTCATAGCTACCAACAAGTTTAAGTGCTTTAGGTCACTTCTGAGTAAAAATAGAAAGATTAATACAAACTAGAGATCCAGTTTGGTATAAATGATTTAAGATAGCAGGTTAGAAGCCAGGAGTTCTAGCCCAGCCTTATACACAAAGCCAGCTGGGTGACTATGGACCAGTTATGCTCTCTCAGTACTAAGAAGGAGGTAATGGCAATAAAACTGCAGGGGTTAGTCAAAGCAGTTGCCAAGAGTCAGTACTGACTCAAAGGCACCCCATCCCTCCCCAAACCCCGCAAATTTTGCCTCAAATGATGGCACTTCAATACTTGGTTTTTTTCCCATTAGATTCCTGTATTAGATTTTATATTCTTTTGGGACATATCTGTACTTCATTAAATGCTGCTTTCTCCTCGTTACGTTACTATCCACTCATCCATAATACTTACACTTGGCAATTTTGTTATTAAGTGACTACATACTTGATGCTACAAAAATAAAATAAAAAAAGGCGTTGTGACTTTAGCCTGAGAAAAAGACAAGCAAACCAAGTCCATTTCCCAGGCAAATAGGGATGCCGTAGAGAGGCCAGATCCAAAGAATGCATATGCAGTAAAAAATTGCTTCTGGCTCCTTCCTGTCTACTCAGTTAACAATAGGTACAAAGTCCTCCACGAGGCGACATTATTCAGTCTGGCCACATGAGGACTATAGGGAAGAGATTTCATTTTTCTTTAACATCTGTAGTTTCCTCTTCCTTCTGCTCTCTCCTAGTTATTGCAACTAGTCAGCGAGAGCCATGAAATTTCTGATTCTCTGTTTTTTAAAAAGTAGGATCAAGTGAAAAACAATTATCATGAAATTGCTAAATCTGTTTAAAACGGAAAGATTTCCTCACTTCCACCCCAATATAGACATCTTTCCCACCCCATCTCTATCTATAAGAGCCTGAAAACTGACCTGGTACAGAATATCTTCTTCAACTTTTATTTCTGGTTTTAGTGTCATCTTGCACAAATAACTGCAGTTTTTGCTACCTTGTCTTTTTTATTTGAACTGTTTATTCTTCATTCTTTTTCACCAACTGAAGTGTAACTATTTGCTGAGACATTTTCTTTAAGAACTAGCCACTTGTATTTGGGAGTCCCTTTGGGAGAGGGGGCGGTATATAAATTTAACTAATAAATAAATAAATAAATTTGTTGCTGTTTTCAGACAAGAAGAAAAATATGCCACAACATTGCAGTTCATAAATGTAGACCTCTGTCTCTTTAGGGATTTTTACTTTTTAGGGAACTCCCAGTGCAAAGGTTTGGCTCCCTGATTCCTTCTCAGTTTACCTAAATACAAACTCTTGAGTAAGAGAAAAATTTGATAGGAATCCCTTTTGACAGAAGTCCCTAGCCAAATGCCTGTTAATTCACTCATCAATAAACTGTAATAATATCCCCTGCTTGAAACCCATTACCACTGATGAATACTATACATACATACATACATACATACATACATACATACATACATACATTTCCCTGAAAAAGGTCTCTTCTAATTCTTTTATTTCAGAAAAAATACTAAAAGTGTTTAAAGTCCTAATCTATCTATCTACCTATCTATCTACCTATCTATCTATCTATCTATCTATCTATCTATCTATCTATCAAATATATTATTATTTATTTTTAAACCAGGTGCCTTTGAGAGATGAGATGACTCAGTGTAAAAGGAGACGTGTCATTCTGCGTAGTCCTCTTGGAAAAATTGAGATATTTGGATGTGAAACAGGAGTACATGAGATACGCCTTGAGGGAAAAGCTGAACCACAAAATGGGTAAGCCTGAATCTAATTTATTATTTTTTACATATAAATATGCATGTTAAAAATCAAGATCTTTGCTACAACTCAGTGAGAAATGTTGGTTTCGTTTCTTGTAAAAACTTTGCAATTTAGATAACATTTTTACATTTCCTTTTTTTTAAAAAAAATCTACATTATAGATGGCCTGAAAATAAGAGACTAAAGCTTTTTTTAAAAAAAATTAGCTACTAACTGCTGAAAGGGCTAATACAATTTTTACTTTATCTTTATTATTTCTCAAATGATTGAAGAGATCATCTGCTGATTACTGATGGAAGCATTTTTAATATGGCTTTAACATGAGGTCAGGGAGAAGTGTTCTGATGTCTCACAAGGAATCCTGAGAAAATGAAAATTGATTCCAAAAACAGCAGAAATCTCTTTATTGCCAACATGAATACAATTTTTAATTTTTTCCTAGTTTATGTATAACATAAAATATGCATATTCTACAAACTCAATTTAATTTTATATTCTTCTTTTAATAGCTTTTGATACAATATAAAGTTATGAATGAACATGTCTGTCTGAGGCTACTTTGCCAGTTTTTTAAAGATTCAGTTTTATTTGGAAGCTGTACTTACACTGAAATAGATACAATTTTCAGCAAACATTTTATAGGCTTTAAAACAGTTCATATTGTACAATGCTGAAATTAATCTTAAAACCAAGGGAGACTTTTAAAAGCATTATTTCACATCATAATTTTTAAACATCCATATTTAAAACAATAACATCATGGTCGCGTTAAAAATGGTGTGCTCCTTTGTCCTGATAAATCACTTTTCATTTCAGTGATTCAGTAGCAGAGCAGGATCTACTGTGTATGTGATGCGTTTTAATGACCAAGGGATTATAAGTCTTGCAATGCCTGCTCCTGATGGAATCCATGTTATTACTTTTAAATCTTCTTATCCTGTGCCATCTTCCAGAAAGTCATCTTACCCTCCCTAGCTGTTTAGAGTAGATGAAGCATTTAGAAAGCTCTCACTCCAAGTTTCCTTGTTTGTGGCACAAGGGAATCTTCAGCACTCGTGAATGAACATCAGCTAAACCTTCCACAAGTGGAGCAAACATTGATTTTGCTCTGCAGATGTCTTTATGAACAAAATGAAAGAGGAGGGAACAGTTAGCATGAGTTGCCTCATTGAGGTCACTGGAGAACTTTGTGAATTTTTCATTCACTAAACAGAATGGATTTTCTTTCTGCAATTCACAATTAATAACACAGAGACAGTGTATTGAAATCTTAAAAACATTCCAAAACTAAGCTAACTTATGAACTTTCACTTGATGCAAATATACATATACAGAAACAAGAAAAAAAATGAAAGAAATAAAGACATAACTGAATGTGACCTAGAAACATTAAATCTTTGCAAAATGAATAAAAAACTTGAGGTGGGATGAAATAGCAAACAACAGGTAAGAGTGAAGTTGACTTTACAAATTTGGATTCTTGCTTTGCCCAGGATTATCCATCCCCCATCTCTAGGCCTTTTTGTAGAATAGTTTAGTAACCATCTTGCAGGCCAATTTAGCTAACTGTAATAGGATTAGATAAGATTTAAGTTATTATATATATCATCCAGAAACATTGATGCACCAAATTATATAATGCCAACTGATGAGTATTACTATTCCAAACTGATATCATAAAATATTTGTACACAAATATCTTGTCACTTGGGGTTGAGGTTGTTTTTTTAATCTTCATATTGTGATAAATAATGCTTTGTAAAACTTTGACAGAGTGATGGTTTTATTAATTCAACCCATTAAGTAACACTATAGTTTATTCATCATTGCTGGTTATTCCTTAATCTTGCACAAATGCCTTAAAAATGATGCAGACAGCTGACATGGATTAACCCCACCTTTACATTTCATAAGTTGGATTGCCACATCTCATGTTTGCTGTACTCATAAGGTGAAAAACTAAATGCCTTTTTAATTACTTGATCCCTAGATTTCCTTCTTATGTCTTAATGTCTTAATGGAAAGATATATCCACATCTATATTGATGTTTCTGTAGCAGAAACATAGTTGTTCCAATACATCATTTTCCTAAGCTATCAGGTTGTATAGATTCTGCGGACAATATTAATCTTTGACATTTGGTCTACCTTATTTTTGCCTTGTTATACTGTATATGTGAAATAAAAAAATGTAGCCTAAATAGGCTAATTAGTGGGAAATAGGAAAAATATACAGCAGTGCTATATAATTTTTGACTGATTTTCTTTTACTAAATGGATTAGGTTCAAATGCAGCTTTTGAGGGATAGATAGGTTGACACTGGCCTTCTTACATATCTCAAAATGGAATTGTATATCTAAAGCATGTGTTGTAGAGAAATATTGCTTCCCCTGCCAGAAATATCTAGACATCAATCTCTATTTCTGCAGATTCAATGGATATGGCAGGAAGAGTTATTATATACTATGATCCTCCTTTTATTAAAAATAAACTGGGCTAGTTTTTCTCCTGATGGTTTTTCAGATTATAACTATGGAACTGTTTATACTTACACGGTTCTTAGATTATAATGGTGGAGAAAAAAACAAGTTTAATGATAGGACTTTATTTTTTAACTCATCATAATTCCAAAAGTAAAAAGAGATTTCCAGAAAATGCTAAGGCATCCATTACAAAATTACTTGCATCTTTAAATATCTATAGATGAAATACAATATTATATATTAATATTAATATACATATATACACACACATATACACATACACATATCTCTCTCCAGAGTAATCTGTCATAACTCTTAAGAAATATGGACTCTTGGAAAAGAAAATAAGAAAGAAAAGTAGAATTGTGCTGTAAAAGCTTTACAGTCAAGTTCTCATAAGCTGTAAATAAGTTGTTATTAAATCTTTCTATTCTGCTATCAGTATATACTTCAGAGCTTTTTTAGGATATTGCAATACAATGAAGTTCCTTAATTCCAAGCTTTTCTACATTTAACACCAAATAATCTAGGCCAGTACAGTTGTTCTATATACTGCAGGAATTTTCTTCCCCATTCATTAGAAAGAACTTGGAAAACCTTTGGTAAAATTTACTAGTTTTGCCAATGTGGAACCTTTGTGTGGCTAATGACAATGTGTCAGGGTTTTATGGTCACATTCTGTAATGATCTCTGGAGCATATTACCTTTGATGATATTTTTCTTCATAGAGTACTTCCTCCATTCATGATCTCTAGCAGACTTTAAAAGAAAAATTCAGCTGCTTCAGAATTTTTCTAAAATCATCATAGCTTTATCTTAATTGAATATTGCTATCATCTGTAAAGATATCACCATTGATGTTTTTAACTGCAAGGGTGGGGAAAAATCCTCCCTGCTTGCTCTTCCCAGGAAAAATGATGGCAAAAGACATGTCTGAAGGCCTTATTTATTTATTTATTTATTTAATATTGCCACCTATTCACCCATGGTGACTCAAAATGGCTTACAGAATGTAAAATCATATTTAAAAAATACAATAAAACTAACAAAAAGAATCAAATAAATTAATAAAGTACAATAGAACAAAATCTGGAAAAAAAAATTAAAAAAATCACCCCCAACTCCCACCCCCGCCCTGACAACAGCAGATCACATGAGCCATTTGATGGGCTCCATCCAGCTCTGGGTTCCCCAGGCCCGCTGGCAGAACCAGGTCTTCAGTGCCTTCCAGAAGAATATTAGAGCGGGGACCATTTTAATCTGTGGGGGAGTGATATTCCAGAGAGAGGGAACCACCACGGGGAAGGCCCTTCTTCTGGGTCCCACCAGAAGGGATGGGACTCACAGCATTTCCTGCCTCCCCGCTCTAATGCGACGGGTAAGAGACTTATAAGACTAGCAAGGTCAGAAAGTTTGTAGTAGATGGCCAAAATAGAAAAGGCTATGCCATCAGATGGCACTCTGTAATGGACAAGGCCTGAGGTATGTGATTGAGCCCAGTGGTGGGATTCAAATTTTTTTATTACCAGTTTTGTGAGCGTGGCATGGCTTGGTGGGCATGGCAGGGGAAGAATACTGTGAAATCTCCATTCCCTCCCCACTCCTGGGGGAAGATTACTGCAAAATCCCATTCCCTCCCCATCCCGCTAACCTGTTTTCCAGCTCCATTCTCCTGTGCAGGGCAACAAAAGAAGATCCAGCTGATCAGCTGGGACTCAGGAGGCAGAGAATAGATGGGGCTGGGGCCAGTCAGAGGTGGTATTCTGAACTACTCAAAATTTCCGCTACCGGTTCTCCAGAACTGGTCAGAACCTGCTGAATACCACTTCTGGTTGAGCCCATTTCCTGGTTTTGTTAATTTTTGGTTTTGGTTGGTTTTTCTCGCCTAATAAATACTGTATATCACTCAGAATTTTGTTATGTACTTTTACATTAAATATTGTTAGTGGCACAGAATCATGTTTTTGTCGTGAGGCTCTATATAAATTGAATAAATTAATGAATAAAGCCAATGTCTATTATACTTGGGCCCAAGAAAACATAGTTGAACCTGGAAGGAGTCTGGTAGCCAAAATAAAGCAGAGATATCAGATATTCCAAATGATAAGCACCCATAATTGTCCCCCCCTGCTCCATTTTGTACATAGATGAAACTTTTAAATATTTATTTATTTATTTATTTATTTATTCCATTTATATACCGCCCTTCTCCCGAGGGACTCAGGGCGGTGAACAGCTCATCTAAAAACCCCACAGAGAATACAAAAGTTAAAAAAATATTAAATTTAAATCGGCTGCATAATAAGACTAACCCCCCCCCCCTTAAAACCCAATTTAAAATTAAAAATGGAGACCAAATTTAAAATCATTTTCTCAGCCCAGGCCGGCCTGCTCAAAGAGCCAGGTCTTCAACGCGCGCCTGAAGGCCCTCAGGTCCGTGCCGGTACGAAGCTCCGGTGGCAGAATATTCCAGAGGGCGGGGGCACCCACAGAGAAGGCCCTACTCCTTGGCGCCGCCAGACGACACATAGCGGCCGACGGCACCCGGAGCAGACCCTCTCTGTGGGAACGCACCGGCCTGTTGGAGAACACTGGCAGAATGCGGTCCTGAAGGTAACCTGGTCCCATGCCATGGGTCGCCCTAAAGGTCAAAACTAGAACCTTGAAGCGAACCCGGAGAGCCACCGGCAACCAATGCAGCTCGCGCAGGAGAGGCGTCACATGGGCGCTACGTGACGCCCCCATGATCACCCGCGCGGCTGCATTTTGCACCAGCTGGAGTCTCCGGATGCTCCCTGCAGAGAGCCCCATGTAGAGGGCATTACAATAGTCCAGGCGAGAGGTGACAAGGGCCTGAGTGACCGTGCGCAAGGCGTCCCGATCCAGAAAGGGCCGCAACCGGTAGATCCGACGGATCTGATGAAACGCCCCCCTGGAGACGGCCGCGATGTGATGTTCAAGTGACAGCCGTACATCCAGGAGGACACCCAGGTTGCGAGCCCTCTCTGTGGGGGGCAGAACTTCCCCCCCAATAGCCAGCGAAGGTGTCAGCTGGCTATATCGGGGCGCCGGAAACCACAGCCACTCGGTCTTGGATGGGTTGAGCCGAAGCCTGTTCCCGCCCATCCAGTCCCGCACGGCCTCCAGGCACCTAGACATAGCCCCCACAGCATCGTTGGGGTGGTCCGGAGTGGAGATGTACAGCTGGGTGTCATCTGCATACAGATGACACCTCACTCCAAGACCACGGATGATCTCACCCAGCGGCTTCATGTAAATGTTGAACAAGAGGGGAGAGAGGACCGACCCCTGAGGCACCCCACAAACCAGGGGCCTAGAGGTGGACCTCTCCCCCCCCGCCAACACGAATTGCGAATGGTCAGAGAGGAAGGAGGAGAACCATCGAAGGACGGTTCCACCAATCCCCAACCCCCCCAACCGTCGCAATAAGATACTATGGTCGATAGTATCAAAAGCTGCATTAGTATCAAAATACTAATAATAGTATCAAAATACTCTTCAAGGTCAGCCTCATGCTGCATTAGTCCAGCAATGTTGAATCATTAAAAGTGAGATTAATCCTAGAGAATAAATGATGACAATTTTTAGTAAAACTATCAAGAATAAAGAACGTCTTTCACAGCAAAGTTTAGGATTCTTTTTTCAGTGGTAATTTGTAAAAGCTGGACATTGAGAAAGAGTGAGAAAAATAAGATAGATGCTTTCGAAATATGGATTGAAGCAATCATGAACAAATTAAAGATTGAATACTTGAATATGATCAACATGGAAAAATCCCATTCTTTGTGCACTAAAGGTGTAGAAAAAATTACTACACTTTACAAGATTGAATCAAGGGGGAGGCAGACTGATTGCATCAGGAGTTTTTTATAAATAAATCTAGGCAGCAAACATATCTAGTACACCTTTGTTTTGCGCTTTTTCCGCAACAACCTTGTGAAGTGAATTGGGCTGAGAGAGGCCCAAAGTCAGTCTTTCATCTTTTATGCCTAAAATGGAATTAAAACTCACAGCCTCCTGGTTTCTATTAGGCATGGCATCACTGAGGATTAAAGGTAGAGTTTGGTTATACATATTTATTTTAAAATCCCAATTCAGCAGACTCCTTTGAATAATTGTCAGTCATGTTAAATGAAGGCTATTCTAGAAAATTATTCCCATTTGACTTTTTTACTAAAGCTCTTAAATATCTGTGACCTCTAATAGGGCTGGCATGGCTATTAATGTATTTTGTATACAGGATTTAGACAGAGAACCCAAAAATCCTGGAGGCAGATTCTGAATAGGAACCAGTCTGTAATTTCTTTAAGTATGTATTAACAATTTTCTGGAGGAATTTTAATATATTGCCATCTGCTTTTCGGGAGACTAGATTTAATGGAACCTTATGTCTGATTGCTTTGAAGCCATTGAAATGTTGAAAGACATCTCTCTATATTCCATTTTTACAAAGATAAAATGGCTTGATTTTATCTTTTTTATTGTATTTTACTGAATGTTCAGATGATGTTTATGTTTTGTCTTTTATCAGACAAAACTGCCTATTATTCACAGAGTAGTTGGATTGTGCATGGTACCATAGCTAATTAAAGAACACTAAAAGTATATGGTGGCTTTTCTTTCACCTGAAAGTGAATGAAATACTCAGTTCACTTCAAATAT
Organism: Bungarus multicinctus; assembly: GCA_023653725.1. Lineage (NCBI taxonomy): Eukaryota > Metazoa > Chordata > Lepidosauria > Squamata > Elapidae > Bungarus > Bungarus multicinctus. The sequence goes on from CM042844.1 coordinate 68,336,086, forward strand.
TTCAATATGGCATTTACACTGCTGGTCTAGGTTTATAATGAAGTTTCTTACTACTGACTTACTAACTCCAGAAAATTCATAACTGAGTGTGAATTTGAATGTGGATCTCTGGCAATCTATTTTTTTTTTTTACTTTTTCTTAATAAATTAAAATAGTTAAGAAGGAGAACTGAAAGAGTCAGATTTTTTTTTAAAAAAACCCACATATTCATTTAATTGACTTGCTAATTGATGTATCGTACGAAATGGAAGAGTTAAAATATTTATAAGGGATTTGTAATTGTTCATGTAGTATTTATTTCCCTCACAGAATAGATCTTATAAAATTTAGCTTTTTCATTAATGTATGTAAAAATATTAAAAGCTTTTGTATATTGCATTAAAAACTTATGTAGACTGCCCTGCATTTTCCTATTTATTAAAACTTTTCAAGCAGTAAAAACATTTTACTTGTTAATGAGGGGAAGTAGGGAAATTAATGAAAGAGCTTGGATCCTCCAAGATGTCTCCTTTTAACCATGCACAGCCAGCTCTCTTCCCCCCCTCCCCCCATTCTATGTAGTTTAATTTCTGTGTTAGGGTTCAGTAAGCAAATGCAAATAGATGTAATGATTTGCATCAGTAGATTATGTCTCAGTTTAATATCCTCAGATATTTTGGTCAAGGCCTTTTTTCTTTGTTACATTGGCAATGTTTTCTTATAGTAAAAATTGTAATTGCAATATTTATGTTCAGTGTCTCATACATATATCGCTATCAAAATCCAGAGTATTGCATTACTTTGTTCACTGCACTTGAATAGAAATTATCAAATCATGAGAATTCACGTATATATCAAGACACCTGTCTTGTAACTTTGTCTTTGCATTCAGATAAGGATGAATTTCATTCTTCTTAACACTTAGATTAAGAATGCAGATGATCTTTGTAGAGGGAGTAATGTGGTTGGTGATGTTCACCTAACATTTCATGTGAGATTACTGGGTAGTTAAATATAAGAAAGTGATGGTCTTCTTGATTCCTGAAATAGAATTAGTAAATGTAATTTTTTTTTGGCTTTCATTTGTCTAAGAGGTTTATTTATTTATTTAGTGTATGGCAAATACATGAACTTATAGTGATGAAATGTGAATGTCCAGTCCACCCAGCCATTCAAGGACAGGGTGGTCTGTGTTGAAAAAATGAAACATTCGGCCGGAGCTTACATTAATATCCATGTGATGGATATTTTGCCGAAGAGCACCATAGTCACATTGAGGAGTAGAGATAAGACCCCACTTAAACAATGAACCCTGGCAGACAGCATGTTGGGTAAGGATCCTGTTCAGAGTTGACCAATTCTGGTGGGGAAGGTCAAAACCTGGCACCTTTTGTGTAGGGTCAAGAGGTCTAAGAGGTATTTGGTATCATTAGAATAGAAAAATTGCCATTATTGTTTTGAAAAAATGCAGTTGTTTTAAAGTAATACTCAAGTCTTCTCACAAACAATTTATTTATCATAAATAGCCCAGTCTGCTCTAGCTAATTGGTCTCAGTGTTTATCAGTCAAGACAAAAAAACAGACAAATCAGTTTCTGCATAGAGAGCTCTGATGTTGTTCCTGGGATTTTTCCCAAACCAATTTTTATTTATTTTATTTTATTTATTTATTTGATTTGTCAGTCGCTTACAAGATAATAGGCATAAATATATACATAGTTATGAATACATGAAATAGGTACATATAAGAAAAATAAAAGAAATAGGACAGGGAAGCTAGGCACGTTGGTGCGCTTATGCATGCTCCCTACAGACTTCTTAGGAAAGGGGTGAGGTCAATAGTAGACAGTCTAAGGTTAAAGTTTTTGGGGTTTGGGAAAGAAACCACAGAGTCAGGTAGAGTATTCCAGACATTGACCAATCTGCTGCTGAAGTCGTATTTCCTGCAATCAAGTTTGGTATGGTTAACCTTGAGTTTGTATCTATTGTGTGCCCTTGTGTTGTTATGGTTGAAGCTGAAGTAATCATTGACAGGTAAGTCATTGCAATGTATGATTTCATATACCATACTTAGATCAGACCGAAGACGGCGTAATTCAAGGTTGTCTAGGTCTAGAATTTCAAATCTGGTGGCATAAGGTATTCTATAATGAGTAGAGGAGTGGAGAACTCTTCTTGTAAAATATTTCTGGACTTTCTCAACTGTGCTAATATCAGATATGTAATGTGGGTTCCAGATTGATGAACTGTATTTGAGAATTGGTCTAGCAAATGTTTTGTATGCTCTAGTTAGTATGTGATATTATCAGATAAAAAGCTATGTAGGATTAGGTTAACAACTCTTAATGCCATTTTGGCTATGTAGTTACAGTGGGCTTTAGCACTTAGATCATTAGAGATGAGCATTCCAAGGTCCTTTACAGAGCTTGGATCATCAACAAGGTCTTGACTATTCAGCTTGTATTTTATTTTCTGATTTTTTCTGCCAATATGTAAGACAGAGCATTTATTTGTTGAGATTTGAAATTGCCATTTGTTTGACCATTCTGATACATAGTCAAGATCTTTTTGAAGAGTAGCAGTATTGTCTGTGGTATTGAACAACTTTACATCATCAGCAAAGAGAACGCAGTTGCTCTTAATATGATCACAGAGGTCATTTATGTAGAGTATGAAGAGAATTAGTCCTAGAACACTGCCTTGGGGGACACGACTATTGACAGGTACAGAATTTGATAGGACACTCCCAATTTTGACCATTTGTTGTCTGTTTGACAGGAATGCTTCTATCCAGTTATGCAATTGTCCAGAGATACTATAAGATTTTAGTTTTAGGAGTAGTTTGTCGTGTACCACTGAATCAAAGGCTTTACAGAAGTCTATGTAGATTGGGTCTATTGCTTTGTCCTGATTGAGTTGTGTGGTCCATATGTTTTTGCAGTGTAAGAGTTGCAGATTACAGGATAGTTTTTTTTCTGAAACCAAATTGTTTATTAGAAAGTAGGTTTCAGCTTAGGAGTCACAGCCCCAAGTACTCCTAACAACACTGGGTACACTTCACATCCTCTTTAGTTTCTCTTTCAGGCTCTGGTATATTTCCAGCTTCTCATCCTCCTTTTTCTTGCTGTTACTATTACTTGGCACCGCAACATGTCTGGTTGGTTGGTTGTCCAGAGTCTATCTCTCCATCTGTATCTGGAAGTCCCACAGGATCTTAGCCCCCTTCTCCATGGGCTTTTATGGAATGTACTATCTGTATTTGGAAGGATTTATCCCATACACACAGTGATATTCCTATACATAATACCAAGTACTTCGTTGTCTCTTTCACTGTTCATTGTTCCTGCCTTTATCTTATACCCTGCCACTGTATGTTAACACTGTCTCTGAGCCTCTCTGCAGTCTGAACCTCAGATTCTCTCTAGTACAATTAATATCTGCTTCTGTGGATGTGGTTCTTAAGTGTCTGTTTTTGAGCTGCCTCAATCTGTCTGATAGCCACTGATAGCATTTCCCAGTGTTAGCCATCGTAGCTATTTGTTGATGGCACATCCTATGTAGGGTCTTGTCTTGTTAAGTACTTCCTTTGCTTGATTTTCCTCCTATGTCTGCTGGTGCTTCAGGCATTCTCTCAGCTGCTCATCTTTGGATGTCGTCTTACTGATATACTGTTGGATGATCTGTTTTTTTTTAAGGCTTTAACACTCATATATAAAACTAATTGGCACGCTTTCATCCCTTCCCCTGCATATATTTAAATACATATTTTCATTGAATATATTCCCAATTTAAATGATTGTAAAACGTATTAGGCATTTTAAACTGGCAAATACTTAGCAAGAAGCAAGATTTCACCCCTCCCCCAATGATCTTTGATAATTGAAAAGAATTTGCTGAAGTATTTTTTTCTATAGCATAATTTTTAAAACTTTCTAGGATTATTGAGTTGTCCTTGGCAGACATGGTTTCTATTGTTTAATTCTCTATCATTCTCTTACGTTCTTCATTTGCAGCATCTTTAATTTGTTTTCTTTAGTCAATTGTTAGAATGAGAAACCCAGAGGGGAGCTTTGTTTTGAAAGCCCTTTTCAGGAAAAAAAAGTGTTAATTCTGAATTTAATCTCCCAATTATTTTTTGTGAATGTCAAGCCAAGAGGATTTTTTCCTTGTTCATGTTTTTTTTTTTTACAAACTGGATAACGTGTATCTATGTATGTATATAAAATTCTTTTTTATCTAGCTATCAGGGTTAGTTTTCTTTTTCGTTTTGGTAATCTTACTTTCCTAGTGTAAGAAAAATAGAAGGTGGCTTCTTTTTCCCTGAGGGTGTAGTGATCTAGCAAATCATTCATCTCCAACACTACTTTGTCACTTGCTATTTACATTTAATGACCTACAGCTACAAGTTTTATATCCAGACTCCTTATTAAAGTACAATATGTGCAAAGATAGATTTTTAATTAGTAAAAATAGTAGGAGCATTAATGACAATAGAAAAAGTGATTGACAGGTCTGGCAAGTTTATTAGCAATAAAATCAATTGGGAAAAACCGGGCTTGATGGCTGCCAAGTAAAGAAAGATAGCTAATTAAAAATAGTGCACAGTTTATAGTTCGTGACATGATGAAATATTTGGGAATTATGTGGATATCAAACTACCAACTGTGAATTTATAGCACAAATTTTGTACTTGAAAATCTAGAAACAGAATGCGAATGATGTATCTAATACCACTTCTACTTTACTACCCAGCCTTAAGAAAACAATACATGTATCTGAACTAATCCTATCCACATCAGACTACTATAAATATATTTTTCCACAGATTTACCACCAGTCCAGTTATAATTTTCAGTAACATTCATTTATTCTAATTCAACAACATTCATACACACATAAGATATCCTACTGATGTTGTTGATTGAAAAAAATATCTCTCAATTCATTTAGCAAGTTTAAAATTCTCCTGGCCAACAAATTTACTTTAATATTTCTTTCATTCCTTTTTTGAAGGTTCTTATAATTTATCAAAAACAGCATAATCCTTGACCATTATAGAAATACTGCATTTGAACAAGATGTACTTCAATTGACCTGGAACAATAATTAAAGTGTAATATGAGTCATACAAAAGCAAAGATCACTAATGAAAGTATCAATCATTAATTGACAGAAAAATTAAAAGACAAAAACATGCAGCTAATCATATAATCTCAAGGACTTGGTGAAGTAGAAAAAAAAGTTCATTACAGGTAGTTGTCAACTAACAACCACAATTGAGCCCCAGATTTCTGTTGCTAAGTGAAACATTTGTTAAGTGAGTTTTGCCTCATTTAATGACCTTTCTTGCAACAATTGTAAAGTGAACCACTCTAGTTGGTAGCATGGTTGTTAAGCAAATCTGGTTTCCCATTGACTTTTCTTGTCATAAGGTCACAACAGGGATCATCTGACCCCGGGACACTGCAGCTGTCATAAATATGAGTCAGTTGCCAAGCATCTGAATTTTGATCATGTGATTGTGGGGATGTCCTAACTGTGAAAATTGGCCATAAGACACTTTGATTTTCAGTGTCATAACTTTAAATGGTCATTAAATGAATTGTAAGTGAATTGTAACCTGTATTTTCTTAAGGTAAGACCAATTCCATCTATCTTTCTTAGTAGATTAATAATTTACTTCCATCTAAAATTAAAAGAGAACATTTTTAAAAAAACTCTACAGGCTCTCTAATGTACCTTACTTTAATTCTAATATTTATTTAAGTTCTTCTGAGGAAGAGTCAAGCAGTGATTCCAGGACTATATATATGGCCCTCCCTAAGTATTTTTTTGGTCCTTGGCCTGTGACTTTTCACTTTCAGGACCCTTTGCCAATATATCCATTCTGATTAAAGAACTGTTTACTTCTCAGGCAATTTGTTGCTCTTGAAAGATCATAACCTTGAAAGTGGGAAGAGAAGGAGAGAATCTGAAGGACATAAATGTGTCAGAAAGAAGACAACATGAATAATGCTTCTTTTGGCATTGCTAAAGTGGAAGCCAATTGAAACAAAGATGCTGCCGGGTTTTTTTGCTTCCTTTATTTATTAAAATTTATCTTTTCATCATGTCATTTCAGTTATAGCAACTTAATGCCACGTTCTCTTTAAAGAAGATTAGATTACAAATATCTGGAATTCTTACAGTTGTGCCACTTTCACCACATACTTTTTAAAATGTTCTTCTGGATTTGCAGAACAGCAACTGTGTGTAGAATTAATGCAACTATTATATAACCTTCCTGAGTCTCGGAATATCATGGAAAAACTGTTAAACAACCATTGGAAATCGTCAAAGAGAAGTATCTGAAGTATCTGTTCGGCACACTGGTGCAAAGCACCTTTGCAGAGTCCTAGAACTTACTCAGAAGCAAACTCAGAATTTAGAGTTGTAATCTCCAAAATGTCAACATACGAGTATAATAAGTTTTTTAAATTTGTATTGTCATATCTTCAATGTTCACATTAATTCTAATTTTAAATCTTTTGCTGCTTTGCTTTGACCTGCAATAACTATTTTGGATGAGATTTTAATTTATATATATACATTTATATACATAAATGAACAACTAATGATCATACCAAGATCACTGTCTTGTTTTCTAAGACATATTACTCTATTCTTAGATTTGTTTGTAGCTGCAATTTCTGCTGGTCATGGTCAAATGCCATTTGTTGCTCCTATAGTTCTCAGTGTGCAAGAAACATTTGTCGCAATTCTTATAGTTCTTCATTTATGCATATATCCTCTGGGTTTTAAGATTTATTTCTGTGTGAAATGGAAGATGTCCTTCGATATACAACAGCATAACTTTCAAAAATGTGTTTGCTTGTCTTTTTTTGAAATAGCCTTTTCTCATGGTAAGCAAGAACTGGCAATGACAAACTGTGAAACTGAATATTCTAAAATGAATAACCTTCTAAATGTTTATAAAATATTTCCCTCTTAGGTATAGTATAAAAAATGAAAAAAGCCATGCAAAGGTGATGAAGCAATAGCATTTGGAAATTTAAGTATTTGTCATGTGAGTGAGAATGTTAAGATATTTATTTACTCCTCAATATAAGTTTTAATTTTGAAGATTGTAAAAGAATTTAAAATATATTGTCATGTTTAAGAATGTTTTGTTCATCACAAATGATAAGAATTAAGTATTGCATCAGAATGGAGAAGAGAGCAACCAATGACAATGCCATTCTGCAAAGAAGGTAAAGAAACAATGGACCCACCTACCCAGCTCCTGGAAAAAGATTGCCCAGACTGACCGCACCACAAAGTAGCAGCAATGGTGCATTGAAAGATCTCCAAGAAATATAATTTGCATACAAGCAAGAATTGGTGGGACCACAAAATAGACAAAATAATAGAAAATAAAGATGCTTAACTACTTTATAATTCATACAGATAAACATTTGCCACATTATATCCCAGACTTAACAATTATGACATGAAAGACAAAAAAGTCTGAATATTTATTTATTTATTTATTTATTTAATTAAATTTCTATACCGCCCCCTCTCTCAAAAAGGGACTCGGGGCAGTGTACAGCCTACTAAAAATAGAATATATACAATTTAAAAACAAATTAAATACGAGAATCCGGCCGAATCCCTTCAATTATAGAATACAAAATTTAAAATTCCGGGATTAAATTAAAAGTTAAGATTTAAAAATTTAAAAACCAAATGAAATTAAAACCCATAAACCATTTACTGGGCCAGGCCGGCCTGCTGGAAGAATAAGGTCTTGACTGCGCGCCGGAAGGTCTGGATGTCAGTAATGGCCCGTATCTCCGGGGGCAGATCATTCCACAGGGAGGGGGCCCCCACAGAGAAAGCCCGCACCCTTGGGGCCGCCAGCCGGCAACGATCAGGCGGCGGCACCCCAAGGAGGGCAACCCTGTGAGAGCGTACTGGGCGGCGGGAGGCTGTTGATGGCAGCAGGCATATGTTCATGAATAACCAAACATCCCAGATTCGTGTTACAAAGCAGTCATTTGAGAAATTCAGTACCATTTCTGGGTATTTTCTGAAGAAATTCAGATATTTTTTATAAGTATCTTTATTCACTAGTAATAATCTTTTGCTATCATCACCCTTGAGAAAGAATGATTTAAATTTCCAAGACATAGGGTAGAAGTGTATGAAGACAGGTGGTTAAATCTGCAGCATTTACCAAAATGCCAAAGTTTTTAATTTTGCTGGATTATCCAACCATTGTTGTTAAAATGTCTCCTTTAAGATTAATAGGAGTTAGAGGTTGTTTTTGAAATAGCTACTTGTAATAAAAGTCTTACAACAATTAATAAAGATTAAAATGCTTTTGCACACATGGGGATTTACCATTTCATTAGCACATCTAAAATTTGAAAATTATTACATGAGTCTAGTTCTAAACATTAAAAAGTAAGGAATATAGGCCTAATTTGTCTTTTGAAAGGACACTGCACTTTGGTATAATGCTTATTTGATTGAAATGGACAGATGCAGGCCCTATTTCTTGGATAGCCTGCATCGAGATCTGATGTGTTCTAAGATTTACTGTGCATTGCCTTAGCCATCATTCCCATAAGTATTAATTTTAACTCTACTAATAAGAAACTGAACAAAAGTGGAATTATGAGTTCAGTAGTATTCCATGAAAGGTCAGTTGTTAAAAAGGCAGAGTGTGACATTCTGTGAAAAAGGTGCCTTCATTAATCATCCTGATAGAAGATCATAGGATAGTCTTGACCAATACCAGTGAACCTTACAATATAATGTTTCACAAAGCAGTCTCAAATTCTTTGTCTTATCATACACACACATACACACCATATGTATCAAAGGTTATGTTGGGGAAAGCAGAGACCACACTTTAAGGCCAATATTTCAGAAGTCAAATTCAAATATGCTAAATAGAAACTATGAAGGTTTAATAAGCTGAATATTTCTCAAATAAGGCAGGTGTTCTAAAAAATTGTTTTAGGAATATTTCACTTCAGGTGGCATAATACTGACAACTATTATTTAACATTGTAAGATGAAAGGTAAGATCAATTTTTGTATTTTCTAGGTTAATGCAATTTGGCTCATAATCATAATTCATCTTTATTAAAATTGCTAATGGTAATTCTTAATTTATTTGTTCCCTTTGGGGAAGACAAACACTTATACTTGGTTTTGTACTGATTACAATTTAAAGTTCAGAATAAATTATATATATATATATATATATATATATATATATATATATATATATATATATATATACACTTTGTATTACAACACCCTGTTAAGCCCCAATTAAGGGAGAAAGCATACTGCTTTCTTTTCTGTCTTTCGGCTCATCACCAGAGACCATACCAACAGAAAGCTATTTGTTTCGTTGCCTTTTGTTTACATGTGTGTAAGGTTTTTAAGCTGATAATTTTTTTTTTTTTAAATAATAAATAAGGGAGACTAGTATAGATCTATTTCGAGCTAGTTAGCTCTCTTCAGCTAGCCATACCCTTGTAATACAAAGTATATACTTATTCCCCTGGTTCAAATCCCAGTAAGGGTATGGCTAGCTGAAGAGAGCTAACTAGCTCGAAATAGATCTATACTAGTCTCCCTTATTTATTATTTAAAAAAAAAAAAAATTATCAGCTTAAAAACCTTACACACATATATATATATATATTTAAAATTCTAGTGGCATGTCAATCAATTAAATATTATTACTATGATTATTTTTGTTTAGCATAATGCCATTAAAACAGTTTCATATCAGTATCAGAAAAAGTAACAACTTTGCCTAAGTAGCTAACATCAAATTTAATTGAAAGCAGTAATGGCTGAGGTTTTTTTTTACTATCAAGCTTTGCCTTTCTAAAGTTACTATTTCTACATTGTAATAAGTAAACAATACAAATTGCAAAGTCTGCAATAGTTGTGATTATTTTTTCTTAATGTCATAATTTTGCATAATGGCTGATGTGCTACATTGACTAGGTCCATGGGTTGCTTAACATAAGTGATTGCACTTGTTTATGATTATAAACTTCTTCCCCTAGAAATACTATATGAAATGCATGTAAATGATTAGTTTAAGATTTCTACTTCATTAGCCACATTATACACATTAGAGTCATTGTCTAAGAGTTAGTAATATTTGTAATGAACTGTATAATATGTGTCTTTTAACAAAATTTGAAAACAGATGGAATATTTTTATAGCAGTTTATCATGGAAAATGGACCCTAGCAAAATACTGGTTTCAAGGGTTTTGTAACTTTGCTATAGATTCCATAATGGTCAAAGAGAAATCAGTAATACATTGCACCATCTAGTATCTGTTCAAATGAAACCAAGATTGCTCCAAATGACAGTCTGTTGCTACTTGAGAAGTGTATTATTTTCTTTTTTAGCAAATAGTATGATTCCAGATAATATCTGGTGACCACAGACATCTTAGTTAAGGGATTTATAATTAATAATAATAATAAATTGGTTTTTTGTGATTGTGGTCACAAACATCACACAGCTATTTGATAATTTTGAAAAGTGGGGAACAAGAAGACAGACACAGACTTCAATGGATAATTAGAACTGCAGAAAAAATAATTGCTACCAACCTACCTTCAATTGAGGACCTGTATAATGCTCGAGTCAAAAAGAGGGCTGTGAAAATATTTATGGACCCCTCACATCCTCATAAACTGTTACAACTCCTACCCTCAAAATGATGCTATAGAGCACTTCACACCAGAACAAGTAGACACAAGAATAGTTTTTTCTCGAAAGCCATCACTCTGCTAAACAAATAATTCCTTTAACACTGTCAAACTATTTACTAAGTCTGCATTACTATTACTATTCATCTTCTCATCCTTCCTACGATCCATCTCCTTCCACTTATGACTGCATGAATGTAACTTTGTTGCTTGTATCCTTATGATTTTTATTTACTGTTTACTAGTTTGATTTGATCACTTATTATAGTTCCTAGTATGGTTTGACTGCTTATTTGTACCCTTTGACTACTATTAACTTTTATAGGTATGATTCTTCATTTATTTATTTATTTATTTATAAAATTTCTACACCGCCCTTCTCCCTAGGGACTCAGGGCGGTGTACAGCCAATCCAAACCCCAACAGTAATACAAAAGTTAAAAGAAGATTAAATTAAATATTGGCCGAATAAGAAAAAACCCACCCCACACCCTTAAAACCCCAATTTAAAATTACAGAGCAAATGGAGACAAGTTAAAACCACCTCAGCCCAGGCCGGCCTGCTCAAAAAGCCAGGTCTTCAGCGCGCGCCTGAAGGCCCTCAGGTCCGTGCCGGTACGTAGTTCCGGCGGCAGAGTGTTCCAGAGGGCAGGGGCCACCACAGAGAAGGCCCTACCCCTCGGGGCTGCCAGGCGACACATGGTGGCCGACGGGACCCGGAGAAGGCCCTCCCTGTGTGAGCGCACCGGCCTGCTGGAGATCACTGGTAGGATGCGGTCCTGCAGGTAACCTGGCCCAATGCCATGGATCGCCCTAAAGGTCAAAACTAGAACCTTGAAGCGAACCCGGAGAGCCACCGGCAACCAATGCAGCTCGCGCAGGAGAGGCGTCACGTGGGCGCTACGCGACGCCCCCATGATCACCCGCGCGGCCGCATTTTGCACGAGTTGGAGTCTCTGGGTGCTCCCCGCAGGGAGCCCCATGTAGAGGGCATTACAATAGTCCAGGCGAGAGGTGACAAGGGCCTGAGTGACCGTGCGCAGGGCGTCCCGATCCAGAAAGGGCCGCAACCGGTAGATCCGACGGATCTGATGAAACGCCCCCCTGGAGACGGCCGCGACATGATGTTCAAGCGACAGCCGTACATCCAGGAGGACTCCCAGATTGCGAGCCCTCTCTGTGGGGGGCAAAATTTCCCCCCCAATAGCCAGCGAAGGAATCAGCTGGCTATATCGGGGCGCCGGGAACCACAGCCACTCGGTCTTGGATGGGTTGAGCCGAAGCCTGTTCCCGCCCATCCAGTCCCGCACGGCCTCCAGGCACCTAGACATAGCCCCCACAGCATCGTTGGGGTGGTCCGGGGTGGAGATGTACAACTGAGTGTCATCTGCATACAGATGACACTTCACCCCAAGACCACGGATGATCTCGCCCAGCGGCTTCATATAAATGTTGAACAAGAGAGGGGAGAGGACCGACCCCTGAGGCACCCCACAAACCAGGGGCCTAGAGGTGGACCTCTCCCCTCCCGCCAACACAAATTGCGAACGGTCGGAGAGGAAGGAGGAGAACCATCGAAAGACGGTTCCCCCAATTCCCAACCCCCCCAACCGTCGCAACAAGATACTATGGTCGATAGTATCGAAAGCCGCCGAGAGATCTAATAGGACCAGGACAGAGGAGAACCTTCTGTCACGAGCCCTCCAGAGATCATCAACCAACGCGACCAATGCCGTCTCAGTGCTATGCCCAGGCCTGAAGCCCGATTGGAACGGATCGAGGTAAGTTGTTTCCTCCAGGTACTGAGGGAGCTGACGTGCCACCACACTCTCGACAACCTTCGCCACAAAGGGAAGGTTGGAGACTGGACGATAGTTGTTTAAAACAGCTGGATCCAGGGAAGGCTTCTTGAGGAGGGGCCGCACCACCGCCGTCTTCAGGGCGGTAGGAAGTGACCCCTCTCTCAAAGAAGCGTTGATAATCCCCTGGAGCCAGCCTCGTGTCGTCTCCCTGGCGGCCGAAACCAGCCAGGAAGGGCACGGGTCCAATAAACAGGTGGTGGCATTCAGACCCCCCAGCAACCTGTCCACACCCTCGGCGGTCACAGGGTCGAACTCCCCCCAAACAACATCCACAAGACCTGCCCCGGACACCTCCCCCGGGACCATCCAATTGGAGTCAAGCCCCTCCCGAATCTGAGCGATTTTGTCATGCAGGAATCGAGAAAACTCCTCCGCTCTACCCTGCAAGAGGTCATCCCGCGCTCTCGGTTCAAGTAGAGAGCGGGTCACTCTAAACAGGGCGGCAGGCCGATTTCCTGCCGACGCAATAAGGGCGGAGAAATACGAAGATTTCGCCGCCCCTATCGCCACAAGGTAAGTCTTAATATGAGATCTCACCTGTGTTCGATCAGACTCAGAACGGCTCGCCCTCCAAATGCCCTCTAGACGTCTTTTCCGGCACTTCATCTCCCGTAGCTCCTCCGTATACCACGGAGCCAAATGGGATCTGTGCCGGGTCAGAGGTCGCAGAGGCACAACTCGCTCTAGAGCCCCGGCGGCCAACCCATCCCAGGTGGCCACCAGGTCTCCAGGCGAGCTGAGAGCCAGAGACTCAGGAAATGGCCCAAGCTCCCTCTGGAACCGCTCCGGGTCCATTAGGCGCCTGGGGCGGAACCATCTAAGTGGCTCCGCCTCCCTGCGGTGGGGGGTGACGGAACAGAAATCTAGCCTAAGGAGGGAATGATCTGTCCATGACAAGGGTGTAATGACTAAATCCCCACAATTACAGTCATTCAACCACTGCCCAGAGACAAAAATCAGGTCCAGCATGTGTCCTCCTATGTGAGTAGGAGCAGAAACTAACTGGGTCAGGTCCATGGCCGTCATGGAAGCCAAGAACTCCCGGACCAACCCCGAGGTTTCACCGAGCGATGGCAGGTTGAAATCCCCCATGACCAAAAGCCTGGGGGTCTCAACTGCCAGCCCGGCTATTACCTCTAGGAGTCCGGGCAGGGCTGATGAGATGTGGCAGGGAGCCAGGTACGCCATCAAAAGACCCATCTGAACCCCTTGCCCCCACTTCACAAATAGAGATTCACAGCCAGCCGTCTGAGGGACAGTGGCCTCCCTAGGACAAAGGACTTCCTTTATAAGCACCGCCACCCCACCACCCCTTCCCTGAGCCCTAGGCTGGTGAAATGCAAGGAAACCTGGTGGGCACATCTCAACCAGAGGGACACCGCCCTCTGGGCCCAACCAGGTTTCGGTGACACCTACCAGGTCCGCGGCCTCCTCCTGAACCAGATCATAGATCAGGGGAGCCTTATTAACCACGGACCTGGCATTGCACAACAACAGCCGGGTATTCAGGGCCTGAGATTCCGGACAACCAGGGCTGCAGTATGGGTAAGGATGAATGTATTTATTTTCTTTTTATGAACACTGAGAACATTTGCACCAAAACAAATTCCTTGTATGTCCAATCACACTTGGCCAATAAAGAATTCTATTCTATATTTCTATAGCTAAGCATTTAACAAGAGGCTTCCAATGACTTATCATACATGTAACTCATAATCATTATGTATAAATCTTCCCCACTATAGTTGGCTTTTGTCAGTATATTGTGTCCTGGATACAAGAAAGTCTTTTCATTTCAATAGTTTAAAATATAATAATAATAAGTTTTACTTTTTAAATATAAGTTCAATTATATTTAATAGGCTTATAATGTTAATAGAACAAGTAAGGGACATAATAAGTTGGCAAAAACTTGAAAGTTTCATGCAGAAGAAGTTACAAATTGAAGTCAAACTTGCAGAAAAAAGTGGCAGAGTGAATTATTTTTCCCATTAAGATGCTTTGATAATTTCAGAAAAAAGAATAATCATCAAAATTGGTTCATCTTTAAATGAATCAAATGCATTAAAAAAACTCTATGCTCTCAACCAATGCCTACCTCTTTACAATTTGTTCTTAATTAATACACTTGATCCAATTCCAATAGGGTGACAACAGTATTTTTTATTTCTTAAACATGACAAAGTTTTACAAAATTAATGGATATAACTGTAATACACAATGCATCATTGAATTCATAGCACCCTCTTAAATGTCTAATATACATCTGAATTCTAGAAAGATCCAGCTTGCTCTCTGTTCACAGAATAGAATGAAAAATATTTGGTGGAATATTTCATCATTCTGTATTACTCCTCCCAAATATAGACCATTCAGAAATATTGATTACAAGCTCTTTTGTTTTTGTTTTAAATTGAGATCCGCCCCTGATTGTTCGGCCTTCCGAAAGGGCCCCAAAACCTAACTCTGCTGACTGGCTTCGGCTCAATGGGAGCTAGAGGTGGCTAGTGGAAAGAAGATCCCATCTCCATACCATGCATATACTAATTCCTGGTTTTATCTAAAATTTGTTAATTTTAATATTTTAAATAGATTTAAATAAATATAGCTTTATTATGTTGTAAGTCACCCAGAGTCATTTCAACAAAGGGCCTTGGTGGTGCAGGCTGTTAATCATCTAGCACTTAGTGCAAGCTGCCTGCAATTAGTGCAGGTTCGAATCCCACCAGGCTCAAGGTTGACTCAGCCTTCCATCCTCTGGGGTAGGTAAATTGAGGACCCAAGATTGTTGGGGGCAATAAGCTGACTTTGTAAAAATGCCGCTTGAGGGGGCCAAAAAGCCCTAGTAATAAGCAGGCATATACAATGGAATGAAGGCTATTGCTGAGCACCTAGCATGGTGCTCCATAGACTGTAAGCCGCCCTGAGTCTCCGGAGAAGGGCGGCATGTAAATGTAATTTAAAAAAAAATAGTGATATGAACAGCATATAAATGTAATTAATAAATAAATTGCCAATCATCAAATCCATACTAGTTTGGAATTGAATTTGACTTAAGAGCTTAAGCTTGTGGAAGGATGTCTTATATTAATAGAAAACATACAAATACAGGACACCCAGAGAAGAACAACAAAGGGAATTGAAGGCAAAAACATTTGAGGAATGGTTGCAGGAATTGGGGATCTCTAGTTTAATGAAAAGAAGGAACATGATAACAGTTTTCCAATGTATCAGGGGCTGCCTCAAAGAAAGGTCAATTTGGAAATAGTGCATTTTTTCTGGAGATATTGTTAAATTCACATATTACATTTCTACAGATTTTCAGTGCAATTACTATGAACCAGTATTTTAACATCTGAATTTGCACATTTTGTCTGAATTGTCCGTAAAATCAATTTTAACAGGGATAATGTTATGTATAAGTAAGTCATAATGATATCAAAATAACAAATGATGCATTATGACATGAAAATGGCAGAATGGCATGAAGTAAGATAAGTCATGTAAGAGCATATTTGGTGCAAATTTCTAAATTGCATTACTTTTGGCCTGTTTTCCCCATCTATGGATACTTCAAAGACTAGGTGTTTTCTGACTGCTATCAGTAGATATTCATTACATGCTCTTGATTATTGATTGATCTCAGGTAAGCATTCTGAGATTCTGGGCTGCATTTGAAAGTATCTGCTTTGTGTTTTTGTGTATATATATGTATTGATATGTGTGCTATTAGTATGTATTGATATGTGTGCTATTAAAGAAAATATTAATCAGTGACTCAGAACTTTGAATAGACATTTGTAAAGCAAAGATTTTATGCACTGGTCCCAGATATTACATTTTGAGGACTAATGACCACTTTGGTAGACTTTTTCAATGACAATCTATTCTCTAATTGGACTTTCAGGTCTTCCAATGGTGTACCTATCACCACTTTAAGGGAGTCCATGCACTTTGCTGCTGATTGCCCTCTTCCCTTCCACTTTTCCCAGCATTAGAAAGTAAGGGCTTCACATAATGTGTCTGAAGTAAAATAATTTTAGCCTGGTCATTTGTAGCCCAAGTGAGAGTGGTTGATTTGTTCAATGATCCATTCGGTTTTTGGCTATCCATAATATTTTCAAGAGTCTTCTCCAATACCAGTGTTCAAAACATCAATACACTTCATTTCTTGCTTCTTTAAAGTTCAACTTTCACTTCCATAGTATTATTCTGAATACTATGGTTGCACAATTCTGATCTTTTAGTTAAAAGACATATTATATAACGTTCCTGGTTGATCTACTGAGTATTAATTTGTAGCATATTTCTTTGAATGATTATTCCTTTATTGTTCATGCTTGATCTGCCTAAAAGTCAGAAACTATCTTATCACTTTGATATTTTCCTTATCAGTTCTAAGGCTGGTTTTTGTACCCCTTCTTGTTAGTTTAGTTTGTGTGTTCCTTTACTTGTATTAATAAAGCTTGCAGTTCATTTGCATTTTCAATAATTAGAGTAGTTTCATCAGCATACCACACATTACTTCTTCCTCCAGTTTCAAAACTATCCTTATCTATCACATTATTATATTGCATAGTATAGTATTATATTGCACAGTAACAGTCATTATAGTAAAATGACTGTTACCAATATATTTATTTAGGCCAGTCACAAAAATGCAGAACCACCAAGTAAATTGTATTTCCAGTTCTACATGAAGATTTCTTCCTTGAGATGAAAAAATACTTAGCAATTCTTTTCTTTATTTGAATTCTGTCATAATTTGTAACTTAAATTTAAGAAGTAAGTAAAACCCATTTATTTAAAGCAATAATAAAAAGCTGGTATTGTTCCACATGTTGCTGAAATGTTTGTGGCAACAGCCATTCTTGAAAATTTTGGATAGCACATCTGCAAGTCTACAGGTTACCCAGTCAACATTTAATGGTTTGGAAATGCTTGTGGCCAAGCACTAGCTAATTTCTGATCAGATTGCACCGAATAGTTTCATATAATAATATTTTTCCAAGCAAATGAAGTGAATTTGTTGTGTGAGATTTCATATGCTGAGTTTCCTACTCTGAAATTCAAGTATGGCAAGGACACAGTAGGAGAAATCTTATCATAGATGCTTTTGTTTCAATGCTACATATGTTCGTAGTTTGCTCTGCTGATTTGCATTGATAGGAAAGTTTGTATGCTTAAAAGGATACAATCATTGTATTTTAAAAATGAATCCCTGATGCTGACAACATTTTGTAAAGCTAGATCCAGAGGTGGCAACAGAGCTTCCCATTTTAAGGCAGAGAAATATAAATTGCTACTGAACAAATAAAAAGGAAAATACAATGGAGTTTAGATTTGGTATGCTTGTAGTAATAAAAGCAGTAGTACAGATTTACTGGTGTAGAAGTTTTAACTGTAATACTGTGGAATGGTAGGTTATTTTGTGTTCAAGAGCTACATTTATCACAAAAATGATGATATACAAATCACTTCCATATCACAAAATGTTCTTGGTCAAAATTGGCTTGAGGCAAGTGATATCTTCGAGTAAACAGTATATGAAGACCATATCTTAAAATGATAGATCACCTAATTTTGTTCTGACAGAGGTTTTTGCCGCAACAAACATCTGTCACTGAAATACCAATTCAGAGATACGGAAGCCAAATTGTAGAGGTTTTATAGTATTTGTCATTCCTTTAGTTAAGAACATATTGATAGTTTTATACGTAACATTGAACACTTTGTTACTTTAAAAAATATTTTTTAAGTAATGCTTCCTTTGATACTAATTAACCCCTTTTTAAAAAATGAAACATATTAGTTCTGTTCCATTCTGCACACAGGTTTGTTTTTAATGCACATAGAGCCAGAAACACAATTTGTTTTTGTTTTTAAAAACTCTATTCTATGACAAATATATGGAGTAAGATTAGATTTTTGTGCATGAGCTAATTATCTTTAGGAATACTTTTTGTCAAACAAAATAAAGTGCAGTTTGCATTGTATGTTTTTTGGGGGGCTTGCATGAGTCAGATTGTACTTTAGAAAAATGCCCTTTTTCCCTTTTGTTGACTGCTAAGAAAGCTGAGATTATGACACTTCATATTCTAACAAGTAACAAGTATGGTTTGTTGCTGCCTTCTGAAGCTAAGTTTTTATAAAATTTAATATAAATAGTGATAGTTAGCAATACAGCTAAGAAAAAGTTGCCTATATGGCAAAATTCAACAACCGACACTTAATAATACTTTGACTAAAGTTTAAATAAATTTCATATTAAAATTAATTAGGTATAGATATTTACAATTACATTTAAGAAGCATATATAACATGATGGGCTATTTTTAATATATACTACTAATAGTAGTATTTTGGTATTATCACAAAATAATATGGTGCTATATAATATACTGCTAGTTTCTATATGTCTAGCTAATGTTTTTTAAACAAAGCTTGCATTAAATAATAACTGTATGTTGAGGAGGCACAAAGAAAACTTCTAAGGAGTAAAAGCATACAAATCACTCATGATAATATTTAAGCTGGGGATGCATTTGGAAATATGCAATAGAATATACTGTTATCGTTCATTTCATTATTAATAATTTCAGGGATATAGAATTACAGATTTTAGTTTTTATCTGCTCCTACCTTTTCTGAGGGGTTTAACTGCTATGATTATTTGTGCATATTTTCATTCATTGGATGAAAGTCTTCTTATATAATATAGAGGAAGAAAACTAGGGCCTTCCAGCTTATGTGCCTGAAATACAATTCACAACCTCAGTCAGCATAGCTATTTTTAAGAAAATGCGACGTGTACTTCATAAATATCTGGATAGTCACAGATTCCCTCTCCAGCAATAGATGCATAGGTTTTTTTGGGATTCAACAGGCACTCCTGTTGTAGAAGAAAAATACAAAGATTGACAAAAATAGAATGCTTACAAAATTGTAATAACAGAACAAAAAGGCTAATGTTACTTTCTTCAATTTTTGTTTTGTAATAAATCAGTATTTCAGTGTTACAAAGATATGGATACATCTTTCATCCATGAGATATAATCTTATATACAAGCTGTTCTTTTCCATTAGAGTTTGTTTTGTGCTATTATCCTACCTTTTCTCTTTTTAGAATAGAATAGAATTTGTTGGCCAAGTGTGATTGGTCAAGTGTGATTGGTCTCACAAGGAATTTGTCTTGGTGCATATGCTCTCAGTGTACATAAAATAAAAGATACATTAATCAAGAGTCAAGAATCAGAAGATACAGCACTTAATAATAGTCATAGGGTACAATAAGCAATCAAATCATACTAGGAAACAGTCAATATAAATCAGGGGTCGCCAACCTTTTGGACTTCAGGGACCACCAAACTCGTAATTTTAGATCCCAGGGACCACTAACTGGTTCTGTGGGCATGGCCTAATTTGTAGGTGTGGCTTGGTCATGTGACTGACTGGGCATGGCTTGTATGTAAATATTATAAATATTTATATGAATATTGAATTTTTATTAAAAAAGACCAACTTTTACCCAAATTCAGGCAAAGCAGGCAGGCAGATTGAGTTGCTCACAGAATCACAGATTCCTTCAGAAATCTATCTATCTGCCATTGGCTAGCTCAGTCTGTGACATAAAATTTGCTTGTAAGCAAACTCATAAAATTTGCTAGCAAGCAAACTCACAAAATTAACTCACAACACACCATGCATGTAAATATTGAAGTTTTTATTTAAAACAGCAACTTTTACCTAAAATCAGGCAAAGCAGGTAGGTAGATTGAGTTGCTCACAGATTCATTCAGAGATCTATCTGTCTTCCATTGGCTAGCTCAGTCTGTCACATAAAATTTGCGTGCAAGTAAACTCACAAAATTAACTCACAACACACCATGTATGTAAATATTGATTTTTTTTATTAAAAAAAGCAACTTTTACCCAAAATCAGGCAAAGCAGGCAGATTGAGTTGCTCACAGAATCATTCAGTGATCTATCTATCTGCCATCGGCTAGCTCAGTCTCAAATTTTCTTGTCGTGAGTCTGCACTGAATTTGCTTGCAAGAAAACCTTCAGTCCTAAGGGAGGTTCGGCTGTGCTTAGCTAGAAAGCAAGAAATCCAACTATTTCCTGCTTCCTAGCTAATCTAAATCTCCCAGTACAGAAGAACAGATGATGATCGGAAAAAGGAAAAATAGAACTTAGCAGACAAGTTTGCCCAGTAAGGAGTGAGTGGGCGGGGAGGGTTCCCACGGGCCATGTGGGCTGAGTAGCCTTGTGTTTCTCCACAGCCTGGATTACTTGCTTTGTGGGGGTGCTCTGGGGCTGAGATTTCTCTGCGGCCCATCAAAATTTTCTCATGGCCCACCAGTGGGCCGCGGCCCACCAGTTAGTGACCACTGATATAAATTGTTAGGGTACAAGTGACAAAGTTACAGTCATACAGTCATAACTGGAGATGCGTGAAAGGAAGGATGGGAGGATTAATATTTATTTATTTAACATATTTATATACCGCCCTTCTCCCGAAGGACTCAGGGCGGTGTACAGCCAACCATAAAACATTTTACAATTATAAAAGTTAAAAGAGAATTAAATATCTTAAGGCTGCCTAAAATTATACCATCCCCCAATAAATTAATAAAACCCCAAATTCTAAAATCCCAATTTAAAACTCGAATATTAAAATTACACTAAAAATCCCACTTCGGCCCAGGCCGGCTTGCTCAAAGAGCCAGGTTTTCAATGCACATCTGAAAGCTCTCAGGTCGGAGGCAGACCATTCCAGAGGGCGGGAGCCCCCACAGAGAAGGCCCTACTTCTAGGAGTCGCCAGATGGCACATGGATGCCGTCGGCACCTGAAGAAGGCCCTCTCTGTGGGAATGCACAGGTCGGTGGAAGATTACCGGCAGAACGCGGTCCTGCAGATAACCTGGTCCAATGCCATGGATCACTTTAAACGTCAAAACCAGAACCTTAAAGCGAACCCGGAAAACCACCGGCAACCAATGCAGCTTACGCAGGAGAGGCGTCACATGGGAATTTCGTGATGCCCCCATAACTACCCGTGCGGCCGCATTTTGTACCAGTTGAAGTCTCCGGGTGCTCCCCGCAGGGAGCACCATGTAGAGAGCGTTACAGTAGTCCAGGCGAGAGGAGACAAGGGCATGAGTGACCGTGCGTAAGGCGTAATAGTAATAGTAGTGCAGACAGTAAATAGTTTAACAGTGTTGAGGGAATTATTTGTTTAGCAGAGTGATGGCTTTTGGGCAAAAACTTTTTATGTCTAGTTGTTCTGTGTGCATTGCTCTATAGCATCATTTTGAAGGTAGGAGTTGAAACAGTTTATGTTCAGGCTGTGAGGGATCTGTAAATATTTTCACAGCCCTCTTTTTGACACGTGCAGTATATAGGTCCTCAATGGAAGGCAGGTTGGTAGTAAATGATTTTTATGCAGCCCTAATTACTCTCTGAAGTCTGTGTCTGTCTTGTTGGGCTGCAGAACCAAACCAGACAGTTATAGAGGTACAGATGACAGACACAATAATTCCTCTGTAGAACTGTATCAGCAGCTCCTTGGACAGTTTGAGCTTTCTGAGTTGGCGAAGAATGAACATTCTTTGTTGTGCTTTTTTGATGACATTTTTGATATTAGATGACCATTTTAGGTCTTGTGATATGATAGAGCCTAGAAATTTGAAGGTCTGTACTGTTGATACTGTGTTGTCTAGTATTGTAAGAGGTGATGGTATGGGAGGGTTTCTCCTAAAGTGTACCACCATTTCTACGGTTTTGAGTGTGTTCAGTTCCCAATTGTTCTGGTCACACCATGGAACAAAATTTTATATAATAATTGTTGTGCTTTTCTTCTAAATACTTATGCAAGGATATAAATGAGGGGCTATTTTCAATCTGTGTTGACTGAGAATTCTGGGAGTCTGCAGCCTTAGCAAAGCTGAAGTTCATCAAAATAGGATGATTCATGTATTTAAAAAAAGAATATGAACTGCAGTAGTAAAATACCAACAACAGTATTATATAAGGGGAAGCATTGAAAATCAATTAAGTTGCTTGTAATTGAAATAAACACAGGTATGCAATGTATGAGGTAAGTGAAAGTTGGTGGAGAAAATAATAATAAACATGTTCCAGGATCAACTAGGATCAAGATTGGTAAAGTTATATATGTAATTTGATGGGATGTATCTAAAAGTGTGAACTTTGCACGTAAGTAGCTTATGGTAAGATTTGTAAAGGCAGCCTAAGGACTTATTTTCATAGGATGGATAAAGTCGTTATTCAAGAAATATCATACAGTTGTAAGAACATGGATTTGCATGACAAATGGTTTAAAAATAAACAAATATATATGAATTTCAAGCTTAATTGTTCTTACTAAAATGATTAGAATACATACATACTTACCTACACATACACATGTATGTGTTTGGTTTGTGTGTGCGTGTGTGTGTGTATACACACACACACACATATATATGAAAATAACACATTAGCTATATTATAGTAGCAACTGTTATAGTTTGTATTTTGGTAGTGATGGTTGGGTTTGAATGTTCAATTTGTCATCCTTAGTTGACTTTCAGTGGTCATCCTTTTACTAACATACATTAATCTGAGCATATAGCTTTTCCAAAATAAGAGGTCATTAAGACACATTTTTAATAACGATAGGATAGAGATTTCTCACTATTTATTTATATATATGCAATATTCTGTATTGTCGATATCTCTGGGTGATTTGTGTAGAATTGAGAAAGTCGATTGTATTGGAATTTTAAAATAATAAATCTGTCCCATTGTTGTTGAAAAACACTGTATTGTGGTTGATGGACCCACTGGGGACAGAGAATCTAAATTAGATCATGGGTAATTATAACAGTTTCCACTCAAAAAGTGCCTTTGAAAGGTTTATACAATACGAAATGTAGCCTTTAACATAAAGCAGATTCTTTGAATTAAAAGGATAACCCTTTGATTTCATGTACCAAAACTTACATATTTATAATTTTATTTTAATTCGGGTTTACAAAAAAAAATGTGTGTGTGTGTCTGTGTGTGTGTGTGTGTGTGTGTGTGTGTGTGTGTGTGTGTGTGTGTGTGTGTAGAGAGAGAGGGACAGAGACAGTCAGACAGAGAGACAGAGACAGAGAGACAGAGTGGGGGCAATGTCATATTATGATAATGTATCATGTAATTTCTTTGTGAATAAACAAAAGATAAAGACTTATATGCATATATAATTTCTGCATATAGACAAGAGTGCAAGAAATTAGACAGTAAGATTCCTACACCAATATTCTTAAGAGTTCTACCTGAGTGTTTGATGAAGTGCTTTGTAACCAACATTTTTATTTTTCTGAAGAACATTTATTTGGTATCTATTTGGTATGACTACTTGTTTGATATATTACAGATGGTTGCATGAGTATTAAATGAGCGATAAGTGAAAATTAGTGGCTTGGCATCAAGTGGGAAAGGCTTTCATAATTACTGATTCCATACATAGGAAAACTGCGTAGATCTTCACATTTATTCAACTTTTGTATGTTAATAATACAGTTAAAATTAGACCTTTTCATCTTGGCTGGTTAAAAGTTCTTTGTTATTTGAAATTTTGCACAGTTCACAGTAAGACTGCAATCACTATAAGGACATTGTTGCCTCAAAATAAAGATGGACCACCTTTTTGTGTCCACAGATGGAATGATGAGAAAGATTTTTTTTTGGGTCTAGCTGATTTTGCCCGGAAGGATTGTGAGATTCTAGACAGAGCAAACTAAACTATCTCAAAACAAATAGCCATTTTACCTGAGCAGCGTTTAGCTGCTTTTCCTGGAGGCCATGTCTAAAGTTTCTGCTAGGGGACAAATAAGGCCAACATCTATTCTGCTCTGAATAAATTGTTTTTTAAAAAGATTTGATTAAATATTCATGCCAAGCATAAATAAAAGAGGCAACAAAGAAGGGCATGTGTTATTGAGTCAATATCCTTCCATGAAATGGGCCTAAACAATTATGTGAGGATATGAATTTCTCTTCCAAAAGAACTGAAGGTAAGACTTCACATAAGTTTGATGCTGCTCTTCAGAATGCCCTGTTCTGTCTCTTGCCATGTCCATCCCACCTAATGTATTCTTGCCTCAACTTTATTCAGTTTCTATCAACAATTTGATTAAATTCTTTATTAACAAAGGAATGCCATCTATATCAGAGCCCATTCACTAGTCCCACTCCTCTTTCTAGAGGAATCCTGTCATCATTCTACTTTCCAAGTGAGTATCATACAGTGATGTTTTGCATTATTTATTTATAGAATTTATTTGCTGTCTTATCAGAGGAGCTACTAGTGCAGGGAAAATAAACTTACTTGTTAGTAGTTGTTTGGCAACTTTGTGAATTAATTCAATTCAATTTAATTAATTAATTAATTAATTACAATGTTTTTAAACCTAAAACCATATTTTATGTGTTACTACTCCTGAAAAATTAACAACATTGGCATCAATCAAATTACGCTATTCTGATATCTAGGAAGTCTCTTATGCCTCAACATCCCAGCTTCAACAAATGATATCCATATCTCTACAGGCTCAATGTATGACAAGCACTATCCTTCAATATGCTATGCATAATATAATAATCATGTCATGAACACATTTAAAATCTTCAGAACTAAGGTAGTAAATTATTGTTCTATAGTGTAAGGACCTACAGTTTCATAAATTTTAGCTGTTTTAATTGTAAGATAGTTTATTCGTTCATCAAAAGAAAAAGTTGGTAAATTCTACTTTAGACTATATAAAAAAAATTTAAGAACTGAATACTGCCTTTAAGTAACATTATTTTTGCTATCTTTGAGAAAATATAATTATTTTTCTTCTTTTTGATAAGTTTTCTAAGATTTTACTTATTCCCTAATTTATTATCTGCAGTATGGAAGAGCTATCACATCTTTTCATGATGTTTAATTTGAATAAAAAGAGATTGACTATTCATTGATTCTTGACCTGCCAGGTCCAAAGAAAATAATTTAGTTAATAAGAATTTTCATGAGGTCTGAATTTAAATGCATGAGAATTCTGCCTTTCCCATATAGTAGTAGAAGCTAATTTAAAAATTCTATAGGAGCCTGAGGCTCAAAACTCTTATGGCATCAAAATTATAGAAAATAGAACCACTTAGTGATGATTGCACCATCCACTGCATTAAATATCTTCTAAGGTAATTTTTTTACAAGATGTACAAGTATATATACTTCTGGTATAGTATGACAAACATAGCTTTATTAGCATCTGAAACAGAATTTATGTAACCTCAAAGCTGATACTGTGAAGTATTAAAACATATGCACTGAATTAATTTAAAAGTGGAAATACTTTGGTTATAGGAAGAAAGAGGTTTAGAATAGGATAAAATCATAAAGTTTGTAAAAGCTTAAATAACTTATTAAAAATGAAAGATCCTAATATTAAAGTAGAAAAAAAACACGTGAACATATTTTTGTACCCCTCCTGTCAACATTTCTAATCAAATCTTCTAGACATCTTGCTTCTTAAATGATACAAGCAATATTTCCTGTAATAAATACCTCTAAGTCTAATGAGAGGCCCTAAGGCAACTTCAAATGTATGAATTCATTATAATTGAACAACATAATCTTTAGGGCAAGGAAGTCTGTTATCCAGCCTCTTAACTCCATACAGCCTTGGTGTTCTATGAAAAATGTTATACATTCTGTTTACAATGTATTGCTTCTGTTTGAAGTATTGTATGTTCATGTAGTACATAAAATTGGGACACATAATGGAGGAAAAATCAAGGAGGCAATCTTTCATTTTGTTCTTGTATGAAAAATTCAAAAGAGTGAAAACTCAGCCAGAGAAATTTTGCAAGGATATTATTTTCCAATGTTTCGATCAATTTGTCTGTCAACCATGCTGAGAGGTGGAAGGGGCCAGCAAAAGCAATTTAGCTTGTGAGGTCCAAAATAGAAATGTTTTAGGAAACCCTGTCACATGTCATTTCTATGTATTAAGATGCAATGTGTTTTTGTGTAGTAGCAATGGTAGGAAGAAAACTTGATATCAATCATCTAAGTCAGCTGTAAATATCTGATAAATAGATTTTGTACATAGAAATAGAAAATATGTAAGTGGTAATATGCATTTGGATTTCATTCTGATATCTGGCTGCTTTTCTGCACTGTGTACTTTTAAAACTGTTTTTATAATGTCATTTGAATAACTAATCATGCTCTGGTAGTTGCTTTTGTATCAACTCACTTTAAAACAAAATTGGATCTTGTTTGTGTGTGTGTGTGTGTGTGTGTGTGTATACACGCACACAATCAAATAAGATACAATTTTGTTTTAAATTGAGTTGATACAAAATATATATATATATATATTAGTACATTGCATATAAATAGTACCATTGTATTGTGGGAAGATAAAGTGAATATAGTGGAACAAATCACAGCTTAATTTGCTACAATATTTTCCGACAGTTAGGCTGAATACCATGAAGTCTGTATTCTTAATACACTAAATATCTGTCTTCTTATGATGAATTGAAAGATGATGGTGAGTAATTGCTAATATATCTAATCATGCTGAAGGTTTGGAAAACATCCTTGTTTCCCAGCATAGGATTATGTTCAGTACCCAGTGTCTGTTTTTGATGGGTTGTAATGTTTTTAAAATAATAAAATGCACCTATCTATGCCACTGAAATATCTTTCCATATAGAATGCAAAAAAGAACAATATAGCAAATCCAGAGACATATATTGAAACAAACATGAGCAAATGAAAATCCTAGAAACCAGTACTGGTTTCTATACTGGTTTCAGTACAAAATTCTCTAGGACTGGAGTTTGAAGAAAGAGATACCTACATTCAATATTTTTCATTCCCTATACAGTATAAGAGCCAGAATCCTATGCAATTTATATACCAAATCTCAAGGTTTAAGCAAAATGTCACCAAGGCACATCATGTGATACAGATCCACAGCTTGGATAGTTAAGACAAAATTTCAAATATTGGCATTTTTTGTAGATAGATCTACAAATGACAGATCCTTTCGGGAGGACAAAAATGGATAACAAGGATAATTCAAACAATGAACTATATGATAATTCAAGTGTTAATTCAAGTTCAATACAATGATAACATTAAGCTGAATTTGGTCACTGGATGTATGGAAGTTATTAAGTTATTAACCATGTTTCTCTGAGAATTTTTTCTCCAAATATATGATGATTGTAGTAGATTGACCTTGTGGTAATAACAGATGGGAATACTAGAATCTTTTAGACAATTCTACATGCAAATTAAATTAATTTTCAGGTTTATAATTCATTTATTAAATTTATACGCTAGCCATCTCACTATTGAAGTGACTTGGGCAACTTATTTTAGTTCCTATAAATTGGAAGATACTTCAGAAAACGGAGTGCAAGCACTAATCTGGTTGGACAATGAAGGAGACAGGAGGCATAAAACTTTCGCTGTAATTTCACTTACAATCTTGGAAATATTGTAATTGTGTAAGCATATGAAGAAAGACCACCTTAAATTGTTGAAAGTTCAAATGAAAGTGCTGGTAAAAGGGAAATAGGATATAAATCTAACGAATAAACACAAAATTACTACAATTAAAGGATTACTGAGCATATATAAAGATCACTGAATGAAATTTCTATCTGTTCTTCATTTTGTAAAATGTCTTTTAAACTGTTTCTTCATGTGCCTTTATTCATACAGCTAGTAAAAGGTATCTTCTTAACTCCTCTTTTCCTCAGCACAAAGTCCTTAGTAGAAAATGATGGACTTTTTAAAAACAATTTTCCCTCTTTGAGGACTGATAAAAGGATGATAGCTTAGGCATTATCATTCCCAAGATGAAAAAAAAAGAGCTGAGATTAAATTATTTCACTTCACAGTTCTTTTATTCTTTCTGTCTCTCTTTCTGTCATATAACATATGTTCATATCTGATTAAAAAGTATGTTGTATAATGCTTAATCTGAAAAAAAATAACAGTGGTAATCTCTGTAGAGGAAAATAGATTTGAAATCTGATGTGTAAACGTAAGTATTCTTTAGGACTGCTAGAATGTTTGAAGCATGTTTGTATATAACTAAGGTACCTGGTCCAGTGAAAAGTACTGACCAAACAACATTGGTCATGCTTTTGGATGATCTCTGGCAGAGGTGGAATGGTAGTGAATCCGCTTTGCCTTTCTTGATCTCAACAGCTTTCAATACTATTATGATATTCCTTGGATTAACGTAGAGGTTTGGGGATGGACAACACACAGCGTTGTGATAGATCAGGGGTCAGCAACCTTTTGGACCACCAAACTCATAATTTTAGATCTCAGGGACCAGTAACTGGTTCTGTGGGTGTGGCCTAATTTGTGGGTGTGGCTTGGTGGTCATGTGAGTGGCTGGGCATGGCTTGTATGTAAATATTATAAATATTTATATTAATATTGAATTTTTTATTAAAAAAGAGCAACTTTTACCCAAATTCAGGCAAAGCAGGCAGGCAGATTGAGTTGCTCACAGAATCGCAGATTCATTCAGAAATCTATCTTCTGTCATTGGCTAGCTCATTCTGTGACATAAAATTTGCTTGCAAGCAAACTCACAAAATAATATTGTTGTTGTTGTTATTGTTGTTATTATTATTATTATTATTTATTAGATTTTTATACCGCCCCCTCTCCCAAAAAAAGGGACTCGGAGTAAAAGATAAAAATAGAAACAAGATATAAAAATTGTACAGTTAAAAGCAATTTAAAATGATTAAATTAATGGCCGAGTTATAAAATTATCAAAATGTATAAAAACAGGTAAAAATTTAAAATACCAAATTTAAAACCCCACAATTAATTACTGGGTCAGGCCGGCCTGTTGAAAAAAGTGGGTCTTTACTGCGCGCCAGAAGGTCTGAATTAACTCACAACACACCATGCATGTAAATATTGAATTTTTTTATAAAAAAAGAGCAACTTTTACCAAAATCAGACAAAGCAGGCAGATTGAGTTGCTCACAGAATCATTCAGTGATCTATCTATCTGCCATCGGCTAGCTCAGTCTCTCAAATTTGCTTGCAGTGAATTTGTTGCACTGAATTTGCTTGCAAGAAAACCTTCAGTCCTAAGGGAGGTTCGGCTGTGCTTAGCTAGAAAGCAAGAAATCCAACCATTTGCTGCTTCCTAGCTAATCTAAATCTCCCGGCACAGAAGAAGAGATGATGGTCGGAAAAAGGAAAAATAACAATTTAGCAAGCAAGTTTATCGGGTAAGGAGTGAGTGGGCGGGGAGGATTCCCAGGGGCCATGTGGGTGGCGCAGCCTTGTGTTTCTGCGCATTGTGTTTCTGGATTAATTGCTTTGTGGGAGTGCTCGAGGGTGAGATTTCTCTGGCCCACCAAATTTTCTCACAGCCCACCAGTGGGCCGCAGCCCACCAGTTGGCGACCACTGTGCTAGATCACAGGTGTCAAACCCGCAGCATCATGTTGCTGTCACATGATGTTTTGCTATGCTTTTTGGTGGAGTTGAAATGGGCGTGGCCTGAGAGTGACACCCTGTAGATAATCTCCTTTTTCCAGAGTTGATTCTAATCAGTGGAAATTGGGGAGGAGAGATCCTGTTCTTGGGAACCCTATTCTATATGATGCCACAAGAGAGAGTGCTGTCTCCTTTTCTATTTAACATCCACATGACATTGCTGGTTGAGCTCATTCATTCCCATAGATGATGTATCGTCAGTATGTTGTTGACACTCAATTGTACATCCTTATACGTAACAATACTACAGATATCCTATTCGGGGGAGGTGTTGACTGTTGGATAGGGAGCAACAAGCTTCACCTTAAGCATCTTCTGGTTGGATTACTACAGTGTGATCTACATGAGGCTTCCCTTGAAAAGAATCCAGAATCTTCAGCTGGTGCAAAATACAGCATGAGGAATTATGTATGTTTCTGTAGAACCGAAATTACACTTATGCTGCAGAAATTGCACTGGTTACCAGTTTGTTTCTGGGTCCAATTGAAGGTGCTGTTGTTGATCTTACATGGATTGGATTATTTGAGGGACTATGTCTCCCCAATTTTATTTGTACATTCAGATTTAATAGAGTGGACATGTTTTGTTGTCTAGTGCAGGGGTAGGGAACCTTGGCTCTTTTATCACTTATGGACTTCAACTCCCAGAATTCCTGAGTGAGCCATAAAAGGTTTCCCATCCCTGGCCTACTGGTTTTTCAGTTGTGGGGGAAATCAATTTTTGACTGGAATGGGGTTGTTTGATATACAAATGTAGGACATATAAAGAATATATAAAGAATATGTCCTACATTTGTATATTAAACAGTCCCATTCCAGTCAAAAATTGATTTCCCCCACAACTGAAAAACCAGTAGGCCAGGGATGGGGAACCTTTTATGGCTCACTCAGGGATTCTGGGAGTTGAAGTCCATAAGTGATAAAAGAACCAAGGTTCCCTACCCCTGGTCTAGTGAATTACATCTGGCAGGCCCTAGATGCAGGCTTTCTCTGCTATAGTGCCATGTGGTGGAATTTTCTCTCCTGAGTTGAGGAGGGTATTATTGCTTCTGAATGTTCCTTAAGAGCTGGTTATGCCAGCAGAACTGGGGAGCTATTAAGATAGTTCCATTAGGATTACATGCCTTTGTCCATTTTTCTTTGTTTAAAAAATAGTTTTAGTTTTGTTTACATTTCCCAGAGACACTCGATTGTGAGATAGTAGCTACATTAAATACATAGATGATAGATAGATAGAAAGATAGATAGAGAGATAGATAGTCTTTTTTCCTTGCATAGCAACCCTTGTCATGTTTGAAGACACTGCAGGGGTAGTGAAACTGAGTGAAAATGTCACTTTATAAAAATTCATAGGTAATCCAGGAAAGTTAAACCCAACTGATACTGTGAAATGTGTGCTTTTAGTGAACATAGTAATGAAATAAGATTTAATCTTTTTATGCAAAATTAATTTTGTGGAATAAAATTTCTGGTTTGGTATGCATGATTTTTTTTGTTTTTGTTTAGTTTTTGTCTTCACGAAATATTGGCTTATTGAGAGATATGTTAGCCTCAATTGACATATTGACATTTCCAGGAAGGGTGGTTATTGTCTTGAGAAATACAATTGTACACTGACAGATTCCTATCATTATTCCGAACTGTTGCTATGGGTTAGTGAGACAAGTCTAATAAATAATGAAAGTGAATCATATTGGGAAGAACAGCAATTGAAAAACAGTGGAATACGCAGCACTGACACGAGCCCACTTCTGCTTAGCCATGACATCATGCAGTGCTAATGTCATGTGCTACAGTGAGGAAATTGACTTACCATATTATAACTTCTGCTACAGGATGGTAATTAACTCATGTCACCACAGTAACTGCATATCTGAATAATTAGCAGCCGAGGGGGAGCTGGACTAACAATGAAGTCTTCACTTTGTGTCCTTTTAAATCTCATGAGGTTTATGCAGGCAACTCAGCTAGGTAGTAGTGGTCATGCAGGAAGGGAAGTTGCATGTAGGATCATTCTTTTTATTGTTCCTAGTAGTTTAAATTCTCTTTTCAGAGCTTTATTATTTGACAGCTGTGGGCATGTTTCTCGCTGGACTACATCTGATTTGCAGGTTCATTGTTAGCCGCTGACAGCAAGAGTGGAAAGGCAGGAGTAAGCCTGTTTCTAGGTGAATTACATAACAGAGCGAGACTCTTCCTTTTCATAGTGGCATGACCTGTTTGGTTACATATGTGCTAATTCAACAGAAAGCTCCAATTAACCTCCTCTCCCACATGCTTCTGCAACTAACGGCTTGTTCCTATTGTTTCTGCAAGCCAGTAAGATTAACCTGCACTTTAAATAATCCTCCCTCTCTCTCTCCCACTCCCTCCCTCCCTCCCTCCCTCTTTGTGTGTGTGTGTGTGTGTGTGTGTGTGTGTGTGTGTGTGTGTGTGTGCGCACGCTGTTTATCTCTCTCAGTAATTTATATGCACAAAGTGAATACAGGGTAAAGTGACTAATAATACTTGAATATAAGCTTACTGTTTGGGGAGTGGGAGTGTCTTCTATCCAGTCTTGTGACTGCAGTTTTCTTTGCACATTTTTTCTCCATAAATGGTTTTCCATTGCCTCCTTCCTAGACCTGAGAGAAGATGACTACTAAGGTCACTCAGCTGCCTGTATGCTAAAGTGGAACTAGAGCTCCCAGTCTCCCAGTTTCTAAACCTGGTCTCTTAACCACTGCATCAAACTGGATGGGGCAGACAAATTCTGTTTCACCTTGAACAGAATCTACAATTCTGCAGTCTTTTAGAGAGAATTAAAAGCTGGTTCAGGAAATGTGGGCACAGATAATTGATTTATTTGTTTGTGATGCAGAGGCTGAGTGGAGTATACACATTTGAATAAAACTACTCCTAGGATTTCAGGATTGACTAAGTAGATTGTGCAGTTATTTTCAGGTTTGGGAGCAGGGCTGCTATCTGCCTATTCCATGTACTTTTATACATTTCCTGAGTCCAGTTGTGTTAAAACTAAATTCCAAAAGGCAAAGTTGACTTACAATCCTGGGACTTTTAGCTGTTTGGAAGGTCTAACACTGGGAAGATTTATGTGGAAGATCAATGTACCCCATGTTACTTTGTGTCAGAGATCAGCGATTGCCAGGATTCTTTTCTCTCTGAAATGCTAGTTTGGATGTTCTGGTCTATATTTTTGCATTAGCATTTGAACAATAGATAGGTAAATCATCATTTTGTTTTCTTGATTAACCTCTCTCCTCATCCTTATATATGAAGAAAAGGAGATGAAGATTTTCACTTTCTCTAGTCATATTATTTTGTTGAAATTGACAATGGAAGTGTCAAAAGAACCAAAAGTGCAGGGGCAGTTGTCATTGTTTTGATTTTATTTATTAAATTTATATGCTCCAATCTCACTAATAAAGCGATTCTGAGCAGCTTACAAAATGATAAAAAAGATAAATATAAAAATAGTTAAATTTAATAAAACTTAAAGACAATTTTATAAAGTTTGCATGGATAGCAAAAACTGAAAATAATGGCCTTAATTAACACTGTAAAACAAAAATTTTAGCCCTTAGAAATAATGTTTATGTTGCCATATTTCTCTTTCTGGTCTTCTGAATTTACAAATTATTTTGGAAATAATGCTTCCTTTAAAAGCATTTATGTAATATTTAAATAAACAAAAAATAAAAAACAGGATAAAGCATACTGTTTAACATCATCATCATCATTATTATTACAATAAGGTGGAATTAGATTTGCCAGTTCTTTTGTTAGTATTGGTCTTCATCTTCATTGAGTTTCCCAATCTTTTCTATTGTTCAATAGATCCCAAATTTTGAGATGATGTTGTGGACATTCTCATAAAATGGCTACCCAAGGTTGGACAATTATATAATGACATATTTAATTTTTTTAAAAGATATTTTATCACATAGCTGAATGCCTTGCACAACCTGCTTTTAACCCCCAAACTCAATGTATCTCTTATCTTTTTTTCTGGAGTCTGGTCACACTTCCAGACAAAGCAGTTGCTTTCTTGTATCAGCCAGATTTACTTTTTCAGAAAGACCGAGTGGTCTCTGTGAGACCTTAAAGCTTAGAAAACATTGATAACCCAACAGAGAAAGTCCATAAAGGATTTGGTATTCGGAACATAGGAGTCAAGTCTTGCATTTGTTTGTTTGTTTGTTTTTTCCTCTTGGCAAGACCAATAACTGCTAAATTTATATATATATCTTTTGTGTTGAGAGTAAAACACCCTTCAATATCTAGCCTGAATTTCCTTCTGTTTTATTTCTAAATTACTCAATTGTGGTGCATAGAATATAGTCTAAAGCAATTTTTCACCTGGAACATTCCACCATTTTTATGTATTAAAAATTAAAGTTTTTTTTTATCACAATGCTGCCTTTTTTTTCAAGCAAGATTCCTCTTCCTTTTCTCCATCTCTATTCTTAACATTCTTACAAGTACTTCTTAAATTGTAGGACCTAAATCCTATCTTTGCAGAAGGACTAATGATGTAGGCTTCAAAATCAACTGCATTCTGGGCATCAAACCCTCTCTGTTTATTAGCATTTTCTTTCTCCCCTCCCTTTCCCAAGCATTTTCATTCTAGTGCTAAAATCCCAGGGTTTCAAAAGGCAAACACAATCTGCCTTTAGCAAGGTAACCCTTCAGTTTGTGTCATGAAAACTAGACACTGTGCTACTAAAGCTGAATATGTTGGCAGTATTTGGTGCTATGAATAAAATCCTATCCCTCTTCCCACATCTCAGCAGGCCCTTTAGCAACATACTTGAGAGATGATTTTGTAAGATGATCTTCCCAGCATGGGGCATATTACTTTTTGGTTTGTGGATGACAGTCTGTCGTCCTTTGTAGGACTGGTAATCTTGAGTTGTGCATATCTGCTAAATTATATAAGAAAAGTTGGATAATTTTTAAAAACAGATGTCCTATTTCTGTTTAATTGAGAAAAAATCCACATGTCTATTTAATGTTTAGTTTTCTTTTTTCAGACTTGTACTGTGTTGCAGAGATTTTATAGTAAGAAATCATGTGTCCATATTATACTATGAATAGTAAAATCACAAGGTAAAAATCAAAGCAATGCAACCTTCAAATTTCTTAGTCATCTTGAACATGAAAAGTGATATAAACACATGTCAAGGACTCTTTCCTTATCTTTCACACCATTCTATTATTTACATATAAACATTCCTATTTTTGTAAAATTGAAATCAGTGGATATTTTTTTACTCTTTCAGATTCAGCTGTATGGAATTAATAGAAGACTTTGTATTAACAATATATAAGATTTCTTATTCATTTTGGTCAAGTACAAAAATGATCCAGTCTTACAGAAATAAACAATTGTTTCACACACACACGCAAGCACGCACACACACACAAAAAACAAACACACACAAACAGACACACGAACATATATACGTGTGTGTGTGTGTGTGTGTGTGTGTGTGTGTGTGTGTTTATAATCATTTTTATCTCCACCCCAGAGGTATACAGACATCTTATCTGTCCCATGTTTATATCTTTGTGTTGTGAATAAACTTAAGTAATGCAATATATTTCAGAAACAATTTTATGCATGTTAAAGTATAGTACCAATACTATATTATTTCTGAAAACTGGGCAGTGTGTGTGATCTTCTTTGCTAGGTTTAAATGATGTTAAGAAAATATTGAGATTTCTGGGTAACTGCATCTATATAGTTTTCCTGATACCATGTATTCATGGCCAACTGTAGGGCCAGAGGTTGAATGTGGATCTTCTCCCCCTCATGCAGCCCTGATGGACAAGGAAAGGACAAGGACAGTATTACACAACTCCTACGCCAAAGGCAGAGTTGCACTTTCCCCAACTCCATATAAAGGTCTTTGGTTGGAAGCTTGTGAAAGAATATATATGTCTCTAGAATATTGTTATTAATTATGCCACATTGTTTCTGTCCAAGTGTACACTGAATTGTAAATGGTTTGCATACAATGCATTCAGAACAGAAAAATAGGCACAAGGTTGCTTTTGTGAAGGGTGGGAATGTCTGTCCAAATCAAATGGCAAGTCTGCACAGATTTTGCTGCAAATTTTTTTCCGAAGTGGTTTTCCATTGCTTTCTTTCTAAGGCTGAGAGAGAGTGACTGGCTGAAAGTCACCCAACTGTCTTCAGGCCTAGGGCAGGACTAAAATTCACCATGTAGTCCAATTCCTTTAACCACTACACCAAATTAGTTGGAACACATTGCATGTGGTATGATATAAATACAACAACAAAACTGATATAAGACCAACACATATAACTGACCTAATAACATAATACCTCCTCCATGAATAACATAACACAAGCTCCATTAATCAAAATAATAACCTGGTATAAATTAAGCCAGCAGTCATAGTGGTAATACTGATTTTACAGTAGCAGTCACTCTCTGAAGGCCTTCTAACACATCCAGGACAAACCATCTTCTGGAAGGCTTTGGGGGAAGGGACCATTTTGACCTTGAGGGCAAGCTATTCCATCAATGTGGATGACCGCCCTCCCCGCATTTTCTGTTCATTGTGGATTCTATTTGGAATAGAGGGTCTTGAGGGCCTGTAGGGCATTGCATTACACATAATTGCCAGAACCATGAATTGTACTTGGAAACAAAGCAGAAGCCAATGCAGCTCTTATAGGAACAGAAGAATGTAATAATAGTCGACTCAGCCATAAACAAAGGGACAGATGTAGAGTACATTATAAGATTCTGAATAAGAAGAGACAAGGAATAATGGACTGGCTCCACCATATCCAAGGATGGAGGATGGAGGCATCAGTCAAAACTCAGAAAAGTCTTCTTGGAGATGGTCTTCAGTACCAAAGCACAGCTGCTCTCAAGTTAAAAAAAAAAAAACAGATTGAAGTGTGGCCTGTTATATAGATTATAGGGACCTGAAACAAGCTATGAAATACTAAGCTGCCACCAACTCCAGAATGAAAGATTGAAATCGTCCAGAAAAACTAGTATGGGTCATATCCTAATCACCCCAACAATGAAATGAAGCAGTTCAGGAAAGGTACTGTTATCATATCTAACTTAACCCTTTGGCCCAAATGGAAGATATCACAAGTGACGAATATACATCTGGGAATTCAGTCACAATATCTACATATCTAAATATGCCTTAACTCATCATGGATTAAGCCTGTTTGGTTTTAATAAGTTAAACCTACTGGCACAGGACACATCAAGATTCTCTCTAGAAAACACTTCATCTTACTTTGGACCCTTGATGTATTTAAGAAACATACATTTTACTCACATTGTCCATAAAATGCACTTTTCAATTTGCAAATAAATGTAACAATGTTTAACTAAAAGAAAAAAAGGCCGTAGAATTGGTATATCAGTCATTTTATCTTATGCTGATGTCAGTCTGATGCTGCTTCTCCAAAACAGTGAGTGCCATTGGCTACATAATGGAAATAAATGCTGAAAAACGGGGCTGTGTCCTATAATAAATTATCATCTGGCTTTCATAGGATGTATCTGACCTGAAAATAGAATAGAATGGAATAGAATAGAATAGAATAACAGAGTTGGAAGGGAGCTTAGAGATCTTCTAGTCTAACCTGCTGCTTAGGCAGGAAACCCTACATCATGATGATGATGATATCAAAAGCAAATTCTATTAGAAGCTGCCATGGACTTGAAGTACATGTGTGGCTGTCACTTTGAACATCAGCATTCTGTGTACCTCTTCCCCATACACATGTGAATTGCAACGCTCATATTATTTATTAGATTTATATTCTGTATTTATGTGATGTTAAAACAAAACAGAAAGCAGTCCTTCCAGTTTTTATCCCCAGCAACAGGCCTGTCAGGTAGGTCGATCTGGGAGGAAGTGACAGGGCAGAAACTTAACCTCTGGATGCCAAGTCTGATTTTATTTTATTAAAATAAATCAAGTGTAAATAGTTATCAGTACCTAAGCGAAAGCATCTGATGATTTTAAGAGAGCAAGAGGACTTCAGAAATATTTGATTAGGATTAAGAAAGATGTGATTCAACAACTTAACAGTATAGAATATGTTAATAAACACTGGTGATACAGCAAAAATACTGTTAAGACCTCAGCAAAGAAAACTATAACAAAGTATTTCAATACTGTTCAGCATTTTTACCATCATTAATTTAAAAATACATTTAAAAAAAATGCAGACAAAAATGCAGCCATGGCTGTGGAATTCTGGAAGTTGACGTCCACCCATCTTAAAGTTGCCAAGGTTGCGAAACACTGCTCTATACTCGTAATTGATAATGTGGACTAGGCACTACACCAACAGAAGTTCTCTCCAATATACTGAACAAAAACAATATATGCATCGTTCGTAGCTTTCCATTCAGCATCATCGAATTATAACTGGACAATCAGATACATCCATCCATTGTTAATAAATAGCACATAAAGGTAACAAATAGCCCTTTTACATCACTTTCCAGCTATTCCTATACATATCACGAGCTTTATTCAAATTATTGTGAATCCAAGTTTAGCATCATGTGTTTTCATCATGGGGAGTCAGCCAACTTTTAAATTATTTGGATGAGCAGAATTAGTATAGAACACAGCATGGTCTACAGATGTATTGTTGTAAATATATATTTCTGTTTTCCATTAATACTATAGACCTAAGTAGAAGTTCAGATAAATCCAGCATTCTAAGATAATTTTAATTTTTATTACTGAATATAATTACTCAAGGTGGATCATATTTGCTTCATAACTAAATAACTTATTGACCATTTTAAGAAAGTTTAGCAACCATGTGGTTGACAAATCTAAACATTAATAACATTACCCACAATGGAAGAGTTGCGGAGACAGTTGAACTTGACAACTTTTATTAGAGAAAAAAGACTCTAGAAGGCCAACTGGAAACTCCTTTTGGATGTTTTTCATTAAGCAGAAAAAAAATAAATTATGATGTATGGGTTTGATGAGCGGGAAAAAAATATATGTTGAAAAAATAGTTATATTGTAATGATAGAGTTAGAGTTTAATCTAAATTTATACCTGTACCTATAACTGTAATAAAGGAAAATCAGAAATCATTTCTTTCTTTTATATTTTTGGCTTTATTTAATTTTTTAATTTCCTTTTTCTTTCTTTCAAATATTACTTTCTGTTATGTTTTTATCTTTCTTATTATAAAACCTAATAAAGTTATAGTGATA